>JASDQU010100063.1:307393-323709 GCA_032191745.1 Picea mariana | reverse complement strand
GGTATATACAATGGATGCAAAAATGCCTGCCTACTTACCTGTACTTACCTGTGAAGTCAAGTTCCCCCACCTTGGTGAGGTTTGAGGAGGTGCCCGTTGATTGGTAATGGGCACCTTCTTCCTTCCAAAATGGACAAGTAGTAAGAGTCGTCAACTGATTCTCTTCCAACTTTGAAAGGTCCGAGCCAAGATTGAGTACTTCCTTTGACATTAGTTGGCTCTCCCTTCTGGGTATCCCACATCCACACTATGTCCCCTTCCTTGTACTTTCTGATCTTGTAATTGGTTGTTCCTTGAATGACCCTGGTGTATTGTGCGGTGGGAGGGGGGTGGGATTCTGCTGTAAAAACTTCCCGCTGGGAAGGATGAATCAGTACATCATCTTCTATTGTTTTTAGTAACTTCACGGTCCCAACTTCTTTGTCTTTATACTTGTCTAGGAGTTGTTGGTATTCCTCTTTCTTGGGCCATTGAATCCAATCGAAGTCTTCCTCTGTTGCAAAAGGCATATCATTCGGAGAGAACTCAGGAAGACTTTCCATGATCTGCTCATGTGCTTTGTCATCTTTGTTGGGATTAGCAGCTTCTTGCACATGGGTCCTGGTCATTGGCACATTTGGGAGACGACCTATTGTTCCATTGTTCAAAGGTATATTCACATAAGTGAGGTCCATCTCAAGGGTACCACCAAGCATTGAGGCAAACTTCCTAGACAACAACATCCCCCACACATCTGGGACGTCTACTATCACAATGTTAATGTGGATTACTTTCTTAGGGTATTATTTAAGGCAAACTTCCACATTTTCAACTACTCCATGTGTGGGTATGGATTTAGATTCGAAGCCACACACATTTCTGTAAGTTCGTGTGACTTTTATGCCCAATTGTTGCATGACTTTGAGAGACATCATGTTAGCACCGACCCCTGAATCCAAAATGCAATTATTGAGGCTTTTATTATTCATTAGCAAGGTCATGAAAAAGGGCGGGTGTTCATCATACTGGACCCTAAAGTGATCAGCTTGGAACATAATAGGAGGGTCCATAGGTCCATCTGATCCTTTGAAGAAATTATCAAATCTTTCTTTAACAGATGGTACCTTAATGACTTCTCTCAGAGGGATGGTCACATGCATCTTGGATAGTGCCCCTTCGAAGTCGAAGTTCAAGTCCACTCTTTCGGTTTTGGGTGCTTTAGGAGGAAGAATGCTCGAAAGTGAAGGCTTTGTTTGAGTTATTGCAGGAATGGTAAGGGTAGGTTGGTTTAGCTTCTTTTGCCTATATACTTGAAATTCTCGTTTCACCAACTTTTGCTTTGATTCAGGGTCCAAGTTGTTTATTATTTCCATTCTAGCCTTCCTGGCTGCCTGTTTTATCTCCTCTCGGTGTTCCTCAGGAGTGATATTGAGGCAAATCTGGGGTTCTTCTAAAATATAGCCTACGTTGTTTACTTGGTCATGGGCTTTGATAGTTCCAAAAATGTTTTCTTTCCATTTGACGAAACCAACCCCTTTTCTTAACATGTGGTCATCTTTTTGTGTAGAACAATAATCATCCTAGTTTTCAGAAACGTCAGAGGCATCATTAGGATAATCACCCCAATTTGTATCTTCGTTTGTCAAGGGAAGAGTGGGCCAACCTTGAAACAAGAATGACTCTACTGAGTTATAGTCACTAGGTCCATGATCATTGGTTAACAAGGAAAAGGGTGTTTGCTCATCTTGCTCAAAATAACCAGTTTGTAATAACGTGGAAGTTCCTTCGAACGATAGTTGGTCATCCGGGTTCTGCCTTGTCAGAGAAGGGATTTCCAACATTTCACTAATTCTTTTAACCTTTTGCAAGATAATAATAATAATAATCTATTTTTATGGTCACGGCCAAGCCAGCACACCAAATTGGTGTATGAGACCCCCTTGTTTGTGGGACAAGGGACCCTCCTTCGCCCAACGATTTGACTGGTAAAGTCTACGAAGGTATACATACCCTACCCCCCTCTGGATTTGAACTTGTGACCTCTTAGGAGGAAACACATGTTCTTAACCATTAGGACATACTATCGCTCAGGTTGGTGCTATCATTGCCAGGTCTTGGGAAACGTTGGGGTTGATAGCTAGTATACACCTGGGAATCTTCAAACTTCATCCCTGAGTCTTCATTTGTTTGGCCAAAATATTTTTACCCGGGCTCACTCATATCTTGACTTTCTTGGATTTGACTTGACGTGGTCAAGGTAAATATGGAATCTTCAAAATTAGGTTTCTCATGAGTAGACATACTTAAACCCTTGAAAAGTTCATGTTGTCTTGAAAAATTGAAGGCATCTTTCATGTTTGAGAAACCTGTGCTCCATTTCTTATGGAAAGCATTGTTTTCTAACTCTAGAGTCTCTAGGAGGTCATGCTTTGGCCCTTCCATGCTTACCTTATTTATTCCTCAGATGTCATCATTGTTCAAAAGATTGACTTGATGAATGAGGTTGCCAAACTTGAGATTCTCTTCAATTTGGCAGGCAACATCTTGAGCTTCTTCTAGGTTTGCAGGGAAACGATTCTTGAGGGTGAGTTGTAGAGTCCCTTCAAAAGAGTTGAGGTAATGTTGGAGAATCATGGTCTTGGGTAGGAAATTGGGCTCAAGTTTGTGAATAAGAGTATTGAACCTATCATTGAATCCCCTAACGTCTTCGTTTGTTTGTTTGTAGGTTTCGAGGAATTGAGAGTAAAGGGAATCCATGCTTTTCTTTTCACACCAACTGTTCTTGAAGATTTGTTCAAGATCTTCAGGGGTTTTGATGCTTCCTTTCGGGAGATTGTTAATCCAGTTTCTGGCACTTCCGGTGAGTGAGCTCACAAAGAGCCTTGTAAAGGCATCGGGGTGTTCTTGTCCGGATTGGTGAAACTGAAACCCTTCACAAAACTTGGTCCAATGAGAGTTGCCACATGATCCCTTTTTTCCTGAGAATCTAGGTATTCAGGAGTCAACCTTACTGGGTAGATCATGTAGTCCTCCTGAGGTGTTGGCTAAGTCCAAAGGGCCAAAAAGTTCTTTGTGAGACCAATTGGGAGAACTCACAGGAATAACAGGATTTGTAGAGGCCATAGTAGTAGATGGAGGTATGTATTAGCGCCCACTACGGGTCGTCATTTGTGGAGTCGCCAAATAATTTTCTTGAAATTACCAAAGAGATAAGGGAAAACACCCTAAGTGGAGTTGCCGGGTAAGATTGTAAGATAAAGACTCTTGAGGCAAGGCTTACCGAAAAGTGTGGTCTTGAGGAGAATTGACTCAATGTTCCTCGGCAACGGCGCCAAAATGTTATCGCGCAGTTTGTAGTTAGGGTAAAAGACCGATGAAAGGATACCAAACTGGCATAACTGAACCAATCCTACCATTGTCACCTCAATGGTAAGGTTCTTTCTGTTTAGGGAGGTTAGGCCCAGGGGAGACATCCCCAGTGATCTGGGGTTTTGAGAAGGCAAAAGGCTTAAGAGCTAAAAGATAATTTCCCCTTCACAAGTCACCATCGAGCAGAAAGTCCGGCTTATAGCCAATAAAGAAGTAGTAACCAATAAAAGTACCTGCCTGAGACAAAGTAACAATGAAACTACATGCACAAGCTTACTTGCTGGTTAGTACTTCATATAATCAATAACTTTCTGATAATAAGCAATTGATAAGCGATATTATTGTTGAAGCAAATCAAAGTTGTACAATGGTAATGATTACAATATATATCACTTCACAATAAATGCTAATGAAGCTTCACAATAAACAATGGCAATTTATCATTAATGTAACAAATGCTTGAAGCAACATCTTAGCTAGTCATTCAATTGCTTTAGAGACAAATAGATGCTGTAATAAATGTATTTATAGCACAAATAATAGGTAGCAGCACTAGGGTTAGAAAATTAATCTAGGCTAGGGTTAGAAAGGTTAGTAAGAGATTGCTTAAAGTGTTTAGAAGTTGTTTAGAAGGCCTTAGATCAGTGCACTGCTAGGGTATATGGAGTCAAAGAGAGGACGCAAAGGCTGAAGGACTAAGTGATATTGAAAAACCAAAGACAAGAGGGTAAAGTGTTGAGGTGTTGCTATGGGGAGAGGCTCACTTTGGTGTAGAAACCCTAGGCCTCAGTGCTCTCTCCTCCTTCTTTAGCTCAATGGAAAAAACGGCTAGCTTGAATAATGATTGATCTAAGACAAGAGAGTTTGTAAGTGATGTGTTGCTGAAGCAAGGCTTCACTAAGCAATCCCTAGGGAAAAACGGCTCACCAGGTGTAGAAAACCTAGGCCTTGGTGCATTTTTCTCCTTCTTAACTCAACAAGGACAAAACGGCTAGGCTAGAAGAAAGGATAGAGTGTTGCTATGGCAAGCCTCTATCTTCTTCATGCAAATCAAATGGCTAAAAATCTTAGTGGGGACATGAGACAAGGACATTAACTAGTGCCTTTCACCTAGGGTTTGACTCAACAAATTATAGCAACATATGCAAGTAAATAGAACTAAAACCATTCAATTAAGAAGTGTTTGCAGAAATTCACTTACATAAACCAAGAAACCATGTAGCAAAACCCTAGTTATAACACCTTCCACCAAGAAAAATGCCAAAAATGCCAATAAAAGTCTTCCTTCAACAAGTGCGCCTCAAAATTTCAGCCAATAACCCTAAGAAGGGCGCAAATTTCTGACCTCACTAATGAGTGAGTGAGAGATGATGAAAAAATGAAGGTAAAAACCCTCAATATACCAATGACCTAAATTACATTTTAGGTCATTAAAAGGTCGACAAGGCCCTACCAAAATCATACTGTTTTACATTAAAAGTCTTAAATTAAAATCCCTAATCAAGCAATAGAGAGTCGTCATCCCCTTTCTAGGGTGATGTTATCCCCTTTAAGGGCAAATGCAACCTCTTGGAGCAAAATGTTAGCTCTCCTTGGGCTTCTCCAAGCTGCCACACGTTCCAAAATTGCCATATCTGCCTCCCAAAACATCCATACTGCTGGGTGACGTCATGGGCATCCTGGGAAACGTCCTTGGCCTTCCAAGGCCAACGTTCTTGTGGAGAGGGCTCAACCCCCCTAGGTACAGGTCTGCTCAGCTGCCTCTGGTGGATTCTTCTGCTCTTCCCTGGTATAAAGACTCTACCCTATCTCTGCCCCCTGCTGGGGTCTCAACATCCGTCTGGTGGTCTCTTCAATCTTATGGAGTTCCGAACTGATCATCTTCCCATGTGTACCTGTCCAACATTGTACTTGTCTGTTGGGCATGATCCTGCACATCAACAACTATGCCCTCCAGGGGCTCATAGGTCACATGGATCATAGCAATGTCAATCACATCTCATCATCAATATTATTAAACATGTGCATAAAACCCCTTTACCCCAGTCTAGTGCTCAAAGACATTATACAAGTCTGCAATGCAAGTTTGGAGGAGGTGACAAGACCTCCTATTGGGCTAGTGTCTACTAGAAGAGGGATGTTTTTGGAAAGGATTAAATCCAAGTCATGTAAGTGGGTGAGGTGGATGGGGATGCCTGGGCAAAAGGTGCAGTGATAGCAGGGATGGCTTACCGGTGGGTGCCTCTATGGGGGGTGAGCTGCACCTGTCATGGATGCAATGTTTCCAAGCCCATTCATGCCTCTTATCTTCATTCTTTTTCTTCCAAGATACTAGTCAAAGGACATTGCCCTGGCTTGGTGACTAGTGGTGGCAATGTTAGCCACAAGCATTTCACGGAAATGAGAAGGTTGGCTCGTGATGAGACCCCCTTTCTCTTGGCTATGCCACCAAGAGCCACTACCCTGGCATGGTGACCAGATGCTGGTAGTGTCATACCGTTAGATGCTCATGGACTTAATAGGTTGGCTCGTGATGAGACCCCCTATCCTCTAACCAGGTCTTGAAGTATTGTTTTTTTATCTTTTTATTGCTTTTTCTTTCAAGATGCGGGTCAAGGGACACTGCCCTAGCTTGGTGACCAGAGGTGGCAATGTTACCCACAAGTACTTTCACCGAAATGAGAAGGTTGGATCGTGATGAGACCCCCTTTCTCTTGGCCATGCAACCAAGAGCCACTATTGTGGCGTGGTAACCAGCTGCTGGTAATGTCATATCGTTAGTCACCCGTGGACCTAATTGGCTGGCTCGTGATGAGACCCCCCATCCCTCAACTAGGTCTTGATTTATTTTTTACGGGTCCCTATGTTTCTTGCTGAGAAGCCTTTTATTGCTTTCTCAGGGATCCCTAGGCGAAGCATCTCAAGGTTTTATTCTTAGGCTTTTATTGTCAGCTGCTTTTACCCCCCAGACCTTTAGCCCATTCTTCCCACAAGGTAAGGTACAACCCCTAAATGATTGGATAACCCTATGCCCAGACCAATGTAGCGGGATGGGTGAGCGAGAGATAAGATGGAAAGTGGTATGTAAGATGGGAACGAACGATGGCTTTTCAGAAATCCCCCAAGAGGCAACTCAAAACCTATGGACACAAGCTTGCTAGGGCATCTTGTCATTCCCCCCAGACATGGTCAAGTGGACAAGCATAAGATCCAAGCACCCGCTAGAAACAAAGGAATCAAATGCACATATTCAAAGTTTTTGAGGATCAGAGTGACACATACCATGATACCTGGATTCATTACCTCATGGAGCAAGAGCTGTCTTTGATGCATGACCAAGCCGAAGGTGATGGATGTTGCTGCTGTTGACAAAGTGGAGGCGCTGAAAGGGAGAAAAGATGGCCCCTCCAGGGCCACGCTCAAGTCGATTTGGCTCTCGATACTCCATGTCTAGGACCTGTGGGCCTCGAGACATAATCTCCTAGTTATCTCTGAAAGTGGGGGATAACAGGGCCATTCTCCTTAGCCAAGTCATATGGTGATCTGAGGAGATTGTCTGCCCGATGCAAATACATGGAGAACATCAACGCTCTGGGCCATTCTCCTTGGCCATGTCACATGGCCATTTGAGGAGAATGTCTGCCCGATGCATATGTACCTCGAGTCTTTGTTGGTCCTTGTCAAGTCACATGATCAAGGATAAAGATTGCGCTTGGGCCATTTTCCTTAGCCAAGTCACATGGCCAATCTGAGGAGAATGTCTACTCGATGTTGCCCAAAACATCAACACAAGGTGGTCTTCCGATCAAACTATGTGACATGTGCCTCCAAATGTGTGACCTGGTTAAACACTCCAAGATCAGTGACGTGGCATGGCATGATAGGTCCAGGTGCATGGAGAATAGCCCTAAGTTGCCTATGGTGTTGTGACTAGTGCCTCGAGAGTTGTGAAGGTGGCTCGAGAGTTGTGCTCAAGGTATTGTCAAGCTCCATGCTTCAAGTGTCAAAGTAACAAGCCATGTGTAAGCAAGTGAGTGTATGGTAAGTGCTCTATGCAATGATGAAGCCTACGCAATGTGCAGCTAACCCCAAAATGCTAAGGTGCCCTACCAAGGGATTCGTACATATTCATTTCCAATCATCTAGTAGGGAGTGGAGACTACAACATCACATGATCAAGTGTGGTGCTATCTCTTATGATGAGCAAGTATAGCAAAGGAAACCACCATTAAAACATCTAGTACATCATCATCCATGTCATAATCCAAGGAACCAAGTGAAGACTTTAGCCATCCAAAGCTCTCTGTGATGAAAATTACAATAGTAGTGAACAAATTCACTATTATAGGCCTTATGCAAAATGATGGGTAACACTTGCCATCGTCAAATAAAAGCAAGGAGATAAAGACATGATGTAGAATACTCTTGTCCAGTGTTGCAAGAAGCTTCGCCCCCAACGCTTCGAAGCCCCGTAGCTCTATTCGAGTGGGTGCATCTAGGAAGCTCTGTCTGAAGCGTGCTTAAAAATTTAGGAAGCGTGCTTCGGGGGGGAGTTTTGGACGCTCCCAGTATTTTTTGAAGTGCCTGCTCCGAAGTGCACTTCACTTGCGCTTTTGGGGAAGGCCTGCGCGCTTCCTAGGGGGGACCCACAGACTTACCGAAAAATTAGTTTTTATTTTTATTTTTTTGAGTTCGGGTGGGACCTAGCTTAGGATTAGGGTTGAGGGGAAAAAAAGGAGGAGAATAAAGTAGCTCTTTCTCCTCCATTTTCCTCATTCTTTCATCTTGAGCTTGGAGAGACCAAAGTAGAGCTTCAGAGTGCAGATTTGCGAGAGCTTGGAGGAAAAAGCAAAGGAGAGCTTGGAAGAGTGAGCAAAGAGGAGCTTGGAGGAGAGAACAAAGGCAACCATCTTCCAAAGGTTTCGACTTTCAAGTTTCAAGAGCTAAAGAGGTAAGCCCAAACCCCAACTCTCTCATTTCCTTGGGTTAACTTTGTTTATGTTTTTTTCCTCCTCTCCTACTCTTTCCCATTCCTTCTTCTCCCTCATTTTATTGCAGATTGTTCATCTAAAACTTGAAGAAAACGATTTTCTTTTTGTTTATCATTCCTATTTTGGTTCTCATGGTGTTAGTGGGGAAAAGGCATCGAAGATGATAGTGGTGATTCTCATGATGACTGACAATATGAAGTTGGTGAAGGGTTTGAGAAGGAGGAAGAGGGAAATAAAGAGGGCAATGCAGGACACACAGATTTATCGAAACCCTTGTGGCAATTTGTAACCAAAGTTGAGGAGGGGAAAGGTGGTGGAAGCATTAAATTTTTATGTCCTCATGACTGTCATGATGGAAAACCTTATACCGATTCATATACCCGTTTGAGGAGGCAACTTTGTGGTGTAATGGAGAGTGCTGACAATAAGGGGGCCATTGGGATCACGGTTTTTCCTAACATATCTAAGGAGCAGAGAGAAAAATATATATAGATAGAGGAAGCTGCACAAAAAAAGTATGGTAAAAAACAAAAGCTTCAATCTGATGCCTCATCTAGATTTGGTGGCAACACATCTCCATCTCCTCGTGGTTTGGGAACCTCTGGATCTTGAAGAACAATAACATATTTCCTTGATATTGGAGGTAGGGATGAGGTGGATACAAAAGTGGTCCGATTTTTCTATGCTTGTGGTATCTCATTCAATGTGCTTCGCTCCCCTTATTGGCACGATCTTGTCAAGGCAATCAATGAAGCCCCCAAACGATACAAGAGCCCGAACTATGAGAAAGCTAGAACTGTGTTACTTGACAAGGAAAAAGCAAAAATTCAAAGTGCTCTAACACGGTTTATAGATGAATAGGTAGACTTTGGGGTTTCCATTGTATCAGATGGTTGGACAAATGTTAAAAACCAACATTTGATCAATGTTCTTGGTGTTTCTGCTACCGGTGCAATGTTTCTTGCAGCACATGACTCCTCTTCAATTATTGCATCTTCCCAAAACATTTCAGACATCCTCTTGAAAACAACTAATGATGTTGGTCCTTCTAATGTGATTCAAGTAATCACTGATAATGCGGCAAATTGTAAGGGAGAAGGTAAAATCATTGAGCGAGTTCATCCACACATCTTTTGGTCTAAGTGTTTGGTGCACACCTTGAACCTTTTGATGTATGATATTGTCAAGTATAGAGAATGTGGATGGATTAATCAGTTGTACAAGAAAGGGAAGAAACTCATCAAATTTACCACCGGGCATACAAGGGTCAATTACTTCTACAACACTCACTCTAGGTTGCAACTACTTAAGATTGCAAACACTAGATTTACTAGCTATTACCTCACCTTCATGCGCCTATTGAAGGTTAGACAATCTTTGGGTGCTATGGTGATGAGTGATGCATGGGATGAATTGAGCAATGATAGAGATGGTGCAACAACAGTGAAGTAGACAGTCCTTGACAGTCGATTTTGGTCACATGTTCGATTTGTTTTGCAATTCACCAAGCCAATTTATCACATGATCAAGTTTGCATATTCAGATCGACCAATCATTGGGGAGGTGTATGAGCAAATGGATAGTATGCTAGGGCAGATTAAAGACATTGTTGAGCCTAAAGATGTCAACCTCTATAACCATATTCACGTAGAGGTGGAAAAATGGTGGGAAATGTTAAATATTCCACTACATGCCTTAGCATATGCGCTAACACCTAAATACTATCATGTATCATGGCTTTCATCACCAACACTTGGTGGTGGGACCAAGAAAAGACCACACCAAGATCCAGAGGTTCAAGCAGGTTATATGAAAGCATTAGATAAATTGATCTCGGACGAGGAGGAGTGTGAGAACATAAGGAGACAATTGAGCCATTACATCCTTAGCAATGCTGCCTTTGGGATCAACCATGCAATTAGAGATTGAGGGAATCTGAGTTCTCTCGAGTGGTGGAACATGCATGGCGGTGCTACCCTACAGCTGCAACGTTTGGCAACATGGGTGCTTTCACAGGTGGTGAACACTTCTTCTGGCAAGAAGTGTTGGAGCACCTACAGTTTCATCCATAGTGTTAAAAGGAATAGGTTGAATGTAAGTTGGGCAGAGAGCTTGGTCTATGTTCATTGCATCTTGCGATTGTTGTCCCATTACTGTGAGGAGGTACAGATGGATAAAAACTTGAGGCGTTGGAACAACAATCCGAAGGAGGATAATTTGGAGGATGGAGTATTGCTTTCAGAGAAATTGGAGAGTGTTCTTTGGATGGTGATAATCATGTTGAGATGCCACCCCCATCCTGTGCCAGGGTCCCCAACTCTAGGGTTTCAATTACAGTAGTATGGGCTTCATCTTTAGCTCTGCTGCAACCGTCTGCATCTACTTTTGCACTACTACCATGTGGAGGCCCACACAGTACCCGTGGTGGTGGAAGGAGGATGGGATAGTTGTTTGATGATTCTCCTTTTTCATTACTTTATATGTCATAGTTTATAGATGATAGATTCATAGTATTTGGCAACTAGCTCAGTGTAAACTTTAAACTTCATTGTTTTGGACCTTTCAGTCTTCATACTTCAGTGTAGATGGCCTATTTTGTAAACATAACTATTTGGTCACGACTCATGTTATTGTTGATAGTTTTTGGATATATGATTTCAATTCATAAGTTTATGGTCTACTTTCTATTATATTGATATGGCTTAAAAATTTGTATGTTGGTTTGTAAGTTTGTAATTGCTAGAATCTAGCATCTAGATGGTTGATGCTTAATCATTGATGAACTATGTAGTATTTACTATGGATGCCATTTCTATCTATATTGACACACACACACACACACACACACACACACACACACACACACACATATAACAAACGCTTCCGAGACGCTTCACTTCCAAGGATTTTTGGAAAATGACGATTCCCACGCTCTCGCTTCGTGCAACACTGCTCTTGTCATTACCCACTGTGCACCTTGAGAAAGGGTTCCAACCTATCCGCATAGATTTTGAGAGTGTTAGTGAGATGGGAACTTTGCTTGACTACTATGGTTCTCCTAATGTGTTGGTGAGGGGTAACACTTGCCATCGTCAAATAAAAGCAAGGAGATCAAGACATGGTGTAGAATACTCTTGTTACTACCCACTGTGCACCTTGAGAAAGGGTTCCAACCTGTCATCATAGATTTTGAGAGTGTTGGTGAGATGGGAACTTTGCTTGACTACTATGGTGCTCCTAATGCAAATTGACAAGTCGTGCACAATGCTAACACAACTGAGGATGGACTCATAATTTCATTATTGGGACCAGAGGGTCTCTAAAATGGCAATGTCACCTATTTGCGGGAACATTGCCTCTCTTCAAACCATGTTAAAGGCCTTCAAAAAGCCCAGAAAAGAACACAAGACTTTTGAAGAGCAATGGAAGGCCTCTTTGATAATGCCTTGGAGAGTGAATATGTGGTAAATGGTTTGATACTCTCAAACTCCTGTAAAAAACCTGCTTTGAGGTTCCTCCTCTCCAGCTCATCAAAAAACCACATATGAATGGGAATGAGCTAAAAACATTTTGGGAATATTTCCTAACATTTTCCGATTATTTTACGAAATGTGACATTTGTAGTGCTTTATTTTGCCTCAAAGCGAGCTTAGTTTTATACATTGTTTCATATGGTCTTTTTGTAATATTTGGTTACCATTTTTTGTTTATGATATTTCTACTTCCAAAAGAATTACATTGCAGTTTTAAGATTTGTTTCATGTTGCTTATTAATTGACCTTGTTTTATTAGCTAAACAATGAATTATATTTACTTTTGCCGTTTGCTCTGCATATATGGTTGCAGAAGTGATAATTTGCTAAGACATCTTGAAAGCTTGCATCGAAGGGATTTGCTCACTCGAATTGTAATTGATGAGGCTCATTGTATAAGCCAATGGGGGCATGACTTTAGACCAGATTATCAGGTTATAAAGCTATTGTACATAATTTTGTTTTTGGAAAAGCATTACTATTGTAAATGATAATGCTGATCGTGTTTCATGCTTATTTGATGGGACTTATTTTTGTATTCTTTTAGGGACTTGGTATCTTCAAGCAAATGTTTCCGAAAATACCTTTATTGGCTCTCACTGCAACTGCGACAGCGAGTGTAAAGGAGGATGTTGTACAAGCACTTGGGCTTGTAAATTGTGTGGTCTTTAAGCAAACCTTTAACCGATCTAATTTGAGGTAGCCCATCAAATTTTGTGTGCTTGTTTTTCATTTCATAATTTTATTGAGTATAAATAATAAATGGTTTAAGTTTTGTAGGTATTCTATTATGCCAAAGACGAAAAAATGTATTGAAGACATAGACAAATTTGTCAAAGAGAATCACCGTGATGAATGTGGAATAATTTATTGTCTATCTAGGATGGATTGTGAAAAGCTTTCTGAAAAGCTACAGGTAAATGTCAAGAATTTTGAAAAGGCATGGATTTGTTTAAATTTGGCAAATAATCAGTAGTTTTAATATTCATATATCTCCTAGTTGATTATGTACATCCTGTTATCGCACAAGTTGACATCCCATATTTTCTCTGTTTAGAAGAAGTGTTTGCATGATATTGATTATTATTCTTTGAGTTTTTAAAACCATGGCATGAATCTGGGAATACAAATTCTTAGAATTTGTGCTTTCTTATGATTTTGTGCCGACAAATAAAGAAGCAAAATTTTGACAATAAAGATGGAAACCTATGTTAGCTAACTTGTTTCACTCTCTAGTCAGTGCTACAAATTGTGGATTTGCATATAAAAAATACGAGTAGAAAAAATAGTGTTTAGTGGTTGCAATTAAAGAAGCAATGTTAAGGCAAAATATAAAATTTGATGGTTGATTCATAAATTTTACAATTTATAAATATAAAATTCAAGTCCAATAATTTGGCAGACAACTAGGAATTCTTGTTGTTTACCTAAGCATGCATTCATTCTAGTTTTTGTTACAATATCCATTCAGTGTTAGGTGTTTGGGAAATAATGACATTTTAAGGAAACATTTGAAATTAATGTAAAGCTAGTTGGAAATTTGTTATTTGCTAGGTTGTAAGTTGGGAGCAATGTTACCAGACTTAGTGGTTTTGAACTAGATTCGTAGGTCATACTTGGCTTGTCGGCCAAAATCGGTTGATTCATGTCATCAACGAGTTTGAGTTGCCAAGAACAAGTTTGACTTGTGAGTACTTTTGGGTCAAACATGTTGGTTTATTTTTAAAATTAAAAAATTAAACCAGCTTTTGGTAATTTTCTCCACTATTTTTTTTAGATTTTTTTCTCCATTATATTTCTATTTTCTTTTATTATCTGAGTTTTTCTCGAGTATTGTTTAAGTTGAGTTTAACTCTAGACTCTTTTGCAATATTGGAGTATTCGTCGAGTCAAGTCGAAATCTTGACTCTTTTGCCGAGCTGAGACTACTAACAATGGTAGGAGACAACCATTGCATTAAGCAATAGTGTTTGAGACATTGTCTCTTTATATATATCCATTACACATTTAATAAAATCATTAATTGAGTATTGTTTTTCCTTCCTCCAATCTTCTCTCTTCTATCATAAATTTAAGAAGGTATTAGAGACATGTTCGAGGGCATCAAATCAATAGCTACTGAGGAAGAAAATGAAGTTTGTGTGGCTGCCAATCTTTGATGGGAAACATAATACTCACGAGAGCCTCCTTGCTCCTTTCATCAAGCTTCTTTTGTTTTACCTCTTCTATTGTCCTTGTATCCAAAAGGTTGGAGGGATCATAAAATTGAAAAATAAGGTTGAAGCATTGTTTGCTTCCTAACAAAATACGTTAATGACATTTTCCAGAAGTGAATGGGAAGAATTATGTTGTATGGTTACCTGTTAACCAAATTTTCTGGCCCAACTGGATGGTTAAGATACAGCGGGTTTCTAAGGCCTGTTCCATTAAAGGTGCATGTAGACAGCGCATCTAGACATTCACAGTGATCAAAGCCTATTCGAGAGTCAGTTTCACCAGATTTTGAGAATCTGCTATTTTTATCAGTTTTCTTTTTTAGGAGCTAGAGATCCGGGGACTGAATGTCAAAAATGTTTACGTATTCTTGGTCCTCGCGATGTCACGATGCTGATGAGTTTGTTTCCAGCAACATGTGAGCAGTTTTACAGCACCTACTATATTTAGCATGTTACTTTTCAGGGCTTGCACATTGTTTCTGAGCACATATTTCAATTCCTTGTAAAATAGTGAGTCTAATGAGTCTGCTTTCGTCCACATAGAAGATGTTGCTATTTTTAGCACTGTCTATATTTAGACTTGCTATGTTTGGCAGCAGTCTCATTGATGTTACCTTCATCTTCAGTCTTCCCTGCTTTTTCTGCTTTTTTGCATTTTCGGGGTTAGACTGCTTTTTGGGTATGTCTATAAATAGCTTCTATTTGTGGCAGGTAGTACAGGTTAATGTCATGGTTCCAAGCATGTAGTGGTGGGGTGGTTCAAGGTTCTGGTGGGTGAACAGTGATAAATCCAGTGTAGTTTTGAGCAGGGGAATTGCTTTTCCAATGGAATAGGTGGCAGCTATTGAGAGGTTTCTAGTTTGTGTAAAGACTGGGATAATTTCAATAAGTCTCACTTCCTATGTCAACCTCCTTGTTATAACTGACGGGCTTGGTGCTTTGAGAGACTCTTAAGTGGATTGGCCATACAGAATTGTTCTTTTTCCTTTTTTATCCTAATTCACCTTCCTATACAAAGCCACCATCATTGCTAATGTTGCCAACTTCAAAAACCTAGTTCGACCCACTATAAGCATTCCTAAGTTTGTTAATTATGGCTAAAATTGTTGTTGCTAGTGGACCATGACTTGCCTTGTATTCGCAATTGGTATCTTTGTCAAGCTTGTCAAGCAAAGGGATCCTATTTCCAGTTATTGCTAAAATTGGTCAAGCATAAGAGCTGATTTGAGTTTTTTTGGTTGTAGTTGGCTTAAATGCTAATTCAGTCCAGTCTTAAAGCAAGATTCATCTGCTGGTTTGTGAAACAAAAGAAGAAGTAATTCACCGGCTTATCCTCACCAAAGTCCTTTCTAAATTTTGCCCAGCAGAAAAGACTTGAAAAGCGAATTGCTTTTGCTAATAGAGTCAAACAGAAATTAGCAGTTTGCTATCTAATATTGGTGTTTAATATTGGCTCCACCACGAACTGACTGAGAGTGTTGACAGCAAAACAGATATCTGGCCTGGTATTGACCAAATACATCAATGACCCGATCAACTAACGATACAAAGTGGGATCCACCAACTGTGACTCAGAAGCATGAAGCTTCTTCCAGTTGGTAATCATGAGAGTGGTCATGGGCCTGCTATCTCCCATTTGAAATCTTCTCACCATCGCGATGTAGCTGCAAAACCTCTCGGGAGGTTTACTCTCCCTCACTGCCTGTCTGGGATTCCCCACTGAACCTTGTGCCTCCCTCAAAGTGTCCTGAAGCCACTTGGGCTTCCTCCTCTCTGAAGTAGTGTCCTATGGAGAGGACTCTCCCTACTCAACCCCATCTGCTGAAGACAATGATCCTGTAGTAGACCCTGAAGTACTTGATCCTGAAACCTGTGGACCGGTAGCCTGCGAACCTGAACTCTGTGGCCCTGTCACCTGTGAACCTGTCGTCACCGAAGTTGGTGGCCCCGAACTCTGTGTCACTGTAGTCTGCTGCGGGCTCACCTGAATCTGAGTTGAAGACTGCTCACCTTTCTCTGTCCCTCTAGACTTCCTAAAGGCTCTGTCCTCTTCAAATCTGACATCCCTCCTCAAGACAGTCTTTTTCAAGGAAGGAAGGAAGGTAAATATGGAAAGCCTTTGAAGTCTCACTGTACCCAACAAAGATCTCTCTCTCTGCCATGGGCTCCAGCTTTGTCCTCTTCTCAGAAGGGACATATGAATAAGTGATGCACCCAAAAATCTGAAA
>JASDQU010100063.1:238211-292620 GCA_032191745.1 Picea mariana | reverse complement strand
TTTTCGATGGGAAATACGAAATTAAGAACCTACAACTATCTATTGATAAGTACAAATTCATAGGTCAATTCAATGTGGTATCATTGTCTCAAGACAGTGTTGATATAATTCTAGGGTCAACTTGGGTAGATACCTTAGGTACTTTTATGTTCAACACAAAGAGAAAGTTTTTAACATTTTCTTATAAGAAGAAGAAATTCACATTACAAGACGCTACGATGAAGTCAATTTCAGAAGCTCCATCATCAGAAGACCTGAAGGACATATCAGAAGTGATCCTTCCAGATAACCAGAAGTCAATACAAAAGTTGCAAGATCGACAAGAAGAATATGACAAAATCATCATTGAAAAAGATGAAGAGATTTCTCGCCTAAGAAATAACAATCAAAAACTACTTGCAAAAATCATGAAGTCCAAGGAGAAGAAGCAGCGTTTTCAAAATTTGGAACAAGAAAATGAAGGTCTCAAAGAGAAATTAATCGAAAAAGAGGAAGAAAGCTCCTGCCTAAGGAACCTTAATCAGAAATTAATAGAACAAATTAAAATCTTAAGGGACGAAAGAAAGGAGAATCTAGAATCAGAAAAAGACAATAGGTCAGAAAATAAGCAAGAACTCTTACGATTAAGACAACATAATCAAGATTTATTAACTCAGGTTAAAAAGCTCAAGCACGATAAGAAGTCTTTACAAGAAGCGTTATATCGCAAAACATCATTAATCGACAAGGAAACAATGACTAATCCAATTGAGAATTTATCCGACACTCAAATCTCGATAGTAGAAAAAGGAACCAATACAAAGTCAAATAATGGTCATATTCAAAAGAATGATTACGTGGACAGACCACTACAAACATCAAAAGAATATGATTCCAAGGAAAAATTACAAGAGATTAGGATGCCTTATCATCATCCAAATCACAAGAGTCCTTCTGACCAACGCCTAGGAAAAGAGGAAAATAAACAATGTTCTTCTTACCAACAAATAAAATACCACACTGAAAAAGAACGCAGACAAAATCAACACCTTGGAACAGTCAATCATCAAACAATTCCAATGAAAGTAGATTTGGGATGGATCACTCCCCAAAAGATGCAACACATTAGTTTGGGAATTCGAAGGTTATATCATCATGTTTCGTCGAGAATTGCAACAACAAGCACAAAAGATTTGAGAAGACATCGTGTGCTAGAACAAAAGTTCAAAGGGAAGCCTTCCAGTGCTTATGCTTTGAGGACAAAGCATTTTTAAGGGGTAGGCAATGTTATGAACATAAATATCCTTATATCATAGATATTCATAACATAATAATTAATAAATAATAATTATTAATAATGAAAGGTCATGTCTCAAAGGACATGACTATTGGTAAAGGGCACCCCTGCGTGGGTATATAAGCAGGCCCTCATTCTCAATTGTAATCATCTTCTATATCTTATTATTCATTCTTATTACATATATATTTGTCCATATGGATTTGGTTACTATATTCCAGATATTTTGGAATTAATCTTGTGTGAGCGAACTTTGTTCGTCTCAAGGCAAGAGACCACATCGACTCAATTCTCATAGAGGAGAACGATACGCCCATCACATGGGCACACCCAACATTGGGATGCACATTGACTCAACTCAGTCCAGAGGAGAACGATACACCCATCACATGGGCACACCCAACACATGGGCTCTCTCACAGGTCGACTCAACTCATTCTAGAGGAGAACGTATCCTGGAGAATGTCACATGACGCTACAATCATCAACTAAACATAAGTTGGATTTGCAATCTATTCAAGTCTATTTCATTAGATAGTATCTCATTAGACTGCTTTGATTACATTTGGAAGTGTTTTATGGTTTATCTTTCAATTCTTAATTGTGATCTAAATGTAAGTTGTTTATTTTAAGTACATATCTCTTCTTGGGTTACTTTCATACATAATTGCAAATCTGGAAATTAGCACTTAATTCATAAATCAGATTTTGCAATTGGACACGTTATCATTGCTTTTTTCACGAACATGGCAGAGAGGGATATGCCCTCGCTACACAAGTAAATCACCAATAGAAATAAAACAAAAACATCTCTGAATACATGACGAAGGCTGTGAATGTGCCATCAACAATACAAGTGTAGATCTCCAAATTCTTGTAGTTAAGCCATCAAATAAAGCACTATATGCCTTACCTTGAGATGCATGGGGCCAAACTCCTACTTATACATTCGTTTGGCATGTATTTGTTTCTCTCCTTTGATAAGCACTAATGTTGTCATATTATAACAATTGCTCTTTGAACACAACAATTTGACTAATGCTTGCATCATGAGACTTGATTATAGTTCAATCTAACTGATATATTACAAAATGAGCTAGATCACTAAATGATGAAAGCCTAGATAGGGTTGAGTCACATAAATGAGCTCAATGGAAAATATTCACAATAACACAATATGATATTATCAATGAATAACTGGGGCATTTATTACAATGGAATTCAATTCCTTATATATGATTGCTTACTGAGCAAGTCGTTTCCACTTATGAATGTGGGATATATTACTCTACAGAAAAAGTGAACAAAAGCATAACATAAAGTCATAAAGTGACTTTATTACAAATCTAAGCCTTATATCCTAACACCCCTTCTCAAGGTTTACAATACTGAAAACAAAACATACTAACCGAAGATAAAACACGTTGACTGAAAACTAAAACATCAGAACCAAACATTCTTCAGAAGCTTCTTCTTTGAAAACAATTTTTGGACCAAATAGAGCTCCATCAAACTGCCTCGTAACCCTCGTAAAGTTGTAGCCCTCGCGTTGAATTCCCGAGTTCTTGGATTCCACCTCCCCAAACTCTCAAATTATGAGTCTCCCAAATTATTGGACAACCATTCATGTTGAGCTACATCCACAATGCTCCATCAAGTTGTCTCATGACTCTCGCAAGGGTATAATTTCCAAGATTCACAAACTCGTGAACTATTTGAGCAACCATCTATGCTGAGCTTTATATACATTAGATCCCTTTCTATTTTCAAGATATGTGCTTCTAAAAATGCATAAAATGCCATTTCTTCAGTAAGGTTATCACCACTATGAGCATATGATGGATCTTCAACAATGGATGCATTCACTACATGTGGTTTTCCTTTGAGCTTTCCCTTGAGAACATCATTAGCTCAAAATCTATAGTTCCAAGTTGTGTGATCCATTTTCTTGCAATAATGGCATTCCATCTCCCCTTTGTCTTTAGTTGATTTGCTATTATTGTATCTTGAATATAATGCAATCTCAGGTTGAGGATCACCTTCTATATCCCCTACAATTGTTCTCTTTTCTTCAGCTAAGAGAGTTGAAATCATGTCCGTTTTTTGGTATTCTGTCGACAGTAATCCCTGTCTTCATACTCGCACAAACTCTATGGCACTTAGACTGCTGAAGTTGCAAGAGTAGAAACCTTGTCTTTCAAAGGCTCAAGGCTCTTGATATGGCTTCTGACTCCTAGACTCTTCCTTGCTCTAATACCATATTACAAACTGAGCTAGATCACTAAATGATGAAAGCCTAGATAGGGTTGAGTCACATAATTGAGCTCAAAGGAAGATACTCACAATTATAACACAATATGATATTATCAATAAATAACAATGGTGCATCTATTACAATGGAGTTCAACTCCTTATATATGATTTTTCATTGAGCAAGTCATTTCCACTTATGAATGGGGAATAGACCACTCTAGACAAAAAGTGAACAAAAACATAAAATATAACCTAAAGTCATAAAGTGACTTTATTACAAATGTAAGTCTCTTATCCTGACAATACAGACTATGATATCTACTACATATCTATAGATTTACTTATAACTACTCCAATGGATCTCTTTACAAATAATGCATGTATATTTACTCTTTTATCTAGTCTTATTCTCTTTAAGTTTGTAGATACCTCTATCGATGTGCTCATAGTGTCGAGAAATTCTTGATTAATCTGGTTGAAATGGGATATAATAGATCATTATTATTAATATGTTTTTAATATATATGATAAAGCTATTATAATATATAAAAAATGAGCCCAATGACAATGTTACATAAACATATTGAAATAAGGCTAACGCTATTATTACATGTTCACTCAAAGTCACATTTTCCTCCACTTAAGCTATAGAATATGCCTCTTGGCCTCATCATGTTGCTTCCACCTGTGATAGTAACTCAATTCAAAATAAAGGTCCTCTTTATATGCAAAGATCCTATGCACATGACCTTTGGGAACACAACCATTCATCCAAAACATGAGGACTTACTAACAAGGACTAATGATGACCCCATGATTTAACACATGATCCATGCATGAAGTAGTGAAGTACATTACATCATTATATAATGGTTCCATCATCAACATGTCTAAATCACTAAAAGACAAGATAGACAATAAAACATAGTAACTAACTTGGGGCTAACAATAACCAGAAGCAAACTATAGTTAACTTTAATGCCCAAAGCTCATTACAAAAGTAAGTCGTAGCAACAAATAGGATTATGCCTAACTTCACCACTTCTCTCCCTCGACCTAGCTCATATTTCATGTTACCCCTCCTATGGAAAGATTGGATTGTAAAATAACATAAAACAAACCATCCACATACCAAAGATACAAACTATATGATATCACACTGCCAATTTTCGCTAGCTAGAATGTGTGACCAACATGGACTCCACTATGAACAATTTGTATTCTGCATACAATTGTTAAAATAACTATGTAAATAAAGTTTAAACATAGATAGGAATCATCATGTTAACAACTATAGACAAAGAACATGCATTAAGGACAAGAAAAACTATGAACAATTTGTATTCTGCATACAATTGTTAAAATAACTATGTAAATAAACATAGATAGGAATCATCATGTTAACAATTATAGACAAAGAACATGCATTAAGGACAAGAAATGTTGCACAATAGAGCCTTTGGCAATGGAATTCACACTATCTTATAGTTGGCAAGGAAGTATTATAATGCAAGGTACACATCCAAAATTGGTTGTTGTCTTTGTCCTGGCTCTCATGTTGTTTTTTCACTGGACTATCTCCACAATCAATGCATGTCTATAGTTAAATGGGTGCCATGAATGCAATTCTCCGTACTAGTAGTTGTTGTAAATGCAGGGATACATACAAGTCCACAATCAATGAAGATGACAGTGCAAACAGGAGGATTGTTGCACAACTTGAGTAGGTCACTAAGGTTGTTTCTTGACACAAAGGTTTAGAACTTGAACGCTGCAATCATCAAAGTGTGGATCAACTGGTCACACCCAAAATCAACATCTTATTATAGTTTCAATTTGGAATGAGAAAGTTACGGGCATTAAAAGTTTAATAATCTATAAACCCTTTAAAACATAACAATTTCCTCTCAAAATCCGAATAAAGGTACACTAAATGCTCATGAATAAGATGAAAATAAAAATGGGTGATAAAATAAGGATGCATATATACTGTTTCCATGCCTTGGAGACAGTATCAACCAATCTGCAGTTGAGATGGAGCCATTTTCAGTGTAATGTATATTAAAAATGCATTACATAAATAATAATAATAATTCAAAGGTTCTGTTTGTGACCATTCCTTGTGTATATAAATCATCACATGCCTTTGTATCAATCATCATTTTATCATACTATAGTATATTATTTTATTCTGTTAGATTTTAATCGTATATCCTATCTTTGTTGAATAGATTTTAATTGTATATCCTATATTTGTTGAATATTCACTAAGGTTATGAATGGAAACGTTTATTACATTCAGTGACGACTGACAACGTCTATAGATCGGTTGACATGACCATAAGAAGGGTGCCTTCTAAGACTCTTTACCTCATCTTAGCCTTAATTTAATATGGTTCTTTGTAGTACTTGATCAGTTGTGATCCTAATTTTGATCTAACATCTTTACTTGTGGGCAACTTTTTCCACATGCAATCATGAACTTCTACATGTGAAAGGCAAATGATGCAAATTCTTGGACTTCAATAGTATATTGTTTGGCTATTCATTTAATGCGTGCCATTGCTTTGGGTATTAAACTGTTTTAGGAGCATATTTGTCAGAAGCACTTGTATTGTGATATTTTTATTTTCCATTTGTATGTTTCGGAGATTGCTTCAATATTGTATATTCTAGAAGTTATAATTATTGTTGGTATGCATGTATTATATAGTACCTTGGTTGAAGGGAAATTTGGGTTGCTGATAAGAGAGATAGATTGCAGAAAGTAAATTCTGCTAAAATTTAGGTTGTTGCCATTTCTCTCTATCCTTTTGGTAGATCATCCTATTTAAAAGTATTGGTTCAATGCTTGACTAACCCTAATGCAACTATTTATTTCAGCCAAAGTATTATGACAACAACTCGGAAAGAATGTTGGAAGTGCTATTAGGTGTGAAACAACTTGGTTGCAACTTCCTCGTAGGTGGTAGGATTGTCGATGGTACCTTCAAGGTATAGCTGTATTAAATTTCCTTGATGGTTGCTTCTTCCCTCTGTCATCTTTTTTTATATACTCTTTATTGTTCTTTTAGTTTTTTATTGTAGCTTTACTGTTTTAGTAGATGTGTGCACCCTTTCATCTTAAAAAGAGCCTAACTGTAGGTATGCTGAGTTACTGTAGCTGAATCTTTTGATATTATGTTTCTCTTGATGATCAGGTTCTATCAGATTTTGATGTTCCTGAGCAGTTAAGGGACATGTTTTTGTCAATACCTGAAGGTCTGTTTCGTATGGACATATCCTCAACAGAAATTAGAGCAAAGCTTGGTGGGTGTACTGATCCCTTGGGGTGAATATCCAATGTGCTATTGGCAGTGGGCTATTAGTATTATTCTTATGAAGGTTAGAAAAAATCCACGTTGTGCTTGAATTTGATGCAGTTTCTGAAAGTACTCGTGGATTATATGTAACCAACCAATTGTTGCAGGAAGCCGGTTGTAAGTGGCACACAAGGAATGATGACAACGCCATTTCTGTTTCTCTTAGTTTATTCAATATTCGTTGGAAAGCTATATCGTAAAATTCTTGCTTTGGGCTTCAATTATTTACACTCAGCAATGTTGCTGAAGTTATATCTTTTAGAACGAATTCTTAACATATCTACATAATTGGTATAAAATTTAAATGTTGCAAATGACTGAATAAGTGATAACAGATAAGGTCATTGGAAAATATTATTTTTCTAGGGTCCCACGAGAGTATCTTCTTATACTTTCAGTTGATCTTTTTAAACCATTTAGGTTGCAGAGGTGGAAGTTTGTGCATGATTTGGCATTTAGTATTTACTGGTCTGTTGCCATTGAACTTTTCGTCTGTCGAGCAACTGTTGGCCGATAGATTTTGAGATTATTTGATCTGAAATTAATAGAACTGATCTTTGGGATAGAATGTTTGATCGTAGTGGGTTTCAGATTGTGTATGTTGGGACCATTATGGATTTTTCCAAATGAATTTTGCCGACAGGAAGCCAATGCATCTTGACATCTGCTTGGGACCATCTAAAGCATAGTTAATTTTCATTTAAAGCCGAGGTGGTTTGGCGAGATGGTTGGGCAGTAGTGCTTGCACACTCCCCATCCGGGTTCAAATCCCCGATGAAGCATGGCCCCTTCTGATAAGGTCGGAAGATAGATGCCCCTTGTGGACGTTTCGGTTCTTGCTAAGTCATAAGTTTCTTGTTAGGTGCTGGCTTGCGGGCTATTGGCACTAGCCTAGGGTTTATAGTGACAGTCAACCGGATTTGAACCTAGGTCTCACCCAGGTAATCCTGGCCAGTTACCAATTCCTCTAGATCTAAAAAAACAAATTGCAAACCAAGCTAGGTATTTGCTATTTCTGACAACAATCTTACAAAATGGTTTTAAATAAAATTTGTTTTCAAATGAGCGGAACAACAAAATCAATATGTTAAGTGCATTAATTTTATAGTGATGAATGGACCTCTAAACCATTCCATAAGTTCAATACTATCAATATAGATAAAATCGTAAGGACGGTAAAATTTGGGTGCCAAAGTCAAGTGGTTCATATCATTTTGTTAGATCATGATATTCGTATCGGCCTCCTAAACTTCCTCTAACTAGATAGATGTTAGTAACTTTGAATTTTTTTAAGTAGCATTGTCTATAGATGAGCTAGGACCAGGTCGATAGAATTTTTGGAATCATAGTATTTGGGTGTCGAATTCAAGTGTTGTGTACAATTTTATTAGATCATGATATTTGTATCAACCTAGAAAACTTCTTTTTGGATATTGGATAGATTTAAGTTACTTTGAATTTTCAAATGAACAGAACAACGAAATCAATATGTTGTGAGTGGATTAATTTTAGAGTGATGAATGGACCTCTAAACCATTCCATAAGTTAAATACCATCGATATTAATAAAATCCTTGGGACAATAAAATTTGGGTGTCAAAGTCAAGAGTTTCATACCATTTTATTAGAGCATGATATTTGATTTTGATTGTGAGTGGATTAATTTTAGAGTGATGAATGGACCTTTAAACCATTCCATAAGTTAAATACCATCAATATTAATAAAATCCCCGGGACAGTAAAATTTGGGTGTCAAAGTCAAGAGGTTCATATCATTTTATTAGAGCATGATATTTGATTGTGAGTGGATTAATTTTAGAGTGATGAATGGACCTCTAAATCATTCCATAAGTTAAATACCATCAATATTAATAAAATCCTCGGGACAGTAAAATTTAGGTGTCAAAGTCAAGAGGTTCATATCATTTTATTAGAGC
The DNA here is from genome assembly GCA_032191745.1 of Picea mariana. Classification (NCBI taxonomy): domain Eukaryota; kingdom Viridiplantae; phylum Streptophyta; class Pinopsida; order Pinales; family Pinaceae; genus Picea; species Picea mariana. Next base: position 283,793 of record JASDQU010100063.1, on the reverse strand, counting down.
ATGATATTTGTATCTGTGTCCCAAACTTCCTCTTATTGGATAGATGTACCTTGGAATTTTTTTAGTAGTGTTGTCTACAGACATATCAACCTTTTTGTACTGATCTGATGTACAATTAGTTTGAACCAAGGTTATTGAAATACTACTTTTTCTCACAAGAAACATTTCAACTTTTTCCAATATGGAACATTTCAAGTATGACAATATTGAAAAGTGGAGCAAAGCCCATGAAAAGTTAATCAAAATTCAACAATAAAATAAAACATCAATTATATATTGATAACAACTTTCATCATAATCTTCATATAGTGTTAATAAATGGTGCTGAGATATAAGTTTACATGTCCTAAACATTATTTGTTTTAAATGTGTTTATAATGATTATTAAAATTTTATTTATATACGTGTGCGTCATTTCTTTCTTTTACATTTTTTAATTGTTTTGAAACTCACATTGTTATGAAACCCTATACATGTGTTTCCATTCCATTATATAAGAGATTCAAACAATACATATTGATTGCTCAAGTAAGGACTTATTCATAGATCACAATTATAAAAAAAATCCCATTTGAAGGATGTCATGGTTTATGTACCAAAAGGTTATTAATATATAATGTGTCGTTTAATATAGACACTTCTAGAACATAAATTGGGAGGTTGCATACTCTTGGAATATTCTCATCTAGATGTTTATAAACATGGACACATTGAAACACAAAAATTGAAGCCAAAACATAAATCACAATAATTAAACAATAAATGTGCACGAGGTATTAATTCAAATTTATAGGCTTGAGAAGTGCAATGTATGATCTCAACCAACTTACCAAAAATACTTCTATTCGACTCAATCCTTGTAACTTCCTCATACGAACTTCCTTAACTTTTGGACAAATTCTTTGTTCCTAAGTAATTCCTAGATCTTATTCTCAACTTGATATCTATTTATGATGAATGTGACAAACTATTCATTCTTATGTGACCTAAGTAACAATTCACAACACATTTATAATATTCATTTAGCAAATGCTACTTCAAATTTTATTTCGACACCTTGCCTATGACATAAAGTATACATCAACCTAGCATCTATAATGTTTATTTTCCCTCACACACATATCTTTAACTTTTCAATACATAAAGGTTTGAAAACTATATGTGATTTGCTCTTTAGTGTTGCAATAGTCTTAATCCAACATCTTGACCTTGCAACATGCCCATATGTGCATGTGGGGTTCCCTTTTTTTCAAGAGGCCTAGCTTTTGCTCCATTTCCATCTAGCACAATTCTTTTGTGTCCCCTCTAGATTTAAACATCCAATTAGGATTAATGGTATTACCCTATCTACGACAAAACCTCTCGACTTAGGAAAGATTGCAATCATAAATCATTTGGCTAAGTTAGTAATGACTTACACTAGTTGGCTTGATTTCTTCCCTGCGATTGTGAATTGCGAGTTCTTTTGATACCCCCGATTGCTTTGGCAAATGCAAGTAGTGTTCGAGTTCACCTCTACGATCACCAAATAAGTTATCACTTGCACCCTTGCAAATCAAACTATCATAGCTACATTAGCAAAGTAGTTTTGTTCACTCACCTTCGTATGCTAAATTGGCAAGGTGTATTTGTTCACTCACCTTCACATATGCAATGGTGAATCACAAGCCATGCGTAACCTCTTGCATTATACCCAAAGCCCCTTTTTATCCTCATAAGGTACATAAATCTTGACATCCTTTATTAATACCATAAATAAATGTACCTTGTACCCTACCATACCACATAGCTTTGATCTTATTATTAGGAACCTGTAGCCTTTCTTTGTTCAAATGAAACTAGACTCAGTCTTCTACCTTGAATGTGTTCTCAATCTTGTGTTGGTCATGTTGGGCCTTGTACTTTTCCTTTGACTTCTTCAATGTCTCTTCTACTTGCAAATGTATCTACCTGATTTTGTTAATAAATCTTTTAGTAGTTAAGACTTCTTCTATGGTGTATTTCCTCGCTCCTCCTTGTTGTCCATATACAACATCTAAAGGTGAAGGTGGTAAATATCCAAAGCAAGTTTCAAAAGGGGACTTATTGCTGGAAGTGTGGACTTCTCTATTATAACAATACTAAATATAAATCAAAGTTTCATTCAAAATCCTTGGATACTTTTGATTGTAACCCCTCAAAAGTTGAACCAATATCTTGTTCACTACTTATGTTGGTTGATCCATTTGTGGATGGAAAGCCATATATCTGTTCAACTTGGTGTTTGTTACACCTCATATTAGTTTTGTCAGATGTGACCCATCATATGAGCAGAGTTTGTGCCTATCTTGATCATGTTAGAGTTTAAAGCACCATGATCCGATGTGCCACCACGATGCTTTGTACTATTGTATCATGATCAACCAAAAGTGTGACCATTTGGTACTCATGTATTGTATTGGACCATGCTTGGATGATCTATGTAAAAGTGTTTTTTACGTAGTTGGTATCTCTAGACCCTTTGTGGTTGGTTATGGCATGTCCTCTTAGTCCTGATTTCAAGATAGTCCTTGCTCTTATGGTTTGGCTAACTATCCCTTGAAGGTCATTTATGGTCGAGGTAGGTATGCGAGGGTCTTGGGATGGATCTATTCGAATGCATGACTTAGAGAACCTCTAGGTTTTTTCACTTTACCCTCATGTAAAAGTGGTGTTCATGTTGTAAAGGTTATCATACGTATGGAAACACACTTATCTAATGTCTAAGAATGGATCCCCTTTATGTGTTTATCACACTTTCGCCATGGACTCTTGGAGATGACTCTACAATTGCTCATGCAGAGACCTAGTTTCAGAGGTAGTTTCATAGATCTCAAGGTAGTTCATGGATCCCTAGGCACTAGTCACATCACCCAAGACACTTTGGGGATGTTTCTACATGCATTGGTCCTCTCATGACATGCCACGTCCTATATTCTTGAGAATTGTTATTGCACAAGTTGTAGGTTGGGCAAAGCCTGACCCAACCACCAAATGGCGACAACTAGGAGGTCACCTACCCACTATCACCTTAGGCAGGTGTCGCCGTCTCTTTAGAGGTAAGGTAATCACCTCAAGGGGGGAATCGTAGTGACCCTAGGGGGAATGATATGTAAAATGATGAAGATGGAGAGGATGTTCCCAAAGGTCAATTCTAAGTGGTATGAAGGTCTTTGAAAAGAGTCTTGGGAAGGTCTAAGGGTTACCAAGTATGTTGAGTAACCTGCATATGATGAAGTACCTTCCCGAGACACAAGAAAAACAAGCATATATTGCAATATAACCAATTGGACAAGCAATTTAATCTTGTTGTCTCTAATAGCAGTTGTTAGTAACAATGTATATCAACGATAAAATGACACCATAAGCTACAAGAGAAATGCTAGAAATCAAGTGAAAGATACAAGAGAAAGACTAGCAAAATTCAAGATTAAAGACCCAGATACTAACATGAAAAGACAAGGTTGTTGTAAACACTTTTTGCAGCAAATTATATTCAACCACTAAAACTCCTCCAAAATTTTCCAAAAAGTGCGCTAGAGCAAGTAAGACAAGTGTGCAAACTTTGGCAAATTTCTAGTGGTTGATTAGAGAATTATTCAAGCAATTAGATTAGGGTTTTTGCATCCCTAATGGATGAAGGTGCAAATTTGTAACAACAATGAGAACTATCCCTTTGATGGGGACTCCCTAGTGGTTGTGAGGTGCTCTAAGCACAAGAAACACAATCCAAGTTGCAAAAAGTAAATACGACAAGAAATTACGTTTCACAATGCAATATTTTGTTTCTCCAATGCAAAATTAGTGCCTTTAGTTATGGGTTAATGGGGTCAAAAAGAAAGAGCTAGGATTACTAAATCCTTGGGGATGTAAATCCTCTTACTTCCCAAGGTAAGTAACCTAGCTACGGTTTGAAATGGAGGGGTGTAAATCCTCTTACTTCCTCAACAAAACCCTTGCAAAATAATTTTAAAAGCTTGATAATAATGGTGGAAACTAGGATAGGGGTGTATATCCTTATACTCCCTATCTAGCCTTGGCTAAAAGAACCTTAACTTGAATTTCCAATGATAATAACAAAGTAAAGTACCATGCCATTTCAAGAAAAAGCCTTAACATGCCAATGCAAACGACCACAATAAGCTAGAAATGACCTCCAAAGGATAGCACATCATCATCATCAACTCCACAACCAAAGAGAAACCATATTATAGCACAAGAGAGAAAAAACCTCCAAGGGTAGCGAAAATTTCAGTCCAAGTACTTCTCACAAGAGGGAGAGTTATGATAAAATGAGATCTTATGATATCTTATTTATACAAAATGTCACTAAGATAGTTTGTCCACATAATTAAGGGTAAACCACAAGACTAGGGGCCAACAACCCTAATCTTACCCCTTTTACAAAGTAATATTAAACAATTCACTTTAATTTCACTTTTGCACAAAGGAAAACCCTACAATGAAGGTGATGTCCCCCCTTAGGGGATGTTTTGGCACTAGGAGAAAGTCGTTGGTGATGGAGGAGTGTAGAAAGACTTCCCAAAGTCACATGTCAAGTATCCAAGTGACTTCTTTCATGGTTAAAGCCTCAAACCCAAAACATCCTTGTGCCAATGCATGTCAACCTCACCACCAAACCCTAACCCCCTTAGGTGATGTCATGCCTCTAGAAGTGATGTTTTTCCTCTCCTAGGAAAAACGTTTGGCAAGTGGGGGATAGGTTATGTCGTCCAAGTCATCTTCTAGGCCTTCAAAGTTTGATCTCTCTCATCTGGCATGTGGGCCCTTGGCATCCACCTGTGGGCTTCAAGCCCCATGGAAGCCCAAGCTAGGCTTGTTCTTCCAAAATTGTCCACCAACTAGGTCCTGCAAAGACAAATAAGAACACCCTCCAAGGATCTCAAGTCATAACATCATGATAAGTCAATCCAATCAATAAATGAGCCACCTAAGCATGTGCATCAAAGATTACTATGTCAAATAATTAAGTGCTCAAAGACATTATGTGACTTGTCAAGCTTGAATATGGGAGGGTTGACAAGGTGTCCTATTAGGTAGATCTTGCCCTAGGTCAAGGAGTGTTTCCATGAGATCCCTCTCTAAGCCATGTAAAGTGGATGAAATGGTTAGGGTCAAGACTAAATGGGCATGGGGTTCATGACATACAAGGGGTTGTAGTGTCTCATTTATGGGTGCCTTTGTAGAGGGTGTGTGGTACCTTCGTTTGCAATGCAATTTTTCCAAGCCCATTATTTTTCAATTCTTTGTTTCTTTCATAAATTTAAGGAAACGTTGAAGGCCACTACCCTGGCGTGGTGTCCGGATATGACAATGTCACCCACAAATACCTAGCGGAAATGAGAAGCCTAGCTCGTGTTGAGACCCCCTTTTTCTCAGCCATGCAACTGAGAGCCATTACCCTGGCTTGGTGAACATATGATGGTAATTTCATACCACTAGATATTCATGGACATGATAGGCCGACTCATGATGAGACCTCCTATCCTCCAACTAACCTTTTAATCATTTTTAATTAAGTTTCTTGTGGGTCCCCCTTTTCTTAAAGATAAGTGTTTCATTGCTTTCTAGGGTGATCCCTGGGCGAAGCATCTAGAAGGTTCATACATAGGATTTTATCTTTTACCCAACATCGATCCCTCTGGGCCTTCAACCCCTTCTTCCCATAGAATGAGGGACAACCCCTTCTTGGGTCAATACACTCTAAAATTCCAAGAGATATGGAAATGGGGGGAAATAGTGATGGGAAGTGGTAAGTATGGTCAGGAACGATAAGATGGCTCTTCAAGGGAGTTCCTAGTAGCAAACCCATCCCCAAGGAAGACCACTTGCTAGGGAACAATGTCAACCACCAAGGTGAAGTAGGGAACAAGGCATAATTTCCAAGCATATATCATGAAATCTACAACAATATAAGATACAACATACTTAAATTCCACAAATATTGAATTGATGCTCACCATAATACCTGACTTGTACCTCATGGAGCAAGGCCCAATGCCTTTTGGAAGCCAGTTGGTGTGGTGGATGCCATCTGAAAATCTACGACCTCTGTGTTGGTGAGAAGGGTCTCCATCTGTGCAAAATGATACTGCTAGTCATGTAGTCTCCCGGTACTCCATATCTACAACCTAAGGGCCTTGAGACATGATCTTCTTAGTTATCCACAAAATGGGGATAACATCTGGCTCCTACTTGAGGACATGTGCTCGCCATACAGTGCATGAGAACCACAACATCTTCTGGTAGACTCGTGCTTGCCAAAACTCAGAAAAAGGGATCATAACATATAGGGTGGTGCTATCACCCTTTATCCATATACATATAAAACCCAAAATGAAAATCTAATCTAGAAAATAAAATTTTTGACTTTTTTTCAAAAAATTCTAAACTAAGCATGAAATCAATATGCAAGTAGAGAAAAATGAAAATGAAATGCATCTAAACTAGTATGCACAATCAATATGCAAATGCAGTGGAAATAAATATGAATTACCTACTTACCTGGGGCATGGGCCCTGAAGAAGTCATGTGACCTATATGTAAGGTTGGAGAAGAGATCCATCCACTACTAATGACATCTTCCTCACATCTAATGCTATCATATAATACTTTTCTTTATCAGAGTTCTTCTTGATGATGTAAGGGCCAAACCATGAGTTGTTATCTCATTGGTCATATCTGGGCTTGCCCTTCCTCTTGTCCCACATGAGTGCAACACTTCCTTCATTAAAGTTGATGCAAGGTGAATTCTCAACACACAGGTGTGAAGGAGGCTCTATGTGGACCGTCTCTTTGATGATTTCTTCATGTTTCTCATAAATCTGGATAGACCCTGGCTCCTTCCCATGGTACTTTGGAAGTTTCTCTTTGTATTCATTGGTCCATGGAAGAAGTATGTCTATGGAATATTCCTGCATGAAAGGAAGCTCAGATGGATCATACTCAATAATCTGTGGAGGCACATCATAATCTCATTCACTGACGTAATCAGGACCATCATGATTCATCACATGCCTATCATCTTTCTCTCGATTGTATAATATATGGAAAGTGCCATATCCCATGGAAATGTGTGCATGGGTGAGATCCATGCTAAGAAAACCTCCAAGAGAAGTAGACCAACTCCTAGATAAGAGCATCCCCCAGGCATTTGGAACATTGATTACTACTATATCCATGAGGATGCTTATATGTGGAAAATCAGTCAGAAAAACCTCAATGTCCTCACATACCCCGAGAACCTTGACCTTTTTAGAATCAATACCGCATACATTTCCATAAGATTGGGTTGTCTTCAAACCAAGCTGTCTCATCACCCTCAATGAAATGACATTTTTTGAGGCCCCAGAGTCAAGCATGCAGTTGTTCAAGCGGAGGACATATATGCCTAATGAAATATAGAAGGGAGGATTCTTGTCCCTTGGCCGATCGAGATACATAGTGTTCAAGATGATGGGAGGATCTTCCTTCTCGGTTGGAACTTGTAATACTTTCAAATTTTCCCTTTCCATGGAAGGGATCTTACATATATCTTTCATTGGGACTGTCATATTCAGTTTTCCAAACATACTTGCAACATCTATATTTAACTGAATATTGTCTATAGGAGTTGTCTTAGGAAGAAACTCACGTACCAGAGGTGGAAGTGGAGGTGGTGGAGCCACCTTCTCTGCCGATGGAAGAAGAGTATTAGTGTGTGATGGAGGGGTTGGAGATTTATTCCTTCTTGTGTGAGTTAGATATTCCCTCCTCCTCAACTCTTTCTTCTGATCATCCGTCAATTGATTCAAGGCCCGAAGTCTCCCTTCTCTTTCTCCTCTTCTTCTGGATTCATTGATCTGTTCTTGAGTGACTTTCTCTTCTTGATAAAAAAAGATCATATCCATGAAGTTCATATCATCGAGAGAATCTTCGTCTCATCAGGGGAATTCATCTTCTCTGTGGGGTTTTTAGCACGAAAGGAACCAAGCTTCTATATCAATTGTTTCAATTCGTTTCAAAGTATATGGGGCCTTTGCCTCTTGTCTAGGCCTTGGTTTCCAACCTATGGGATCTCTCTGTTGTCTGGTAAACTAAGGTCTGGGATCAGATTGATTCCTCTCCATAGTAGTCAAACAACCGATAATATGATTCCGCACCTGGGTAAAATGAGTTCTCATTTGATCTATCTTTTGAGACAAGAGGGAAATCAGATCAGGGGAACTGTTGTTGGAAACCTTAGTTTTTTCCTCTACCTTGACACAATGGTACTGAAAAGGTTCCCCCTTGAATCAAGGATATTTTCTTCAATGTCAGCACTGTACTCTTTTTCCTATGCCAACAATGTGGCCTTCTTGTCCTTTACAATGAAGCAAAATTTCCCTTCAAAAGCGTTCATATAAAGGAGACAAATTGATGATGATGTAGGACGAAATTCTGTTGGAATCTGATTGAATAACCTGTCAAATCTAGTATTGAATTCATTCACTGTCTCATTCTCCTTTTTCTTTATATTATTAAACTAAGCTCCAAGTGTCCCTCCATCTTTCTTTTTTCATCATATGTTCTTGAATAAGTTGGAAAAAGCTTTGTAGGATGTGAGATGATTGTTAGGGAGACCTCTAAACCAGTCAAGAGATTCTTCAGTCAATGATAAGGAGAATAATTTTGATGGCCACATATTGATCCAGATGGATATTGGTGGCCACCCACCTTTTCCAACTGGCTCAAAACAGTTTTCTGACAATTTTGGAAATTTACTATTTTTAGCAGTTTTAACTTCCGGGGCCATTTGAGGGCCTAAATGAAGGTTTTTTAGGGATCGTGCTCCTAAATTATAGCCAAAGTGTAATTGATCCACCAAAATGAATCTCCTCGGCGATACCTTTCCAACGGGCTATCACACGCCTAAAACGGAGATCGTATGCAAAAGTTACGACCCCAGGAAGTTGATGTACTAACTTACCCAAACGAGGCCCACATGACTTTTGGCGCTTCATCTCCTAGGGTTAGGTTTTTGGATGTCTAGGGTTTTTGGAATTATTTCTTATTGTAAAAAGGCCTTTAGAGCCTCATTGTAACCTTCTTCTTGCGAATGCGCGATGTCGTCACATCTCTTCTCAGAGATAAGCCGCCACCATTCCAACAAGCTTGTTTCTGCTGCACTTTACAGTTTCAGCTTTATTTTGTTATTGAATAGAAGACCAGTTTTACTGTATCTCTGTTATTTTGTGTTAATCACCTGTTAATAATCTGTATTCATTTCGTTCTACTCATAAAATACGGATCAGTGGTATCAGAACGGTCTGCTCCTTGTTGTCTTAATGCAAGTCCCCAACGAGGTCGGAGTACAAAGAGTTGGGTCTCGAGCTTGTTTCTCTTGAGGAAAGAAGCTCTCGCACGCCCAAGCAAACTCCCATGGCAGGATAAAATAAAGATGATGGGACAGGAGATCATTTCAAACTGTTGATTGAGGAAGCCCTCACACAACAGAGGAACGAGATGATGGATAGTTTCGCGCAAATCCTTCGACGGCTACCAACATGCGACACATCTTCTTCGAACGGAAGCACCGCCCCCTTCAAGGTACAAATAAACTTCGATATTCCTATATTTGAAGGTCAGGTAGATGCAGATGTTGTAGACAAGTGGTTGAATCTACTAGAAGGGTATTTTTCTGTCCATAACTTTTCGAATAAAGAAAAGACTACTTTTGTGCTCCTCAAAACTGTTCCCCATGTCAAAGATTGGTGGGAAACTTTTTGTGAGAAAAAGGAAATAGAGGAAACCTCATTATTTTCAGTCACGGCCACCTGGGAATCCTTCAGCGATTTTATTAAGGAACAATACTACCCTGTCAAAAGTTATGATGACTTGTATACCAAATGGACCACACTACGGCAAGAAAGAGACCAAGCAGTGCAAGATTTCACAAATATCTTCCATACCTTGCGCACCAAGTTGGGTATCAAAGATTCAGAGCGACATCTAGTGCTCAAGTATCGCAGTTCTCTGCATAGATACATCCATACTGAAATGGAATTTCTGGACATCTCATCTTTGGGCGCGACCTACCGATATGCCGTCAAAATCGAGTAGAAGCTCAAACAAAAGACGCGGCAATTTGGGCCTGGGAACCCCTCACAATAAAAGCTAGGAAAGGGCGGACCCAACCTACCAAACAAAGTATAGAGCAAAGATGGACAGTATCAGGACAACTAGTCCAAGCCGCAAGCAAAGAAGGACAACAGAAAGACAAAGAAAGATACCGGGAAGTGGTGTGACTTCCATAAGAGCCCTTGGCATAACACTGTTGACTGCCTCTCAAAGCAGCCGCTGGTGGCCGAAGTGAAAGCCTCTGAATCAGATGCAGATTATGACTCTAAGCCAGAACCATAAAGGGGAAGACAGATCATTGACGTGGAACCCAGTGCCACCGTTGCTACCACCAAGCTCCAACCTGGTGAACCAGACGAGACAGAAGAAGGAGAGCACCTCTTCTATTCATAGATGTGAGTAAAAGGAACCCCACTGCACTTCATCGTTGATAGCGGTAGCCAAAAGAACCTCATCTCAGCAGAGGTTGTCAAGCAGCTGGCCCTGCCAACAACGTCGCACCCACAACCATACACCATTGGATGGCTCTGCCAAGGAAGTGATCTCCGCGTCATCCAATAGTGTCGATTGTCGTACGACATCAAGCCCTTCAAAGACGAGGTATTGTGTGATGTTTCTCCTCTCGAAGTTTGTGATGTTCTTTTGGGACAACCTTATTTATGGAAACGTCATGCTGTATATGAGTCTAGGCCTCGTAGTGTTATTATTACTTTGAACAGGAAATTGTACAGGATACCTGAGGCAGTCCCACCTAGTGCTATTTCCTTGATCTCTGCTAAGTAATGCAGGAAGGTCATCTCTCAGATGGGGAAGTTTGTCTTCTTCGTGATTCACTCTCAGAATAAGCGAAAGATCACAGCCACATCCAGGGTCTCTGCGACCGACCTCTCCACACAACAGAAGCAAGTAGATAAGGTCATGGAAGAATACTCAGATATTTTCTCCTCACCTACAGGGGTACCTCTGCACTGCCAGGTCAAGCACCCCATCGATCTGACCCCCAGAGCACCGCTACCCAATGGGCCAGTCTATCGTCGCTCTTTGTTAGAGAATGAGGAGATCAAGCGAAAAATCCAAGAGCTGCTCCACAAGGGGCACATCCGCCCCAGCTCATCACCTTGCGGGAGCCCAATCGTGTTGGTACAGAAGAAAGATGGAACCTGGCAACTCTGTATTGATTATCGGGCTCTGAATAAAATCACAGTCAAAATCCGGTACCCGATTCCCCGAATCGATGACCTCCTTGATCAACTCATGGGGGCCAAATAATTTAGTAAGATTGATCTGAAGTCTGGCTACCACCAGGTCCCGATAGAACAAACAAATGTATGGAAGACCACCTTCAAGTCAAAGGAAGGCCTTTTTGAATGGTTGGTCATGCCCTTTGGTTTGACAAATGCTCCAACCACTTTCACAAGGATGATGGATGATATCCTGCGACCATTCACCAATACTTTTGTAGTGGTGTATCTGGATGACATTCTAATTTACAGCAAGACTTGGGCCGAACACTTGCAGCATATTCAACAAGTTCTGCACACCTTGCAGCAACACAAGCTATATGCCAACTTGGAAAAATTCTCCTTCGGCATGGACAGGGTCCATTACCTGGGCTACATCATTGATCAGCATGGCGTACATGTGGATCCAGCGAAGATCCAAGTCATCCGTGACTGGCCAGCCCCAACAACACTCACTGAGCTTCGGAGCTTCTTAGGCCTTGCAAATTTCTACTGTAGGTTCGTGTTGGGTTTCTCCCATATTGCATGGGGCCTCAGCCAAATAAATAGGGGTGGTGGTAAGGAGAAATTTGCGTGGGGCCGGTCCCAACAACAAGCGTTCGATGATTTGAAGCAGTGCTTGTGCTCAGCCCCAGTACTTTCACTACCAGACCTGCAACATCCTTTTGAGATCGAGACAGATGCTTTAGACTATGTTGTGGGCTCCGTTCTCACTCAGCACAACCACCCCGTGGCCTATCATAGTGAGACACTGTCAGATACTGTCTATAAGTACCCTACTTACGACAAAGAAATGTACTCCATTGTGCAAGCATGCCGCCAGTGGAGACATTCCATTCTTGGGAAGGAGACAGTCATCCACACTGATCATAAGCCACTGCAGTTCATGCAGACACAGGGAAAATTGCAGAATGACTGCCATCAAAAGTGGTCCACATACTTGCAGCAATTCCACCTCAACATCAAATATAAAACAGGAAGAACCAATCGCGTCCCTGATTGCCTAAGCAGACCGCCAATCGCGGCACTCACCACGGTGCTAGAATCTTGCGGCCATGAGACATCTGGATGGCCCCAACTCTATGAGACAGACCCTGACTTCGCCACCACCTACCAAATGTTGGGTGAAAATGCAGTTGTCGATAATTTCCATCTTTAGGATGGGTTGTTGTGTCATCTGGGCCATATCTGTGTTCCATCAAGTGAGAGAGCGAAGCTGATGTGGGAAGCCCACTACAGTTGGGTGGCAAGACACTTTGGTGTTGAAAAGACAGTGGCGATGCTACAAAAACATTTCTACTGGCCGAAACTTCGACAGGAGGTCAGCAAGTATATCAAGTCCTGCACTACCTGCGCTATTGACAAACCGACCACTAAGAAACAGGTCTTGTACACTCCTCTTACTACTCCTGACAGGCCATGGGAATCCATCTCAATGGACTACATGTCGGGCCTCCCGTCCACCAAGCGGGGAAATGATTGTGTTTTTGTGGTTGTTGATCGCTTTTCTAAGATGGCGATTCTGGTTCCCTGCAAGAAGAGCATCACAGCAAAGGCCACTGCCAAGCTCTTCTTTGAACGAGTCTAGGTACATTTTGGAATCCCACAAACCATTTTCTCAGATTGAGATAGTCGATTTCTCAGCACATTCTGGTTGAGCCTCTGGTCACTGCTAGACACCAAGCTCACCAAATCCACGGCTTTCCACCCCTAGACAGATGGCCAAACCGAGGTTGTAAATCGAATGATTGTGCATATCCTTCGCATGTATAATTCAAAGCACCCTCGCACATGGGATGAGAGCCTTCCCTATGTCCAGCATGGCTACAACCGAGCCCTGCATAGCTCAACCGGCCACAACCCCTTTCAAGTGGGGTTGGGATTCCAACCATTGGGACCCATAGATGTTGCACTTCCCCTTGCGGTCACCTTGACCGACTCATCTCCTTCTCCAACTGAAGCTGACAAAGCCACTTGGTTCATTGAGCAGATCCAACACATCCGCCAACAGGTTTAGGATATCCTACAGAAGTCCAATGACAAGTAAAAACAACACCATGATCAACATCGAGTGCCGCATAAGTTTCAGGTGGGCGACAAAGTTTGGTTGCACTTGCAGAAAGAACGTCTTACAGGACCCCATCGGAAGCTTCACCCACTCCTTTATGGGCCGTACAACTATCACCAAGGCCGTGGGGGATAATTCTTTTGAGCTCAACATTTCTCCTTTCCTTGGTCTGCACCTAGTGTTCAATGTGGATCTCCTTCGCGCTTATTTCCCACCATTATTGGACACCTCAGAAGTAGCAGAACAACTGACACCAACAGAGCTCAACCCTGACTGCCTACAACGTGCATCCAATGATCATATTGTGGACAGACAGATCAAGGGCACTCGACAATAAAGGATCCAACTTTATCGAGTTTTCAAAGCAGGGCAGCTCCTGCACCAAGGCAAGTGGCTCACCCGGGGCCAAATTCAACAGAAATTTCCTCATCTGATGGGGGACCTCAATGCAATGGAGACCATTTATTCCTAATGGGGGAGGATTGATCTAGATGGATATCGGTGGCCACCCACCTTTTCCAACTGGCTCAAAACAATTTTCTGACAATTTTGGCAATTTACTATTTTTAGCAGTTTTAACTTCCGGGGCCATTTTGAGGGACTAAATGAAGGATTTTCAGGATTGTGCTCCTCAATAATATCCAAAGGCATGATTGAGCCCCAAAAATGAATCTCCTCGACGATACCTTTCCAACGGGCTATCACACGCCTAAAACGGAGATTGTATGCAAAAGTTACGACCCCAGGAAGTTGATGTACTAACTTACCCAAACGGGGCCCACATGACTTTTGGCGCTTCATCTCCTAGGGTTAGGTTTTTGGATGTCTAGGGGTTTTGGCATTCTTTCTTATTGTAAAAATTCCTTCAGAGCCTCATTGTAACCTTCTTCTTGCGAATGCGCGCTACCGTCACATCTCTTCTCAGAGATAAGCCGCCACCATTCCAACAAGCTTGTTTCCGTTGCATTTTACAGTTTCAGCTTTATTTCGTTATTGAATAGAAGACCAGTTTTACTGTATCTCTGTTATTTTGTGTTAAGCACCTGTTAATAATCTGTATTCATTTCGTTCTTCTCATAAAATCCGGATCACATATTCATTCTCAATACCTGCATTGTCCATGTCTAGGCCCATGACATAAAGATGGTCCTCAACAATTACTACATTGTTTCCTGGGAACCTTGGAAACCACTTGTTAGATTCTTTTGGAATTGTGTTAGGGTATCCTTTGATATTGGACATGTTAAGAGGTTTGTAGAGGTCCTTTGCCCAAGGGTGAGCCATTGGAGCAAGAGGAAGGGTACCGTGGAAGAGGATTTTGACAACAAGAGACTTGAGGGGAGGAATTCTTTGGTAGACATTAGAAGGATTGAACCTCCCAGGGGGGGAATTTTTGGAAAATGAAGGGTTCTGGGAAGGTGGAGTCGCTAGATGAGCTTCAATATGAGATTATCAAGAAAGGTGGAAAGGGAACGTCCCTTGGGTGGAGTCGCCATGCAATCTAGTGGAAAAGGATTTGGGATAGCTTGCCAAAGTGTCGTTAGGGTTCCGAAGAGGATCCAAAATCCTCCCTGACAACATCACCAAAATTTTATCGCACAAGTTGTAGGTTGGGAAAATATCGACCCAACCACCAAATGGAGACAACTAGGAGGTCACCTACCCACTGTCACCTTAGGAAGGTGTCCTCGTCACTTTATAGGTAAGGTAGTCACCTCAAGGGGGAAATCCCAGTGACCCTAGGGTGAATGCGATGGAAAATGATGAAGATAGAGAGGATGTCCCTAAAGGTCAATTCTAAGTGGTATGAAGGTCTTGGAAAAGAGTCTTGGGAAGGTCCAAGGGTTTCCAAGTATGTTGATTAACCTGCATATGATGAAGTACCTGCCTGAGACACAAGTAAAACAAGCATATATTGCAATATAACCAATTGGAAAAACAAGTTAAGCTTGTTGTCCCTAATAGTAGCTTTTAGTAAGAATGTATATCAACAATAAATGGCACCATAAGATACAAGAGAAATGCTAGAAATCAATTGAAAGATACAAGAGAAAGACTAGCTAAATACTAACAAAACTCAGGATTAAAGACCAAGATACTAGCATGAAAAGACAAGGCTGCTGTAAACGCTTTCTGTAGCAAATTATATCAGACTTATGGCTGTAAATATCAATGTATTACAACAAGAAATTCAACCACTAAAACTCCTCCAAACTTTTCCAAAAAGTGCACTAGAGAAAGTAAGAAAAGTGTGCAAACTTTGGGCAATTTCTAGTGGTTGATTAGAGAGTTATTCAATCAATTAGATTAGGGTTTTTGCAGCCCTAATGGATGGAAATGCAAATTCATAACAACAACAAGAACTATCCCTTTGATGGGGACTCCCTAGTGGTTGTGAGGTGCTCTAAGCACAAGGAACACAATCCAAGTTGCAAAAATTAAATATGACAAGAAATTACAATTCCCGATGCAATATTTTTTGTCTCCAATGCAAGATTAGTTCCTTTAGTTATGGGTTAATAGGGTCAAAAAAAATCTAGGATTACTAAATCCTCAGGGGTGTAAATCCTGTTACTTCCCAAGGTAAGTAACCTAGATAGGGTTTGAAATTGAGGGGTGTAAATCCGTTTACTTCCTCAACAAAACCCTTGCAAAATAACTTTAAAAGATTGATAATAATGGTGGAAACTAGGATAGGGGTGTATATCCTTATACTCCCTATCTATCCTTGGCCAAAACAACCTTAACTTGAATTTCCAATGATAATAACAAAGTAAAGAACCATACCATTTCAAGAAAAATCCTTAACATGCCAATGCAAACCACCATAATAAGCTAGAAATGACCTACAAAGGCTAGAGCATCATCATCATAAAATCCACAACCAAAGAGAAACCATATCATAGCACAATAGAGAAAACACCCCCAATGATAGTGAAAATTTCAGTCCAAGTACTTATCACAAGAGGGAGAGTTAGGACAAAATGAGATCTTACGATCTCTTATTTATACAAAATTTCACTGAGATAGTTTTTCCACATAATTAAGGGTAAACCACAATACTAGGGGTCAAAAACCCTAATCATTCCCCTTTTACAAATTAATATTAAACAATTCACTTTAATTTCACTTTTGCACAAAGAAAAACCCTAAAATGAAGGTGACATCTCCCCTTAGGGGACGTTTTGGCACTAGGAGAAAGTCGTTGGTGATTGAGGAGTGTAGAAAGACTTGCCAAAGCCACATGTCAAGCATCCAAGTGACTTCCTTCATGGTCAAAGATTCAAACCTCTCAAAACTTCCTTGAGCCAATGCATGTCAACCTCACCACCAAACCCTAACCCACTTAGGTGATGTCATGCCTCTAGAAGTGATGTTTTGCCTCTTCTAGGAAAAAAGTTTGGCATGTGGGGGATAGGTTGTATCATCCAAGTAATCTACTAGGCCTTGAAATTTTGATCTCTCTCATCTGGCATGTGGGCCCTTGTCATCCACCTGTGGGCTTCAAGCCCCATGTAAGGCCAAGCTAGGCTTGTTCTTCCAAAACTGTCCACCAACTAGGTCCTGCAAAGACAAATAAGCATGCCCTCCAAGGATCTCAAGTCACAACATCATGATAAGTCAATCCAATCAATAGATGAGCCACCTAAGCATGTGCATCAAATATTACTATGTCAAATAATTAAGTGCTCAAAGACATTATGCGACTTGTCAAGCTTGAATCTGGGAGGGTTGATGAGGTATCCTATTGGGTAGATATTTTCGTAGGTCAAGGAGTGTTTCCAAGAGATCCATCTCTAAGATGTTTAAAGTGGATGAAGTGGTTAGGGTCAAGACTCAATGGACATGGGGTTCATGACATACAAGGGGTTGTAGTGTCTCATTCATGGGTGCCTTTGTAGAAGGGGTGTGGTATCTTCATTTGCAATGCACTTTTTCCAAGCCCATTATTTTTCCATTGTTTTTTTCTTTCATAAATTTAAGAAAAAGTTGAAGGCCACTTCCCTGGTGTGGTGTCAAGATAATGACTGTGTCACCCACAAATACCTAGCGGAATTGAGAAGGTTGGCTCGTGATGAGACCCCCTTTCTCTCAACCATGCAACTGAGAGTTATTACCCTGGCTTGGTGACCAGATGATGGTAATTTCATACCACTAGATATTCATGGACATGATAGGCCGACTTGTGATGAGACCTCCTATCCTCCAACTAACCTTTTAAGCATTTTTAATCATATTTCTTGTGAGTCCCCCTTTTCTCAAAGATAAGCATTTCATTTATTTCTTGGGTGATTCTTGGGTGAAGCATCTAGAAGGTTCATACATAGGATTTTATATTTTACCCAACATCGATCCCTCTGGGCCTTCATCCCCTTATTCGCATAGAATGAGGGAAAACCCCTTCTTGAGTCAATACACCCTAAAATACCAAGAGATAAGGAAAATGGGGGAAAATAGTGATGGAAAGTGGTAAGTATGGTTGATAACAGTACAATGGATCTTCAAGGGAGTTACTAGTAGAAAACCTATCCCCAAGGAATACCACTTACTAGGGTGCAATGTCAACCACCAAGGCGAATCAGGGAAAACGACATAATGTCCAAGCATATATCATGAAATCTACAACAATCTAAGATACAACATACTTAAATGCCTCAAATATTGAAATGATGCTCACCATAATACTTGATTTGTACCTCATGGAGCAAGACCCACTACCTTTTGGAAGCCAACTGGTGTGGTGGATGCCATATGAAAATATACGACCTGTGGTGGTGAGAAGGGTCTCCATCTATGCAAAAGGACACTAATTGTCATGTAGTCTCTCGGTACTCCATATATGAAACCCGAGGGCCTCGAGACATGATATCCTTAGTTATCCAAAAAATGGGAATAACAAACACTCTCCTCATTCACTCATTTTTCACTTGATTTGAGGGTCAACTTCCTTGGAGGACCATTCTACTAGTCGTTTGATGACTCATATGGCACATGTGGACACATTTTGACTTGGGGAGAGGCCTTCCATGATTTTTGGATGTCAATTGCATGGTTTGAGGATGTCATTTCAATTTGTAGAACTTCCATGTAGTTGTTGGAGCCTATTTGGAGAAGCCACCCTCCCTTTTGGACTGTACTCATCCCACATGTGTGACTGTTCCACTCTTTGAGGCTAAACATTGGCATATTGTTGGTATTTTTCTTCATTGGGAAAGCATCTTAACACATTTTTAGTGTCTCCTCTTGCATTTGGGAGAGATGTTGAGCCTCTTTATACCCTAGTTTGACATATATTGTTTAACAACCTCCTCTCTTAGGAAAATTGTTGTATATGTGGAACATCTTCATTGTATTTTGACTTGGTCTCCTTTAGTTTGTTGGAAGACAAGACATTTTTGTAGTTCTCCTAGGCTAAATCTATGGAGATATAAAATAATATTTAATGAGAAATATGATGAAGCCTCTTGTATAAATAAAGGCTCATCCTCTCATTCCATTCGTTGTTGTTATTGACTACTTTGAAAATACAATTTTTTTGAATATCCTATTGAGGCATCAATGTCAACTCTTGGAGCTCTTCTCTCTTGTTTTTTTTTATGTATTAAAGTTTTGTGTGTTTTATCAAGACTACAACAAGATTTCAAGATCAATTCATTTGAATGGTAATCCTACCACTTGGAGGGAGGACATCTTAGGGTAAATACTTTCCTTCTTTATTTGTTAGGTTGGTATTTTCTCAATTCCTTGCTTTGCGTTTCCTTTGGATCCCTAGAAAATGTATTTAGTATCATTATCATGAGATACTTGATCTTGTTGGTGAAGTTGTTTCCCTTGGGAATCCCTTCTAGTAGGGCCTTGTGTTGAATTTGTGTTAACATTAGATTTTCCATAGCAATTTAAACTTCTTTTGCATGCTCATTTCTCCATAGGCTATGTTGCACCATTTCCATCCAACCATAGGCACCTAGTCATGCCACCCCCGACCATAACATATACATCCTGGAAAACTTTTATACACAAGGGGAGAAAACCAAACAACCTTCTTATAAAGAATATCCTTTCCAAGAAAAAATAACCAAGAACAAGCTCTATCCACTAGAGCAAACCATAAGGAATATAACACAATAACATAGATGCAACACACCTTAGCTAGAGTGCTAGGGTGTCTAGCCTCCACTAGTGCACCACCAAGAGATAGCAAACTATTCAGTTTCAAATCACTCTATCCAGAGCACTAGAGTGGCTCTACCAATATATCACCTAGACAAACCAATAATGCAACTGCATCTCACTCTAGCTAGAGTGTTAGAGTGGCTGGCCTCCACCAACACATCACCAAGACCAAAAGATATAGACCCTCCATATGCGCCCTTCTTCCTTATGCAACTACAAATCTATCCACCAAACTTGCATTATTATCTATGAGAGATTGTTCCAAATGAGGAAGGCGCCACTCTTATTTATACTAATCTATCCATTGTCTTTTCTGGCAGGGTTGACCTGAATTTCTGAAAAATATATTTTCTGTTTATTGTTTTTCTTCTCGATCCAACTTTACTTCTGGAGCATTATAATTCTTCTTTATTATTTTCTATGAGGATGACTTCTCTTCTGGGATCTTCTTTGACTTCCAATGGTTTTCCTTTAATGTCATGGAAACTTCATTTATAAGAAAGATTATCCGGAGGTGAACACCTCATGAAACTACCAAAAACATTGACACTCCCTCTTAGCCAGGGATGTATTCCTCATGATTCTTTTCCTTTGGTCCTCATATCCTTGCAGGCTATGCCATGGTCCTCTGACCATGCCATGATCACGCAGACCATGCTACTGGTAGCATCATCACATCGCACATGGCTACACCCAATGTGGACCTTTTCTAGGGCATCATCACCACTATAATACACTAGGACCTACTCGCCCATAGTATGGCACTAGGACCTACTCACCCGTAGTGCATCATCAAGGACCTACTCACCCATGATGTGTCCACTTGGTCTACTCCCAAGGGACGTGTCCACATGGTCTACTACCAAGGGATGTGTCCACATGGTATATTCCCAAGGGACGTTGGGAACCAACCCAGTACAACTTATCAGTCCATCAATAAGTGTCATA
Organism: Picea mariana; assembly: GCA_032191745.1. Classification (NCBI taxonomy): domain Eukaryota; kingdom Viridiplantae; phylum Streptophyta; class Pinopsida; order Pinales; family Pinaceae; genus Picea; species Picea mariana. Next base: position 263,225 of record JASDQU010100063.1, on the reverse strand, counting down.
CTCAACTCAGTCCATCGAGGAGTATTGTCACAGAAGAATGTCTCACAAAGATGCAACCATCAATACTCCCTCTCAATGAGGAAGACATTCTCCAAGCATATCTTGTATTGTTCTTGGTATTCTTCTGTTATAGAAAATTTTCTCCATGAGCCTCATTAGTTATATTGATGTTCCATCTCCACAACCATGTGTCTAGCACCTCGAGTCATTCTTGTCCCATGATAAGAATTATGACCTCATCAGAGCCATATTCACCTCATAGTTGATCCTCGAATGTACACATTCCCACATGTTCATGAGAACCTTTAGAATGATCAAGATTAGTCTTGGAATGTATACATTCCCATAGGATCACTCTGTGAATGCATTTATCTTGATGCTAGAGGACTCATAAAATTTCACCTCAAGCACATCAAGTCTTCAATTTGTCGAAGAATACGTTGGGGAAAATCTACTTCAGATGTAGATGTTCCCTATCTCCCCTAGTTTGCAGCCTAGTACTAGGAGAAGGGTCAGCCCGATGCTTATCGGGGCCACTCACCTCACTGTGAGTGTTATGCCTGATGCAATTCACACACATTGGAGGAGTCCTCAGTCCATCAATAACTACTTAGCTTCAGCCCATCGAAGCCTATGTCAGGCTTCGAGTCTTCCTTCCATCGAAGACTATACCAGTGTCCCAAGCCTTCAGTCCATCAAATACTACCCTAGGATCATTCCCACATGGTCAAGTCTATCTGACCAATATTGGAATGTCTACCTAATATTCTCTTGGAGATCTAATGACAACTCGAATCATCAATCCGTCGAATATTACATCTGGTCCTATTCCCACATGATCAAGTCCATCTGATCAATCTTGGAATATAGACATGATGCTGCAATCATCAACACTCCCACAGGGAAACATTTTCATTCCTTCCAATCTTGTCCCTGACAGAGGCTTGGTGAAACTGTCAGTTGTCTTCACATCTGTGGATATGTGTTGGAGCCTCATTTCTCCCTCTTACACCATGTATATGATGAATTCCTTCAAGATCCTTCAAAAGCCACCCTGCTTCATGATTTGCGTCATTGGCTGTGATATATGAGTGCTATAGATATCTACTTCATGTCTCAAACTAGAGACTATCTAATATGTTTCCTTATGAAACCATCACTATAACTCCCTCTTAGGGATATCTCTAGTGTCCTTCCTCTTGCTCGGAACAAGAAACAAGAACAACAACATTTCCATGGAAACCTCCATGGAATTTAACAAGATAAATTTCTCGGAATAGACAACAAAACAAGAATATCTCCTTGAGGGAAGATCAACAAGTGAATCTCTAGTATTTAAGTGGTTAGTATAATGATCATAACATAAATAGATCAAGATGAAACATACGATCACAATAATGCCATAATAGCTAGAGAGATATCAAAACAATCAAACCTAGAGGGTCCATTGTTCCTATGGATGTGATGGATCTAAGATCCATCTTGATCTATGATTTTATTCTTGGACAAAAGTCCCTTCTTCTGCAAAACATCCTCAAGATAATGATACAATTTAACATATACAAGTACATACCTCATAAATTTGTAGCACCATCCAACAACAACGACAAACCCTAAAACTTCAAAGTGCTCCAACTAGCTTGACAAAATAAAAATGTGCAGTGGTAAGGTACTAAAACAAGGTACAGTGGAAAACTGCAGTGGAAAGGTAAATCTCATGATCTTCCTTCCAACAATTAGACTGTTCTGAAGGAAACCAAGCTCTGATGCCATGTTGAATTTTTGTTAACATTAGATTTTCCATAGAAATTTAAACTTCTTTTGCTTTAAACTTCTTTTGCATGCTCGTTTCTCCATAGGTGATGTTGCACCATCTCCACCCAACCATAGGCACCTACTTGTGCCATCCCCAAACATAAGATATACATCTTGGGAAACACTTCTACACAAGGGGAGATAACCCAATGTTGGAAGCAGGCCAAAGCGGAAAAGCAAGGAGATTTTGGGAAAGAAAGCATGCACGAGGAAAGCGACAGCTGGAAGGAGGAACAATATGCACACATGGAAGGAATACCTAACGACGGTAGGGTTAGGGTTTTGGTAATGTATTGTAACGGCTGAAGAGCCAGAAAACATATAAATATAGATACTTAGGTATCATAGGGGGTTCATGATGTTAAGGAGTTGGTTCGGAATACGATAGGGATAAGTTGTTATTGTAGAAAGAGTTGTTGTAGCAAGCCGATATGTAGTATTTTGTTGTATGATCTATTTTGTATAAGCTATTGAGCTGGAGAAGATGAAGGAGGGTAGATATTGAGGGTTAGATCGCAGGCTGAGGATCCTAGTGCGATCTAGTCCACCTCATATAGATCTTACCTAACCGCTAAGGATTGTAAAGCGTGCGACGCTATAGATGCGGAAATACTATAATAAAATAGATGAGAGCCAAATCTTTGTGGACGTATCCTGGGAGGGGGTGAACCATGATAACATCTGTGTTATGTGATGAATGCATGCATATCTTTATCATATTTCAGTATTTATGGTTATGTTAATGAATGAGTTGTTATATTTCCTTCATATTTGCGAATGACAACATATTCCGTTACGCGTTAGAATACTGATTCAATATTCAATTCTCATATCTCACACTCAATCCTAGGTTGTAAACACCTGAGTATTACAGCCACCCATTAAAGCTATCTCAGGTGAGACTGCATAGTGCATTCTATGTGTTGTGTTTCCTTCTGGTCTACCAGGAGGGTCGATATTTTTAGAGGCTGTGTTGGAAACCCGAACAAACATGAAACCTGGGTCAATAAACTCAGACATAATATAATAGTAACCAACAAATGGTTTTGTTGCCATTGGTAGGAACAAGAGAGGGTTGAGTAGATGAGATAAGTTGAAGACCTGTCGGAGGCAGATCAAGAAAATATTAGGGAAGAGAGCAATGAGCCATTAAAAGTGGATGTTGAGACCGTGGAATCCCACAAAAGCAGATATTGAAACTTGGCTAAGAACCAAAGAGCTAGAGTTTGCACAGAAAGATAACATAAACCCTAGAATAACACCCCACAAATATCTTGAGAAATGTGTGTTTACTAATTTGCATGAAGTATTTTTCTGTGATTTTCCACACTTGTTGCAGGAGTAGATACTAAGGTTGAAGGATAACCACACAAACAACAGAATTCGACAGTTAGAGTGGACCACAACACAGATCAAGCAGTTACAACAGGAGAACAACAAATTCACCCTCGCAGAAGATTTTTGGCTTGACAGTATTGTGGCAGGTTTCATAATAGAGCTTGCGGTCGACACAACGAAGTCGTATAGCACAGTGGAGCAAGATTTTCTACGTGGACCTTGAGGAAGGTACATTTGATCATTGTAAACTTCTATCAAGATACTGTTATATAACAAAGGTGTAATGACAATGGAACCAGACAACTAAACTTCCCTGCGTGCATGGGGGAAGTGGGGAAGCACTGACAAAAAGAGGAGAAATGGAAGGAGGACAGGATAAGGGAAAGAAGGTGGAACCCTTGGACCCAATCATGATGGATGACGACTAGATCAAGCAGATCATGGAGACAACTGGAAAGATGCGTAGTGGAGTAACCTACTAATACAAGGTGAATACCAAGAAGAGAGTCGTATCCGCGAGGGAAGGCTTGGCGAGTGATGAGGAAGAGGTAGAGGATCTTTGGCCTGTGGAGCAGATTGAGGAAATCCTACGTGCAATATATGAGAGGAAGACAAGAGGTCTAGGAACGGAAAGAGAAGGAAACAATTCTATCCATATCAATGTCAATGTGGAAACCATAAACCCATGTGTGAGTAATACACCAAAGAGAACACCTCCATTTAGAAAATCGAAGTTCAGAAGGAGTCAGACAATAGGAAGTACATATACACAAGGAACAACAACTGGAGGAGGTTTAGGAAGCACTAGTCAGGTATCTACACCACACGAAGGTAGTAGTTCAACATTAAGAATGGCATGACACAATCCCACCATCAAGTTACCAGAATTTCAAGGAGAAGCAGCAGAAGATCTGAGAAACACTTGTTCATTTGTGCAAAGATATGGGAAGAAAAATAGATCACTGATGAAGATACCAAACTTGCACAATTAGCTATTACGTTAAGATACCACGCACTAGACTGGTACATGAATCTAGATGCAAACAATGCACCTGGGATGACAAGGACACTAACAAACATTAAGAAGTTACTGATAAATGAGTTCCATAAGAGGATTTTAGATGATCAATAAATGAAAGAGATGATCAAAATCTGACAGAAACCAAGAGAATCCATATGGGATATTGACCTGAGATTCAAGCGATTGAAGGGGAATTTGAAATATCTCATGACCGATATGCAACACCGACACTTGTTTATTAATTCACTGCTCCCACACTTAAAATACCCATTGCGACAAAAAAAGTTTCGGACATAGGCAGAGGCTCTAGAGGCATCCCTACAACTGGAAGAAAACTAGTATCAACAGAAAGATCCATCTATCAAAGAACTAAAGGAGGATTTGAAGAACTTAACGTTCCAACTCAACCAGAATAAGAATAAGGATAAATGGGAAGTCGTTTGGTGTACTAAATGAAGGAGAAAAGGACACCACAAGAACGAATTCTAACATTCGCACAATATATGGCAACAGGAATGCCAAACCCATTGCCAACAGGAGGACTATGGTGCGAAATATGAAAGAAACCGGGTCACGACCCATATCACTGCCCGATGATGCAAAAATACTAGACAGTCCCAAATAATTCATACTGCACCTTTTGCAAGTCGATAGAACACAATGACAAAGATTGTAGAACTATGGAGTTGATGCGAGAAAGGACATCAGATGCATATAGAGTGCAGACAAAAATGATGACTGGGCAAGCCACGCCACAATTTATTCAAGTTCCAGCTCCATACAACATTGCACAACAACAATATAATACTGCACAACAACCATATAGTAACGCACAACCACAATACAACACGACACAACCTCAGTACAATACCGTGCAGTATAATCAGACGCCTCAATATAACGTGTCGAGAGGAGATCGAGCAGGCTACAATGATGGAGGACAAGCAAGAGGAGGTTTTGGATGGGGTAGAGGCCCAATGGTATGTCATAATTTCCAAGAACTAGGACATTATGCAAGAGAATGTCCACTTCCACCAACAAATTGTATGTATTGTCGCGCATTAGACCATGACACAGAAGAATGTCCGACACTACTAGTAAAAATCTAGGAAAAGAGAAACTAGAACAACCACAATGTTCAATGGATCTCAGCCGAAGCAAGGGATGAAGGACAAAACATCAACATAGTTACTTGTGGAGGAGCTAATACAGGGGATGACACAGTTCGACAATATCCAACAAAAAATCAATGAGTGAAGAAGAATGCCGAACCAAAGAAGCAGTTCGACACGTAGATGAAGAAGGAGACATTTAAGCAAGCCCAACAATAATTTCAAAAGGAGGACATTGTGACGACTTCAACTATGCATCAAAGCAAGGAAGAACTAGAATACAAAATGCCTTCATTATTGGATCATACCAACAAGATACATTCCATGGGAAAAGTAAGTACCATCAAAAGATTTTTGTAATCATTTGTAAAACTATTAAATGATCCATCAGCTGTGAAAATATTGCAAAACATACTAGAAAAATGTAGTATGGAGACAGAAGGAAAACTAGAAAAAAAAACAATCAATCACCTACATACAAGAAGAAGAACCAATAGGGAGTTCAGATTGAATGCAAACATTGGAGATTTCAACATGGGAGACATCATACTAGATTTGGGATTCTAGGTCAATGTATTAAAAGAAGACATGGCAATGCATGGGAGAACCCACGTTAGGGTATTCACCGGTTCAACTAAAATTATCAAACCAACATAGATTCCTACCAATTGGTAGACTGAAAGGAGTGACAGTAGACTTGGATGGGGTGCATACTATAGTAGATTTTGAAGTCATTGAATTAGTGGGCGACACAACACCTTACCCAGCGTTGCATGGTCTGGATTGGGAGTTTGACAACCAGGCCATAATCAACTTGAATACCAGGAAGATGAAATTTGAGTCAAGAGAATACATGGTCATCACACCATTAGACCCATCATAGGGGGAGAGGTTTGTAGAACCTACTTGTTTGGACTTACAGGAAATCGGCCAGTTGTACAAAACAACTGCGCGTGATGAGGATTACGCAAACCCAACTGTAGACGAAATACTTAGTTAGCAGAGCATTACTTCATGTGCAACAGACTTGGAAAACGGTTTAGAAAACCAGCAACAACGATTACACGAAGTATCCATTAGAAGATGTGCAAGAATAGACTACACAGTAAGATGGGTAGGCACATAAATAAGGGAAACACCGAGTTTACAGGGAATAAATGATCTAGAAACATTCTTGGCACAATATGAAGATGAAGTTCCAGAGAACCAAAGATTTTTATCACTTGATATATCACTCAAGGCCACACTTGCAAGATGGTGGGGCACACACAAAAATACAATTATAGATTGGTACCAATGTAAGCGGTTACTGTGCATAAGGTTTGGCATAGAACAAAAAAACAACAAGCAACAGAAGTATGATGGACAAGGGGAACCAATGGAGCACTTGGAGGAGTGCAGAACGCTGTGGAAAACGACACCCCCAAAGGAATGGCCTCATCATTTTATACGCACCCTAGAGGGCATGCCAACGAAATGGTATACATACCAGGAATTGCATAAAGGAAATATGACCTGGACGACATTGCAACAAAATTTTACAGTCACTTTCTCATTCGAGCATGAGAACCCCAACATAGATGCCGCTATTAAAAAAATCAGAGGAGTGATATTCATCAAAGAACCAGAAGTAGAACTCATCACATAAGAACAACAGTGGAACAAACAGATAGTTAATGAACTGTTGTCATGTTACCATGTGCAAGAGGAAGCACCAGATGAAGACGATCCGTGTGATATTTAGACAGAAGAAGCAGAAGGAGAAAGAGAAGTGGAAGGACCACCTATAGAATCAGAAGTTATTTCTGCGCTAATCAAGATAAATAAAGTACACATCGGGACAGTTGAGCATCCCAAAATGGCTAGCATTGGAGATTACTGGGATGAAAAAATGGTAGAAAGAATAATAGAGTTATTGTGTGAGTACAATGACTTGTTTCCCACAACATTTACAGAGATGAAGGCTATAGTGGGAGAGCTAGGAGAAATGAAGATACCCCTAAGACCTAAAGAAAGACCGATCAGACATTGACCATATAGATTGGACCCAATATACAAGAAGAAATTTAAAGCTGAGATCAATAGGATACTTGAAGCCGGAATCATAGAACCGGTCGAAGAATCAGAATTGATAAGACCGATGGTAGTACAGTACAAGAAACAAGGAGGGATAAGGATATGCATCGACTTGAGGAAGTTGAATGATGCATGCCTACATGACCCATTCCCTACACCATTCACAGATGAAGTGTTAGATAACGTAGGAGAACACGAAGCTTACTCATTGACTGATGGATTCTCAGGCTACCATTAGATCAAGATAGCACAGGAAGATAGATACAAGACCATGTCTGTGACAGAATGGGGATCCTACCAATACACAGTCATGCCATTTGAACTGAAGAATGCACCATCAATCTTTTCCAGAGTAGTCAACGATGCGTTCAAGGAATTTATCCACCAGTTTCTAGAAGTATACTTGGATGATTGGACAGTCTATAGTTTGTTGAAAAAACATGTATAAGTCTTACGACTAATGTTAGAAATATGAAGGCAGTGCCAGATATCACTAAACATAAGGAAATGCATATTCAGAACAACGTTTGCGATACTATTGGGCCATATAGTATGCAAACAAGGTTTACTCGTAGATCCTGCAAATATCACAGTAATTGTTAACTTACCACCACCAAAAACAATCCGTTAGCTAAGAGCGACGTTAGGACACACAGGATACTACAGGAAATTTATCAAAGGCTACGCGTAGATTACTGCACCAATGGAAAAGCTGTTAATAAAGGATAAAAAGTTTCAATGGAATGACGAGTGTGAACACGGTTTGGATACCCTGATGGAAAAGATGGTCACCACACCAATTTTGGTATTTCAAGAGTGGGAAAAGACATTCTACATACATATAGACGCATCAACCATAACACTTGGAGCTATCTTGGCACAGCCAGGAGCGGGAGACCTGGATCAACCCATGGCGTTTGCGAGTAGAAAGCTATCAGAATCAGAACAGAACTACAACACTATAGAGCGAGAAGGCCTATCTATGGTCTACACACTACATAAATTCAGACATTATTTATTGGGAAAACAATTTAAGATGTTCACAAATCACTCAACCCTGAAATACCTAGTCAACAAGCCAGTGTTGGGGGGGATAATCTGTCGATCGTTACTGCTATTTCAATAATTCAACTTTGAAGTAATAGTCAATCCAAGAAAACTGAATACAGGACCTGACCACCTATCTGTTAATATTATGGTAGCTTCGGGAGGTATGAACCTCTATTGTGACCTATGACAAGATTAGAATATTCTGAAAGGAAGCAAAGAAATGAAGGAAACCCTAGACAAGTTGTTGGCTATATTTAAATTGAATTTATTAGTACCCATAAGGAGAAGTCGGCCCCATTAAAACTGCCCAGACTACTATAAATATAGGGCGCCAATTCTCATTATACATATCTCAGCAGTTGTAGAGAGAACTGGATCTGCGTAGGTTCAGTAGCAGCTTGTGCGCAAGTTTCTGGGAAGGTGTGCACTAGCCTCTGGATGGGATTATCTGATCAACTTGGTTTCTATTTTTGCTTGGTGCATTAGCCTCTCTTGGCTATTGGATTTTTACCAGGATTCTCTTCTTTGTCAAGGTCAAGGTGCTCGGAGGGTGGATTCAGCCTATGGTTGGGTGACGAGGGTATTGTCAATGGTAAAACAAGCACAATCTTCTATATTCTAACAGGTTATGGGCCCACACCCCCTTTAGTCAGCCTAAAATGATGGAAGGAAACATATCCGCTAGGATATTGAGCTCACTAAGGAACTTCCGCTAGGGTTACTAGCAGGAGCAGCTTCCAAAACACTGCAGCTAGGGTTACTAGTAGAAGAAGTTGCAGAAACCCTAAATCTCCGATACGGCACCTTGTGATGGAGCATCTCGCCCAAGAAGAAGATATTCATATGCACCCTAACTCAATGCACCTCTTGGCTCTCTCAGAAGATAGAAATGAAAAAGTTGAAGTTTTGGATCAAGGCATGACCAATTACCAGTCAATCGAAGACATGTGTGAAATAATCAGTCTTTTACACTACTCAACACTTACTGGGACGATTGAAGATGACATGTGGATAATCAATAGTGGAGCTTCCAGGCACATGATGGGAGATCAAGCCAGACTCTCAAATATAAATGAGAGAAAGACATCATACAAAGTGGAGCTTGGAGACAAAAGCACTTACACTGTCGAAGGATTTGGACAAGCCTCCGTCAAGTTGGAATCAGGTAATCATGTTCACTTAAGCAATGTTTTATATGTACCTAGTTTAGAAAAGAATATTGTAGCAATACCATGTTTAGAAGACAAAGGAAACAGAATAGCCTTCATGGATGGAAAGGTGTTATCATGGCATAAGAATTCCAGCATAGAGGATGCTAGGGTTATTGGAAGTCGTGAAGGAAATCTGTATAGACTACTAGAACAAAATGAAGAAGCTCTAGTACATGACAAAGTCAACCCTAATGAGATTTGGCATAGAAGGTATGCTCATATCAATTATCAAGCATTACCTTCCCTCAGAAAAATGGTTGAAGGAATACTAGAATTGAAATCTACACATGAAGGAATCTGCAAAGGATGTGCCCTTGGGAAGAATATCAAGAAACCATTCCCAAGCAGCAACAACAGATCCAAGGAAATCCTAGATCTAATACACTCAGATGTTTGTGGTCCAATGCCAGTCAAATCTCTAGGAGGATCTCTTTACTACGTAGTCTTCATAGATGACTATTCAAGAAAGACATGGTTGTACCTACTGAAATCAAAAGATGAAGTATTCAGCAAGTTCCAAGAATTCAAGGCAGAAATAGAAAACCTTACGAACAAGAAGATCAAGACATTAAGAACAGATAATGGAGGAGAATACACCTCGAAGGAGTTCGTTGCATTCTACAAATTGGCAGGGATTAGAAGGGAGCTGACTGTTCCTCATAATCCTCAAAAAAATGGTGTAGCAGAAAGAAAGAACAGATCTATTGAAGAAACGGTAAAAGCCTTATTGAACGATCAAGGTCTATCTATGTTTCTATGGGGAGAAGCAGCAATGATGGCAATATATGTATAGAACTGAAGCCCTCATCGTATATTGAAGGACATGACACTAGAAGAATCCTTCTCAGGTAAGAAACCTAACGTGGAAAACCTAAGAATATTTGGATGTCCAGTTTACTCTCATATTCCCAAAGACAAAAGGAATAAACTAGAACCCTCAAGAAAGAAGGGGATATTCGTGGGATATAGTGATTCATCCAAAGCCTATAGAATATATATTGTAAAACAACACAAGATAGAAGTTAGCAAAGACGTAACGTTTAATGAAAGGATGGCCTTCAGGAATCCATTGAAGAAATTACAGAAGAAGAAGAGCTTGAAGAACCCAATGAAGAAAACACAAAAAACGAAAATGATGAAAAGGATCAACCTGATCATCCTATGGAGCCATGTAAAAAAACTGATTCAGATATCGTACCTAAGACCAAGAAACGACCAGCTTGGCTTGAAGCCACATTACAAGATGCAGAAAGAATCAAGGTTCCAGAAGGAACATCCAGGAAGAGTAAAAGACCGAAAAGATTCTCAAGTTATGCAGTAGACATGACGAAGCTTCTAGACGAAGAACCTACCACATTTGAAGAAGCAATCCAAAAGGGACAATGGAAAGAAGCTATGGCGGAAGAACATCAATCCATTATGAAAAATGAAGTATGGGAAATTGTACCCAGACCTAAAGAAAAATCAGTGGTAACCTCAAAATGGGTATACAAGATCAAACATGCAGCAGACGGAAGCGTGGGTAAATACAAAGCAAGATTCGTGGCTAGAGGGTTCTCCCAGAAGGAGGGAGAATATTATGATGAAACCTTTGCTCTGGTGGCAAGGTACACCTCCATCATAGCTATCATATCTCTCGCTGCTTCCATGGGATGGAATCTACATCAGATGAATGTAAAGACAACTTTTCTGAATGGAGCAATTGAGGAAGAAGTATATATTGAACAACCTCAAGGGTTTGAGGTACATTCCATAGATACTCACGTTTGCAGATTGAAGAAAGCTCTATATGGACTCAAGCAAGCTCCAAGGGCTTGGTATGCCAGAATGGACAACTATCTAACAAGACTTGGTTTCTCCAAGAGTCATACAGATCCAAACCTTTATTACAAAGTCGTGAATAATGCACCTGTGATTCTACTATTATATGTTGATGATCTATTCATAACAGGTGAAGAATCTCTCATTATCCAGTGTAAGAAGGAAATAGCCTTTGAATTTGATATGAAAGATCTAGGTCTCATGCATTATTACTTGGGACTAGAAGTATGGCAGAAGCATGGTGAAGTATTCCTTGGACAAGGATAGTACGCAATAAAGATCCTTCAGAAGTTTGGAATGATGGACTGTAAGTCCATGGACACTCCTATGAATGCGGATATAAGAAAAGTGAAAGTCCTAGATTCTGATCCAGTAGATCCATCTCTATATCGATAGCTAATTGGATCATTGATGTATTTAGTAAATACTCGACCATATATTTTCTTTGCTGTAAATACATTAAGTCAGTTCTAGGTGGAACCTAGACAAGAGAAATATTGGATATCTGCAAAGCATGTCCTAAGATATATTCATGGGACAATAAACTATGGCTTGAGATATACTGCATCCAGTGATATCTAACTTCATGGATTCACAGACTCTGATTGGGCAGGAAGTGCAGAAGACAAAAAGAGTACTTCAGGTATGTGTTTCAACTTGGGCTCCGCTATGATATCTTGGGGCAGTAGAAAACATAAGTCTGTCGCACTCAGCACAATAGAAGCATAGTATATGGCAGCTTGTGAAGCATGCACAGAAGCAGTATGGATAAGGAAGTTAATCTCTGATTTATTTGATCAGATTCCAGAATCGACCATAACATATTGTGATAATCATAGTTGTATAAGATTATCAGAACATCGAGTGTTTCATGAAAGGTCGAAGCACATTGAGATCAAATACTACTTTATTCGAGATAAATTCCAGGAAGGAGAGGTAAAGCGCGAGTATATTCCCACTGATGAATAGACAACAGACATCCTGACAAAACCTCTATCCAGAATTAAGTTTGCATATTTCCGAGAGAAGATGGGGATCATGGAAATAACTCCCTTAGTTGAAAGGGAAGATTCTCCAAGCTAGGAGAAAGTACTGAAAATATTCTTGAAAACATTTATTTTTGTGACTTAAATGACTCTCCAGATTAGGAGGGAGCACTAACATATTATTTATCTTTGTAATAGTCTATATTGGACAAATTCTTTCCTGTTCGAAAGTGGATTGAGATTGCTGACGGACAGTGACTTTCCATTGTGGTTAACATGGGAGGTATTCTGATTGTTGATGTATCATAGACAACGAATTCCCATTATGATTAACATGGGGAGTGGTCTAGGGAAGTCTCTCTTCTTGAGGGTTACTCAAGAAGACTGGCCCACCTCGCCAGACAACAATTTCTCATTGTGGTTAACATGAGGAATGGTTCGTTTTGGAGGTTGATACAAGACAATCTTTTCCTCTTGTTGTTAATGGAGGAAATGGTCCAGACAATCATTCCTTAGGGTTTATACATTCTCTCCAGGTTGCACTTTGATTATTGTAGGAGGAATGGCCCAGGGTGGGGAATGGTCCAGGCTCAGCAATCAGGGACAGACATTCCTTAGGGTTTATACATTCTCTCCAAGGTGAACTTTGATTAGTGTAGGAGGAATGGCCTAGGGTGGGGAATGGTCCAGAAATTCCTTAGGGTTTATACATTTTGTCCAGGGTGCACTTTGATTAGTGTAGGAAGAATGGCCCAGGGTGAGGAATGGTCCAGGCTCAGAAATCAGAAACAATCCTTCTTCCTTGTTTGAGAAGAATAGGGTAGATAGCCCATTGCTGATGTTCTATACTGAGGGAAGATATTATTTCATATCTCACAGACGTGAGTGAAATATTGGCCCAGATGATTCAGTTTATATCATAACATTGTTTCTATGCAGGTTGCTATCAGATGTTTTTTATGAAGACTGTATGACAGTAGATATAAACTACTGTGGTGGATATGTTCCATTGATCGGGAGGTAGATATTCTTTAAGAGCTCACAGATGTGAGTGAAAGATTGGCCCAGATGATTGTTATGGAGACTACCTGTCTCTAGACAGTAGAGATATACTACTGTGGTGGATTTGTTCCACTGTTTTTGACTATGTGTCACAGTTTGAGTAGTTGAGTACTACCTTAAATAAACACAGGTGTGTTCTATCAATTGATATTGTACCAGTTGTCATAGGAGATTATCCAGGTTGATAATAATGATGATGCTTGTGTTGCTACCAGTTGAATGGTCTGTTGTGCTCAAGACCATACCTCCCTAGATAGGAGGGAGTGTTAATATTATGGTAGCTTCGGGAGGTATGAACCTCTATTGTGACCTATGACAAGATTAGAATATTCTGGAAGGAAGCAAAGAAATGAATGAAACCCTAGACAAGTTGTCGACTGCAGAAATATATTTAAATTGAATTTATTAGTACCCAGAAGGAGAAGTCGGCCCCAGTAAAACTGCCCAGACTACTATAAATACAGGGCACCAGTTCTCATTATACACATCTCAGCACTTGCAGAGAGAACTGGATCTGTGCAGGTGTAGTAGTAGCTTGTGCGCAAGTTTTTGGGAAGGTGTGTGCTAGCCTTTGGGTGGGATTATCTGATCAGCTTGGTTTCTATTCTTGCTTGGTGCATTAGCCTCTCTTGGCTATTGGATTGCTACCATGATTCTCTTCTCTTTCAAGGTCAAGGTGCTCGAAGGGTGGCTTTGTCCTATGGTTGGGTGACGAGGGTATCGTCAATGGTAAAACGAGCACAATCTTCTATATTATAACACTATCAAGAGTCACAAATGGAGAAGAACCTATGAATTTAGAAGACAACTTTATAGATGCACATTTATTTTCAGTCCAGATCACCGATGAATACTTTGCAGATATCATTCATTACTTAAGAACAGGTACTACGCCACAACAATATAACACCGCACAGAAGAAAAAACTGGTAGTTCGATCCGTATACTATCAATTGATTGCAAGACACTTATACAAAAATGGGTGCAGACAACATCTTGCACGGATATGTGTTAGAACACGAAAGACCAAGGGTGTTAGAAGAATCCCATGAAGGGATCGTAGGAGGACATTATGCAGGAAAAGCTACTGCGCATAAGATATTATGCGTAGGCCTATCGTGGCCGACGATTCATAGAGACTCGAAGGATTACTGTCAGAGATGTGATGTCTGTCAAAGGGTCGGTAAACGCAACAGAAGGTACGAGATGCCATTACGACCACAAATAAAATGCAGGGGTTCGATAAGTGGGAAATCTAATTTGTGGGACCAATCAACTCACCAACAAAAAGACCATGAGCTAGGCACATTATCACCATGACAAAGTACCTAACAATATGGATGGAAGCCACACCATTGAAAGAGTGCAACACAGAAACAACAACACACTTTTTGTTTGAACAAGTAATCACTCAATTTAGATGCCCAAGAATTTTGATTAGAGACAAAGGCACACACTTCATAAAGAACACCATCAGCGCTATGACTGAAGAGTTTGAATTCCATCATCAGAAGAGCACACCATATCACCCTCAGGCAAATGGAACAATAGAGGCATTCAACAAAATATTGGAGAATGCTCTGACAAAGATATGTAACGTCAACAGGGATGAATGGGACCCGAAAGTACCATCAGTATTATGGGCCTACAAGACTACGCATAAAACGTTGATAGGGAACACACCATTCAAACTGGTATATGGCCAGGAAGCAGTAGTGCCATTAGAATTCTTTGTCCCAAGATTGCGCGTAGCAACAATTACACAAATGATGGAATGAGACACAATACACGAGAGAATAAATAAGATAATGACCATAGAGGAAGACCGAATCTGAGCAGGATTCCACCAACAAGTTCAGAAAGCAAGGGGCAAGGCTTGGCATGATAGACACATAAATAAGAAAACTTTCAAGGAAGGAGATCTAGTATTAATGTATGACAACAAATCATTTTAGCACCCAAGAAAGCTAAGAATGCATTGACTAGGACCATATGAAGTAAAATCGGTCACAGATGGAGGAGCAGTATAGTTGAGAGACTTATCAGGCACAAAACTTAGAAGGATGATCAATGGGGGTCGACTGAAGATGTACAAGGATAGTCGACTACCCACCGCATAGTAGAAAAATAAAATAAAAAAAGACATCCAGAACGTTAAATAGTACCAATAGAGGCAAAGTGCACTGAAAGAGCACGCACACTTAGGAATCCAAACTCGGTGAGGAGAAGGACAATGACCACGTAAAAAGGGAAACAAGTGAAAAACATAAAGATGACAAAAGCATTACAAAATGATGGAGCCCGGTGGAATTAAAGGACAGAAAGGACCAATGGGATGCCACATTAATCGCACCAACTGGAGACGGAAAGGAAGATTTAATGGAAAGTACAAAAGAACCAGAGGTGCATTATACCCAAAATTAAGAAAGTGTCCTCGACAAGATTCATGGGAAGCCCATACAACACACAGACACGGGAGCAAAGAGTCTATTTTTGAAAAGAGAACAGAAAGAGAGCGATAGAGGTTAAGGAGCATAGAGCAGAGTTCACAGAGGTCACAAAGACCATTTAAATCCAACAAACGTTCGAAATTCACCACCATGGCACCACCAAAGAAAGAAGATGCAAGCTAGAGTGTCAGAGAAACCAGAGTTAAAACCAGGTCATGGGTACACTTGGAATAAGGTGAACAGTAGCCGTCGAATATCGTTAATGTCGAAAACATCCCATCCCCAGACACAACACCAGTAAACCCCACACTTGTAGTGGAAGAAACCCAATAGCCAGCACCAGAGGGCACGAACATAGATAAATCGACAGAGGTAAAGGAGAAACCGAACCAGGACGTAGAAACCTTGAAGGAGGCACAACCTGAGAACACCGAAGTAGCTCCAAAAGCCAATGGAACGAAGACGAATCAGGAAGTAGAAATCGAGCCAGACGAGTCTCAAACAACCATATCAGACCACCCACTGAAAGGAACAATCGAAGATGTCATAGGTTGGCTAGAATGGTATTCTGAAACACAACTGGGAGCCGCTGGAACCTCGAGCCAACCACCACTGCCGAAGAAAGAAAAGTAGTAGGTACCTAGGTCACATCACAAGAAACCCTTTGCAATCCTCATTATACCATGCATACCAGATGGGGTACGAGTGGAATCAGACTTGATGGGTCATATTGACAAGCTCAAATACTCAGACCATGATGTAGCAGACACATACAAGTTTCCAAAATTTGCAAAGAGAGTGTACTTGGAGACCGTGGGCACAAATCTGGTTGGAGAAACAATTCATCAACCACTCCAATGGGAAACAAGGTTGGAGAAAACAAGAATTTTAGGTCTTCTGGACCTACCACATTTTGGCAGAGGTCAGTACGCAAGCGGGTGCGTCAAACAGTTGCTAGCAATCACACATGATGGGGACATCTGGTTGGATAAGCTTGTCTCAATAGATGTAGAGCTTATTGCAAACATAACAGGATTTCCATCTCGGGGCATGGATCCAACTCATTTTATGGATGACAAATCCAAGGAGAAAGCACTAGTAGAAGAAATGAATAAGAAGTATGGCACCGACAGGGGGACATGAGGAATCATTATAAAGAGGATCAATGATGTCGCAACACAAATGGGCACAAAAATCTTAGCCTGTAAGATGTTGAGAAAATGATACAAGGAAGAAGTTCTAGCTGGGGTTGTTGTAGTTGCAGCTCAATGCGCCAAGGGCACCACAGTGAGCTGGGCAACATATCTCTTGAACTTGTTCTTGGATGACTGCAAGGATGTGCAAGACATAGGAACAAATTTTCACTATTCATGGCTAATCATGTTAATAGCCTTTATGGGATGGAGAGAACCAAGGTATGTAACTTTCGGTACCAGACCCAAACCGAATCAGAGAGAAAGATATCTATTGATGAAATCCATGTCGGATACTAAGCACAAAAGGATGAACGGGTACATATTTGAAGGATACCTATGCGATTTGTAGGAGGCCATCAACAACATGTGGAGGATCACACCACAGGCTGTCGCGCAGTATCGATACATTGCCAACTTCAAGGCCACACGACATACAATGTGGATACAGGCGCAGAAGGATCCTGATAAGAAGTGGCTACAAATGGGCCACTGTATCACAGAAGGTGACATCGACATGGTAATCAAAGACTGGGAAGATGAATGGAAAATTCTAGTCCTCACCCAAGACTTGCCGGAAAGGATAGTGGAAGAAGAGGTAGGGAAGGGAGAAACATAGCCTCAAGAAGTCCCAATGCCCAAGAAACGAAGGATGAGCCATACAAAGCCGAAGTAGACACACAAAGGCACAACTAAGACAAGAACCTAGAAGGGGAAGAAGGATAATACGCAGCCGACCAAAGAACAAAAGAAACAGTCTGAGGTAGCACAAGGGAACACAACAAGTCCCAACCCATAAGAACCAAGTAGGAATGAGAGTCCAACCATGCAGATAGGAGGAGCATGGAAGAAAAAAAAGGCGCAAAGGACACCGCCAGAATATACGATCACAGACGATGATGGGGAAATGATAGACAGAATGGTCCAGGATTGCCTAGCTGAGGATTTTGACAACATGATTTAAGAGGAGCTAGAAAACATGCGACAATTCCTCAAGCAAATCAAGGAGATACAGAGAAAAGGTAGCAACATGGGAATAGGGCCATCAACACTGCAGACAGAGGAAAGAGTGGAAGAAGAAGAACAAGATCCAGTCCATACAATACTGTAGCCGAACACAACATTGCACATCACACCTAGTATGTTGCGCATGGACAAGATCGTGGAGAAGACACCCTTGAAGGACTTAAGCCAGATCCAATTGGTATTATTGCGGATACCATCCAAGGCTCTACACAAGTTGCAGGTCAACGTAAACCATGAGGTACAGTTTCGTGCACACAAAGACTTAGCTGAATTGCAGCAAGAAACAGAGAAGTGGGACACACTAGAAATAATCTATAAGCAGGATAAGCTCAAAACTCAAGAGGAAAGGGAGCACAAGAATGGATTGGAGAAAAAAGTTGTAGGAACATACGAGAAGATTTCGAAGAACACGCAGACGATGAGATCACAATAGTAGAAAAGATTGATCAGATTGCGTAGGCAATCGATCAATATCAGAAGGATATCGAGAGTCTCTGAGAACAACTCACACCCACGAATCCACTAGCAGTGAAGGAGAAAAGGAAACATGAAGCAGTAGAACAACCACAGGATATAGAGAGACAGGTTAGCACAACAACTGACTTATTAGAGAATGCAACACATCTTTGGACAAAGATATATGAGGGTCATAAAATCCAGAAGTGGGACAAGGAAGAAGAAAGGATAAGCGTAGCTATCCAAGACCTCAAGAAAAGGCAGAAGATAATGTCCATCACAGAGAGCATCAAAGGGGCGCAGGACATGAAGAAATTGCAAGCAGAACTCACCAGTGCACAAACACAGAAGAAGGAGCATCAGGCTCAAATGGAACTGTTTCAAGAGTGGGTAGCAAAAGTCTTGGAAGGGCAGAGGAATCCAAGACACATATAGAATAGACCCATGCAGAGTGCGCTGAATTGATCAGTGACGAACTTGCAGTTCACATGGTCCACACACTCAAGGAGAATGTTGTGCAGGTGCAGACACAGGCAACAAATCTCAATGAAAAGTTCCAGGCAATCTCCAGGGAGATCGAAGAGTTGTGCTAGGTGGCTCGGGATGAGCCACAGGTCAGTGTTGGGGGCCTGTTGGAAGAAGGCCAAAGCAGAAAAGAAAGGCGATTTTGAGAAAGAAAGCATGCATGAGGAAAGCAACAACTGGAAGGAGGAACAACACGTGCACATGCAAGGAAGACCTAACAATGGTAGGGTTAGGGTTTTGGTAATGTATTGTAACGACTGAATATCTAGAAAACATATAAATATATATACTTAGGTATCATAGGGGGTTCGAGATGTTAAGGAGTCAATTCAAAATATGACAAGGATAAGTTGTTATTGTAGAAAGATCTATTGTAGCAAGTTGATACGTAGTATTTTGCTATATGATCTATTTTGTATAAGTTGTTGAGCTAGAGAATACGAAGGAGGGTAGATCTCGAGGGTTAGATCGTAGGCTGAGGATCCTGGTGCAATCTAGTCTACCTCATATATATCTTACCTAACCATGAAGGATTGTAAATCATGCGACACTATAGATGCGGAAATACTATAATAAAAGAGCTGAGGGAAAAATCTTTGTAGACGTAGCCCAGGAGGGAGTGAACCATGATAACATCTATTTTATGTGATGAATGCATGCATATCTTTATCATCTTTCAATAGTTATGGTTATGTTAATGAATGAGTTGCTATATTCTGCATATTTTCAAATGACAACATATTCCGTTACGAGTTAGAATAATGATTCAATATTCAGTTCTCATATCTCGCACTCAATCCTAGGCTGTAAAAACCTAAGTCTTACAACCACCCATTAAAGCTATCTCAGGTGAGACTGCACAGTGCATTCTGTGTGCTGTGTTTCCTTCTGGTCTATTAGAGGGGCCGATAGGTTTAGAGGGTTTGTTGGAAACCCAAACATACATGAAGCCTAGGTCAATAAACTCAGACAAAATAGAATAATAACCAACACCCAACAACCTTCTTATAGAGAATATTGTTGCCAATATAAAATAACCAAAAACAAGCTCTATCCACTAGAGAAAACCACAAAGAAGAATACCCAGCAACATAGATGCAACACACGCTAGTCAGAGCACTAGGGTGTCTAGCCTCCACTAGTGCACCACCAAGAGATAACCAAATATACAACTGCATCTCAATCTATCCATAGTTCTAGAATGGCTCTACCAATATATCACCAAGACAAACCAATAATGCAGTTGCAACTCACTCTAGCCAGAGCGCTAGAGTGGCTTCCCTCCACCAACACATCACCAAGACCAAAAGAGTTGGACCTTCCATATGGTCCCTTCTTTATTCTATAGCTGCAACTCTCTCCACCGAACTTGCGCTATGATCTGTGAGAGAGTGTGCCAAATAAGGAAGGCGTCACTCTTATTTATACTAATTTGTCTAGTTACGTTTTTGGCAGGGCCGACTTGAATTTCTGGAAAATATATTTTTTGTTTATCTTTTTTCTTCTGGAGCTGACTTTACTTATGGAGCATTATAATTCTTCTTTATTATTTTTTGTAAGGACGACTTCTCTTCTGGGATCTTCTTTGACTTCCAATGGTTTCCTTTAATGTCTTGGCAACTTCATATATAAGAAAGCTTATCCCAGAGGTGAATACCTCCCGCAACTACCGAAAACATCAACACCTTGGTCTACATACTTTATCTTGATTATATAGGATACTAATTTACCCTAGGGTTCTAGTCTCTTGGTCCTAATCCATTAAGATAAAATAGACCAAATTTGAAGAGGGCCATACTTATTGACCCCATAAGCATTAGTTGGAATAAGGAACTTGTCTTCTCCCAACAACCAACCAAAACACTAAAATCCAAAACCTTTTATTTTATTTGTTTAGAAATAAATCTAATGGAAAATTGAAGAAAAATCATCATCTATATTTATTTACTAGTCTAGTGCAAAGTTCATTGTTTATTTAATTTTCTAGACTATATTGTTAATGATTTGTGATTCATTTCTTATCTCTAAACCCTAAATGGACAAATTGGCCCAATACTTTGGTGTTTTGAAGCTTAGAATATCTTGTTTTGGGTTGATTTCAAGGTTCTCTCAAATATGAAAATTGCATAATAGAAATAAAAATCAGATTTGAGGAAACCATAGAGATAGGTTTTGTGCTTAAAAGTTCATATACATTTAGACTTAGATTTTATTTCGTTAACTAGAGTATTACTACAAGTTAAACATAAATTTCTAGTGCTGAATTTGATCTCTAAATTGTTTCTAAATGCATATCAATCATTTGGAGATTGTTTTGGTGAATTCTAGTGCTAATGTTGTATAACCCTAGGGGTAAGTCACCATTTTATTTCAAGTTATCATTTTGTTGCATTGATTTAACTATTGTGAGATTGATTCTAACATACTTGAGCTATTTATTTTTTCAATATCTCAAGCCCTATCTAAATTGTCCAAGATGTTTTGGATATAAGTGAAAATATCTCTCTTAGATGGTTCGTCTCTTCAGATTAAATTAGGTATTATGTGTTTATATACCATTTAAACAGATTTATAAGTGTGGACAATCCTTAATCTAGTCCCTATTTCAACACATAATTGATTGGAACTCAAAGAACACAACACACCATCAACTTTTCCTAGTCAATTTCTTTCATAGTTCCTCAAAGTAGCTTAAAGTGGTTTCATTCAAGTAGCTTCTTCTAAGTTTCATTTATTGGAATGATAATCATCTAAATGAAATTATAAAGTTTCCCTTTTTGTACACAATAAAATCAGATTTGACACACACTTACACTAACACCTAACTCATCTCTCTTAAGTGGATAATTGTGGTTTATGCTATTGATCTTGAATTTTTATCTAAAGACATTTAATCACTTGTTAGAATCCTTGTACTTTAGATTGTCATACATATTGTGGATTCATTGAAGTAAATAATAAGCTTGCATGAGATTAATCACTAAAGAGATTTACTTAATGATCTATTGTTGGTAGATAGGGACACCCCCCTTGGCATTTGGAGTTTCCCTAAAGTGAAGGGGATATTGTACTAAAGTGATAGTTGTGAAATTCCCATCTTGTTTCCCCAAGGTAGCACCCATTGTTGGACTTTCCACTAGGGTCCTAGTTTAGGCGGTAACATTTTTTGCACCATTATTGGGGATAAAGTTCATCCCCCAGTTTTTGTTAGGATTCATCTTGCATGTGAATTTTTGGTGAGAATGTTAAGACTTTTAATTTATTTATCTCATTTAGAGATTACACATAAATAAAATATAACAAAGAGATACATTACAATAATAAATGTTGAAGATCTAATTTGTCTTGTGATTGAACCTAAAATTGCCTAAAGATGAAGAAAATATAAGCTTAAAACAAGAGAATCGAATAATCAATTAGGAATTGAATTTGTGCAAGATATAAGAAGATTATTTGTTCATAATTAATTTGTTCTTAATAAAAATCAAATGGCTTCTCCTTGGTTGACTAATAGTTACAAACCATTTGACTTGCCTAAATCATTGGAAAAAATGCATTTATTTCATTGTGATAATGCTATAATAGCATTAATGATCATTGGGGTGTTTTCATGGATTTTGCTAGAACTACTGAAGTTGAAGTTCTTGATGTGTTTTACAAATGATTTTCTTTAGCATTAAATAAATATGCTAGAAGTGGTTTACTGGATTACTTGATAGTAGTATTAAGTCTTTTGATGCTTGTAGAGATGTTTTCTTTGGTAGATGGTTGGACAAAAGAGATAGTAGGTGTAACACACCCACTACGAAAATCAAAATTTTCATCGATTTCTCGAGGATCAAAATCCCCGAAATACTTACGGGGGCCTAGCGTCAGCTAGTTCCTCATATGTTCACCTCCATGTGGTTGTGGGTCACGACTACAGGTCGAACCAGTACGTCATCTCTTCGCACTTCACAACTCAGTGCTACTAGAACGTCGAGTCTTTCGACTTTGCAAACCCTGAAGCTCGAAACAACAAAACGCCGAACCCCGAAAGGGCTAGCGAACGACAAGTTTCCCGCTTGGGGTCTTGTCCACATGACCCTGTTCCGTTTCCACGTGCTTAAGCCAGCCAAGCACTTATCAACCTTTCGCGATTCGGGGAATTGTGATGCATGACTTCTACCTTTCCCCATTCAAATCCCCGAAAACCCCGAAGTCTCCAAAGTTTCCCTCCAAAGGGAGATCAATGGCTGTAAGCCTCCCTTGATCCAACGGTCTGGATCCTTTCGAGATTTCGGGACTTTTCCCTAAACTCTGACCACTCACCACACGTCTCCTTTGATGGACAGTCTAGATTCCTTTGAGACTTCTCTTTTCTATTACCAAGCATGTTGGGATTTCAAGTATCAAGATTTTGCGATTTGCGAAGGCAAGGTTTCTTGCCCTTTGGTTTCTCGAATGTCGAAACGTCGAAACATCGACCGACAGCCACGTGTCCCTCTGATGGACGGCGACGACCTTCAACCAAGATCAATTGTCGTGATATTTTTGGGATGATCAATGGTCACGATCAAATCCCGGCTTTCCTTAACCTCATTCACACCTCACGCCATTTCGAGGTTTCGGTGATCAGGATTTTGCGACTTGCGAAGACAAGGGTTCTTGCCCTTTGGTTTCTTGGGTGTCGAAACGTCGAAGCACTTACCAGTAGCCACGTGTACTCTATAGATGGATGGTCCAGGTACTTCCATGGATCATGGGGTGTACGGTCCTAATTTCTTCATTCCTTGCAAGGGTAAAAAGGGTCATGGCATTAATGCCTGCGTCTCTTCCTCAAATCTAACGGTCATTACAGACCTTGGATCCTCTGAAAGGATCACGTTCGTGCATTGCTTGAAAAGGCGGAGAGGGGTCAAGGTACTATCGTCCACGCTCCTTCCCCACATCTAACGGTTGTTACTGACCTTGGATCCTCCAAAAGGATCACGTTCGTTAATCGAGACTTAACCACATGCTTCCATTTCGGGAGTTTGCAAGTCGAGATTTCAGGACTTGTGAGCACAAGGGGAATATGCCCTTCGGTATTCTGGGTACCAAAATGTCGAAGTGTCGAATAGACTTCAATCAACAATTATCCCCCTGAGCTATGCCTTGGACAATATGACTACTTCTCATAAGACCACAGTATTATTCCCTTCGGGACTTATCAATACGAGAGCCCGACCTCTTATCAACGGGACTCCCAAATTCTTGATTTTCGATTTTTCGAAGTGGGTGATCTCACGACACGTATCTTCCCTAGATCGGACGGTCCAGATCTATTTCGAGACTTCCACCATGGAGTGTCCCGATCTCTTGTCATCAGGACTTCCGGAATCCCAAAATCTGAATCCTCGATACCGACTCCTCTTTTGGGACTTTCGCCCCTGTTCACGAGGGCTTAACCCTCATGCATCTCTTGACAGATCCAACGAATGATGGGTTTTCTAACTAAGATATGACAGCTCAAATCTGTCCCACACTGTGCACTCTCCCACTACTTCCTGGACATGGAAAAACCAACGGTCCAGATACTCCCATGGACATTGGGGATCTACGGTCCCGATTTTATTTGCTACTCACGAAGATAAAGGAAAAAGGGTTAAGGCATGTAACGCCCTCATTTCTTCCTCCAATCTAACGGTCATGAATGACCACAGATCTTCTGACGGAATCTCATCCATCGATCGATACTTATACCTACGCTACTATTTCGATATTTCAAGAGGATCATTCTTCCTCGTACAGGGTTACTAAGACTTGCGCCTTCAAATCCTTTTCCAGGTTCTTGGTAAGCTGGCCAAGAAGGCTATCTCTGTGGAGAGATCTATCCGGGTATTCCCGAGGA
>JASDQU010100063.1:224732-238098 GCA_032191745.1 Picea mariana | reverse complement strand
TATATATATACAAATCTATCTATAACATAAGCCATACGTGGTCCTTCCAGTAAAAGCATGCAACCACCATTTCTGATCAAAACACTACACATACAGTCTTATACTCAAACCATTCACAAACTACACAGACTATGAGCATACATGTCAGCATAGAAATTTCAAGATGCAATATGTACAACACTTATCAAAAATAACACCGAATGTGATTGCAACTGCTAAGAGGGGTGCTCGTTTCCACCCAACTGTAGGCTCAACGACTCCTAACGGATTTACCACTAGCCACCCCCGTGTTGAGACCATGATGCTACGAGACTGCATCTCTATTTTCCAGTGACCGAGAATGAATTTTACTCTCCTTCTTCTCTGCTATCACTCACTCTGTATTTTCCAGAGTTCTTCTTCCTTCCCTCGCGTCTTCCCCTTGATCGCCCACTCTTCCTGCCTTTTCTCCTTTCGGCAAGGTTGTGTGTGGCACAATCTTCCTCGCAGTGGTCAGGTCTGAGGACTCTACGGATGGGCGGTTTACCCCCATCCCTCATTACGCATGAGGAGTCAGCCACCTACCAACCTGTGAGTAATTTATTTCAGGCCAGTGAGCCGCTCCTGGTTCTCCGGGCCAATGAAGTCCAAATACGGTATTGGTTTCGGTGGAAGTTAACGCCACCTTTCCAGGTGCCTTCCACCACCTTTCTTCAGCCATCGTGGTCTCTTTTTCAGCATATCCCCTCTCAACAGTCCTGCAATATATATATTCATAATATTATTCACATTCATCGACCTTTTTCACAAGGTCCATTCACATCACACATTCACATTTCTGAGTTTGCCACAATACTTGGCCAGTATAGTTATTTTTACAGACTGGGGAAAACAGGGTGTTACAATTCTCTCCCCCTTAAAGGAACATCGTCCTCGATGTTCTTATTTATTAACACGGCATGCATGTACAGGTGCAAACAAAATCGGATATGCCTGTTTCATGGCATCCTCCATTTCCCATGTAGCCTCATCTGGGCCAAAATGTTTCCAATGCAACTTGACTTGTGCAATGGTTCGGTTTCAGAGCAGGGTTTCCTTTCTTTCCAGTATGCATTGAGGTTCTGGTAGAAATTATCCCTCTAGTTCCACCTGAATCACAAACCAATCAATTATATGGTTAGCATCATGTATATATTTCTTCAATAATGAGACATGAAAAACATTATGTGCTTTGACTGTGGGAGGAAGTGCTAGCCTATAGGCTATAGGTCCCACTCGATATAGAACCTCAAAGGGTCCACAATACCGAGGTGCCAACTTGGCACAAGCTCCCATTTTCAGAGAACTCTTCCTGGGCCTAACTCTGAGATATACATGATCTCCCGCTTTGAACTCTCTTGGAGTTCTCTTTTGGTCGGCATAACTTTTCTGTCGGTTCTGAGCGACCTTCAGGTTTTGTTTTATCTGAGTCACCTGTTGTTCCATTTCTTTCAACATGTTGGGTCCAAAAGAAATCTTGTTTACGGGATTACTCCAGCTAACTAGAGTGTTACACGGTCTACCATAGAGGACTTAGAAGGGACTCATCTTTAAGGATGCTTGGCAGCCGTTGTTGTAGGAGAATTCTACCAGTGGTAGGTAGTCTTCCCACTTCTTGGGTTGATGCATTACATGCATTCTTAGCATGTCTTCAAGTATTTGGTTCACTTTTTCTATTTGTATGTCGGTTTGAGGGTCATAGGCGGTGCTAAACAACAATTTGGTCTCTAAGCCAGTCATCAATGATTTCCAAAAGTTGGAAGTAAATTTCGTGTCTCTGTCAGACACGATCTCTTTTGGCATACCATGCAGTATGAATATCTCCTTCATGAATACCTGGGTGATATCGATTGCTTTGCAAGTTGATTTGACAGGGATGAAATGAGCAGAATTGCTCAATTTATCCACCACTACCATAATGGCATCGTTCTGTTTGGTCGATGTTGGTAATCCGGTGATGAAATCCATGGAGATGGTTTCCCAATTCCATTCTGGGATTGGTAAAGGTTGCAATAATCCTGCTGGGTGTTGATGTTCTGCTTTAACCTGTTGGCACTCTATGCATTTGGCTAAGTACTCGACTATGTCTTTCTTCAATCCAGGCCAATAAAATTGTTTCCTAGTGGCAGTGATCATATTCTGGTATCCTGGATGACCAGTATAGGGTCTTTTATGTAGTTCATCCAATATGAACCTCTTCAAGTCGTCACAATCAGGAATGTACAATATGCTTCTGTAAGTGAGCATACCTCCTTTGGTCATCTGGTAGCCTTCATATTTTACTCCAGTGGGTTCTTGTTGTAGGTACAAGGTCACTGTCTGGGAAAATGGATCTGTCTTTTGTGCATTTCTGACTCTTTCTTTGACATCCTTCTCACAGGTGCTCACCGCTGCCAGGTGAATTATTTTCATGCTTCTGCTAAGGGCATCGACCACCCTATTTTATTTTCCTTTAATATGTTTGATTTCAAAATCAAACTCACTAAGGAGGGCCATCCACCTAGCTTGTCTGGCATTGATCTTTGGTTGATCAAACAGATATCACAATCCACAGTGATCGGTCATAAGTACAAATTTTCTTCCCAGGAGGTAATGCCTCCACATTTTCAAGGCATGCACTATGGCAGCCAACTCTAGATCATGGGTCACATAGTTGACTTCATGCTCGTTCAATTTTCGGGATTCATAGCAGATCACACTTCCTTCCTGCATAAGGACTCCTCTAAGCCCTTCCTTACAGGAATCTATGCACATGAGGAAGTCAGCTTCTGGATCGGCGATCTTCAGTACGGGTGCATGGGTCAGTAGATGTTTCAGGGTTTGAAATCTTTCTTCACATTTCTGTGTCCACGGGAATTTTTTCCCCTTCTTCTGGAGGGCACTGATTGGACAACCAATCTTGGAGAATCCTTTTATAAATCTCCTATAGTATCCTGCTAATCCCATAAAGGATCTTATGTCTGAAACATCCTTTGGGGTAGGCCATTCCATGATAGACCTAATTTTGTCAGGGCCTACCGCTACTCCTTCTTCAGAGAGAACATGGCCTAAGTAATGTATTTCCTTCTGGAAGAATTCACATTTGCTGAATTTGGCATAGAGATGATGTTCTCTTAGCACTTGCAGCACAAGTCTAAGATGCTCTTTTATGTTCTTGGAGTAAATTAATATATCGTCAATAGAAACAAGTACAAATTTGTCTAGGAACTTACTGAGTACATTGTTCATTAAGCACATAAAAGTGGCAGGGGCATTGGTCAACCCAAATGGCACCACCACAAACTCATAGTGACCATACCTCGTTCGGAAGGCAGTTTTATGGATGTCTTCACCCTTGATTCGGACTTGATGGTATCTCGACCTCAAATCAATCTTTGAGAAAATAGACGCACCCCCCAATTGATCGAACAAGTCATCGATCCTGGGCAAGGGGTACTTGTTCTTTATGGTTACCTTATTGAGTTGCCTATAATCTATACACAGTCTAAGGGTACCGTCCTTCTTTTTCACGAACAGGACTGATGCTCCCCATGGAGACACGCTTGGCCGAATATAGCCCTTATCCATCATTTCTTTTAATTGCAACTTGAGTTCAACTAACTCGGGTGTGCTCATCCGGTAGGGTGTCTTAGACACTGGCACCGCTCCCGGTGCAAGTTCTATCAAGAAGTCTATGTCCCTTCTCGGAGGTAGACCCGGTACCTCTTCCAGAAACACATCTATGTATTCTCTCAGGGTAGGGTGATCTTCAAGGCTTGGTTTGTCACCTTCAATTGTTGTCAGAACCTGTATTGCATATAGGGGACATCCCTTTCGACAATACTTTCTCATTTTCAAAGCTGATATTTGTCTCACCGAGACAGGTTTTTGGATCCCTTGAAGGGTTATCTTTTTCCCTTCTTTACTTACACATTCTAAGGTTTTATGGTAACAGTCCAATCTGGCTTTATGGGCGGCTAGCCAGTCCATACCAATCAATAGATCATATGATCACAGAGGTAATATGTTAAGGGTTTCTTGGGTGGGGAGTTCACCCAACATTAATTAGCAGGCTGGTATGACCTCTGCTATCCTCCTTTTGGTGCCAGTGGCTAACTGTACCAACCATGGCTTGGTATGTTTTTGTGGCTGTAGTTTACATTTATCAACAGCTTTAGGGGCTACATAACTCAAATTTGAACCAGGGTCAATTAAAACAGACACTACATGGTTGGAAATCATACCTTCTATTTCCACTACTGAAGCTTGGTGGTTGTCTTGGTTATTATCCAAGGCTGCATAAATTTGTGGCACACTCCTGGCCACATCATTGACGGTAGTAGCTTCCTGGATGTTATAAATCCTCCGACTATTCTGTTGTCAGTGTGGACAGTCTCTCAGGAGATGTTCTTCTCCGCAACCACAACATTTCAGAGGTTCTCTCTTTGTGTTATCCACCTTCACTGGTATAGGTCCAAAATTTTTATTTCTGCCCAAGGAGGGAAAATTCTGCTGGTGCATACTCTGGGCTGGGAAGCTCATTCTTGGGTTATTCTTATAGTTCTTAAATCCTAGGGATTTAATTCCCTTTTTCTGAAATCTTGAACTATTCTTTTGTTTCCATCCTTCACGAGGTTCTACTCGATGCCCAAACTATTCATGACAATAGGTTGCCTTTCGAATAGTGCCATCTAGAGTCTTTGGCTCATCAAATTCAATTCTATTCCGATAGTCCTTAGGTAGTCCATTGATGAAGCGTTTCACCTTTGCCTTTTTCGCCTTGATATAGGGTACATAACTCAACAAATTGAGGAATTTGTTG
Source organism: Picea mariana (assembly GCA_032191745.1). NCBI lineage: Eukaryota > Viridiplantae > Streptophyta > Pinopsida > Pinales > Pinaceae > Picea > Picea mariana. The sequence continues at coordinate 233,279 of JASDQU010100063.1, read as the reverse complement.
ACATATCCTTCTATAGTGAGTTGTCCCAGTTTGAGTTCATAAAACTCTTTAGTCTTCTCGTCGAAATATTTTTCCGACAAGTACTTCTTCCGGAAGTACTTCTCAAACCATTCCCAAGACAGGTCCTCTTCGCGAACCCCTTTCACATTCTTAAGGTCTTCCCACCAAATGGAAGCCTTCCCATTCAAGTTGAAGGTGGCCACTCGGGCCTTCATATAATCTGAAAAGTCATGGACTATGAAATACTTTTTTAGTCCAAGTAGCCAGGCCTCTGCTTCCTCTCCCTTCTTTATTTCACCGTCGAAGGAGGGTGGTTTGGCTTTTCTGAATTCTTTGAATTTTCGACCTTTGGAAGACTTTTGTTTCTTTTGTTTCCTTCGGGGATAGGAACTGGTTCTGCTGCTAGAAGAGCCTTCTGAATCGCCAGCTTCATTCTCAGAGGAATCATCCGACGCTTGTCCTTTACTTCTGTGGTGGAAATTTTGAGAGGTGCTCCTCTCAGTGTGGCCACTGATATGACCATGTTTCTAAGTTTCAGGTTCATGCTGAATTTGTCTTTGTAGATCGAATAAACTCGGCAGTAAACATGCGTTAATTTCTGTTTTCTTTTCTTGTTCTTTCATCATCCTTTCATTGTCAGCCTTGCAGCTTTGTAATTCGACCATGAGACTCCTCACAGTCTCAGCTAGATCTGGAGGGGTCCCTACTGCCCTTCTTTTGTCAGACTCTTCATCTTTATTGTGGGAACCCTCTCCCACTTCATGGTGAGTCACCATACTATGTGTTGATAATTTCCCACGGTTGATCTTCCGCTTGTGTGCAAAAGGAAAAACGTTGGTTGTTAGTCAATATTTATGTTTATTTATACCCAGTGCATAATTCATATTTTCACATGTACACACACACAATAGGGGTTTTTCATTCTTAACTTCGTCTTTTGATTAGGAAGGTTAAGATAGGGGGTTACTCCCTTTAGGAGTGTTCTGAACGGAGCTTCTGTGCAACTCGTTCATGAGCCCAAGCAGGCCGAGTGTTGTAACCATGCTCTGATCCCAATTTGTAACACACCCACTACAAAAATCAAAATTTTTGTCTATTTCTCGAGGATCAAAATCCTCGAAATAATTATGGGGGCCTAGCGTCAGCTAGTTACTCATATGTTCACCTCCATGTGGTTGTGGGTCACGACTACGGGCCGAACCAGTACGTTGTCTCTTCGCACTTCACAACTTAGTGCTACCAGAATGTCGAGTCTTTCGACTCTGCAAACCCCGAAGCTCGAAACAACGAAACACTGAACCCCGATAGGGCTAGCGAACGACAAGTTTCCCTCTTGGGGTCTTGTCCACGTGACCTTGTTCCATGTCCACACGCTTAAGCTAGCCAAGCACTTATCTGCCTTTCGCGATTCCGGGAATTGCGATGCATGACTTCTACCTTTCCCCATTCAAATCTCCGAAATCCCTGAAGTCTCCAAAGTTTCCCTCCAAAGGGAGATCAATCGCTGTAAGCCTCCCCTAATCCGATGATCTAGATCCTTTCAGGATTTCGGGACTTTTCCCTGAACTCTGACCTCTCACCACGCATCTCCTTTGATGGACGGTCTATATTCCTTTGGGACTTCTCTTTTCTATTACCAAGCACATCGGGATTTCGGGTATTGAGATTTCGCGATTTGCAAAGGCAAGGTTTCTTGCCATTTGGTTTCCCAGATGTCGAAACGCCAAAATGTCGACTAGTAGCCACGTGTCCCTCCGATGGACGGCAGCGACCTTCAGCCAAGATCAACGGTCGTGATCTTTTCGGGATGATCAACGGTCACGATCAAATCCTGGCTTTCCTTAAACTCATTCACACCTCACGCCATTTTGGGGTTTTAGTGATCGTGATTTTGCGACTTGCAAAGACAAGGGTTCTTTCCCTTTGGTTTCCCGGGTGTCGAAATGTCGAAGCACTTACCAGCAGCCACGTGTACTCTATAGATGGACGGTCCTGGTACTTCCATGGATCATGGGGTCTAGTCCTGATTTCTTCATTCTTTGCAAGGGTAAAAAGGGTCATGGCATTAATTCTTGCGTCTCTTCCTCAAATCTAATGGTCATTACAAATTGCCAAAGAAAGTGCTCGAGATGATGGAAATTATTTGTATTCTTGCAACAATTTTTTTGAAGGAAAGAAGGCATACCCCTTATCCCAAGAAAATATGCAACAAGTTAAGGAAATTTCATATATGCAAAGAGAGAAACTAGAATATTTTGTGAAAGGCCATCCCAAGAAGAAATCCAAAATATGTGGTCTAATAGGTATACACGTTTGACCTATCAAAGAAGAAAATGAAATCGCCCCTAAGGAGATCAAAAAGGCCCTATGAAATTTCCTAAGAAGGATAATCAACCTTTGGGACCAAGTGTAAATGGCCCTCAACAATATCCTTCAATAAGTAATGCTTTTGAACTTAAATTGGATGTGACCAACTAGTTAAGTAGTACTAATATGCCCAAAATTTTGACTGAGCTAGAAAATATTCCCTTTGTAAAAAGTTAGATAAAGGAAGATCTTGGGCTTGAATAAATTACTTAACCAAATCAAATTGTGGATGATAATGAAGATGTTCCTATTGTTCTCTCATTCATGAATAAAATATGAAAAATAAATGCAAGTCATCAACCTTTCATATTGTTATTAGTCAATGGATTTGTCTTACACAATTGTATGTTCAACTCTGGAGCTTCGACCAATGTGATGTAACTGAAGGTCATGAATCAATTGGGATTGATAACCACAAGAATTTACAGGAATACATGCACAATGGTTTCCAGAGAAGTTAAAATGTGTGCTTTAATCAAGGAAATCCACATTTGATTGTCAGTTTACTCAAAAAGTGTGTGCTTTAATCAAGGAACTCCACATTAGATTGTCACTTTACTCGAACATCTTGTTGTTAATGGATGTAGTTGTTATAAATGTGTTGGATGCATGGGGAATGATTTTATTTCATAAGTGGGATACTAGCTTTGGAGTGAGTATCCAAATGGACATATCCTATGCTACCTTTACTACTTGTGAAAACACCTTTGTGACTTTGCACTGTGAGAAGATGAGGATGTATCATGTAGAACACCCCCAAGATCCTATGAATGAATTGGTTTTCTATAAAGAAGAACTAGGATCTTACATGATATTATAAATGAAATATCTCCTTGAGAAAATGTTAACTTGGAAGATGAACTTTGATAGAGCTAAGTCTAGAACATGGGCCAGTGCAGGAATTGTTTTCACATCCCCTCAGAGTGTCACTTTGTGTTATGATTTCTATTTAGAATTTGAAGAAAAAAACGTGGAAAAATATGAAGCTCTCTTACTTGGATTAAATATGGCTAAGGATATGAGAATTAAAATTTTGAAAACCCAAGGTGACTTTGATTTGGTAATATTACAAGAAATAGTTTGCATGAAAAAATGAAAGATTAAAAATATATAGGAATGTTGTGTGGGATACCATGGAGTTGTTTGATGCATTATCCTTCAAACCGGAGCCTAAATTTTTTAATCAAAAGTTGATGCTTTGGACGTTTCTCCAACCTTGCCAAGATTTGTTGGAAGGAGGAAAGTTAGGTATTATATTTAGACGATCCATTCGTGACTAAGTTGAGTATTGGTAGATTTTTGATAATGATGCTTGAATCATAAGATTCATGAACGATATTCAAGAGTTTGCTGAAAATGAAATTGATTGGAGAGAGGAATGAATATAATGTCAAGAATAGTTGAGAGATAATAAGATTCCTATTTTCTATAATCCTTAAGAGAATATTTTTGATAGGCATGGAATGTATATGGAAAATAAGGAAGTGATCAAGATTAATGATTATATAGAAATCAACATTGGATCCCTTGATGTTCCTAAGATTGTGAAAATTGGTAAAGGGACTTCAAGAGAAATAAAATAAATTTTGAATTTAATAAGGGAGTAAAGAGATGTCTCAACTTGGTCATACAATGATTTAAAATCTTACAAGGGTGACATAATATATCACACTACACCCTTGAAGGAGGATACCAAACCTTTTAGGAAAACATTGAGATAGATAAATCCAAACTTGGCTCCCCTGATTCAAAAAGAGTTGCAAAAGTTTCTTGAAGCTAAGATCATTGCACCTACAAAGCATTCAACTTGGGTATATAACCTTGTAGTAATGAGAAGGAAAACAAGTTAGATTATACTTTGTGTTGACTTCAGGAACCTATTGACTCATAATTCGTCACCTACTATAAAATCTTGCAAAGTATTTCAAAGCATATATATATATATATTATGAAATAATAATAGGTGGGGTCCCCTAGGAGAAAACGTACTAAAGTGACTATTTTCGGACATAATATTTCTCTCAACATGTTGGCATGTCATCTTTTTAGTTGAGATATCATTTTAGTTGTGATGCTTCAAAGTAATGGTATATTGATTTAGAGTTCTTATGACATCTATCAATACACATGTTTAGATGATGAAAAGTGTTTGTTTGCATTCAAGTATGATATATGGTAGTTTGTGGAAACATCAAGTTATAGTAACTATGTTTACTTGTCATCATCATGGAAACATTAATGTGGCACTCATGAACATAGTTTTTAAACTAGGAACTAGACATCGACTTGGTCACCTATCAACTTGGACATCGACTTGGACTTGGATCGACTCAAACTGATTTGATTTCAACGACTTGGTTCAATAAAAAATACATTGAATAATTGAATTTTAAAGAAAATAATTTTTTTAAAGCTTTCAAACCATGATTCCAAACTATTGGAGACAAAATATGTAAAGTTTTCTCATCTATATACCATGTAAGGGTGTATATATCAAAATGGAATCAAGTGCAATACATATCAATAACACAATACATAATTAGTGATGCTCTAAATGGATTCTACAGTCCATAAAACCTACAACAACTACATTCTACTAATATACTACATATCATTGACCAACATGATCAATCATCAAACTCATCACCAATGCTAGGAATGGAATCATCATCAACAACTATGTCAGCTACAAATTCATCCTCTGACTCAAAGTATTCAGGATCCTTGAACTCCTTAGGGGCATATTCCACTATATTAGTTGATGTAGTAGCACTAGAAAAAGAACACGTTATCCGAGCTGCATGAGTTGGCCGAGCTCCACAACTAGTGCTTGCATGTACCATGCTTGGTGCTTTTCTTTCTCCAACTTCTCCTAGTGGAAATGAATCCAAACCCAAACCCAAGTCATCCATATCTCTATCAAGATCAATCTCTTTTGGGTGAGACTCCTCTACCCATTATGAAGTTGGATCAATATCATCCAACAAAATGGGATATGCATCATGTCTTTTGTTTAGAAATTGGTTGCATCTTAACCGGAGGTTGTACTGCATGAAGATGAGATCATTTAACCATTTTTGTTCCAACGATTTCTCTTCTTCATGTGAACTCACTCAAAGACAGACCAATTATGCTCACATCCATAAGCACTGCAAGTTTGGCTTAGGACTCAAATTGTAAACTTTTTCAATTGAGGACATTGGATACCAAATGACTCCCACCAATGTGCTGCAAATACAAAGTTAGTTGATGAATTAGATTATGAATTTGGATAGAAAATCAAGTATTTAAAGTTTAAAGTTTAAACAATTGAACTTAAAGAAACTTTAGAATTGCTTACCTGGTTGGTCCACATCTCTTGTGATCTTTGCCAGGTTTTTTCCAAAGGTACTCACGGTTGCCATGTTTTTTCCAAAGGTACTTATGACTCTACTAAAAGCATTGATCTATTGATGTGCTTCTAGATTCTCTATCTCATCAAGGACCCTGCGCTCTAATCGCTCGTGCAATCCATCTTTGACCTTCCCAACATGATCATATCTTAACTGAACTTTGTAATGATACCTTGGGTTCAGGAAATAACCAGGTCCATGTATGGGGCGATGGAGTTGATTGTTCCATATGTTATCATTGATCCCCCAGATCGGCCCATAATTAGCTACTCTATCCTTGTAACATGTCCTTATCTTCTCCTTTTCATGATTCATAGCCTCATAAATGTAACCCATGGCCAATGTTTCCCCATCCACCAACCACACCACCTTAACAAGTGACTCGACAATTTTCACAACCTACGATGTTTTTTTCCAAATTTTGTTTAAAAAAACTCTCTTTTTAATTTATTTTCCATCTTGTTTGTGAGCCCATTAACATCCATTCCATTCATCATTGTTAAATGTTTTTTTTTTAATTCCATGTATGAGAAATGAGAGATTGCTACGTGAGGAAGTGAGTTGCAAATCTCGTGATGGCAGGCCTAAGACACTCCTTGCCCCTGATGTTTTTCCTCATTAGGTTCAATACACATGAGTGGTTGTAGATGTATTTTGTGATACACTTGGAATTCTCTACAATATTTTTTATCCAATCCTATTTTCCTATGTCCTCAAGTATGAGGTCTATGCAATGTGTAGCATGTGGGGTCCAAAATATGGTCCTATATTTGGACTCTAACATATTACCAACAGGAACTTGTTTAGATGAATTATCTATAATGACCTGAAAAACATTTTCCTCCCCCACTATCACAACAATCTCATCCAAAATATGAAATAACAGGTTTGCATATTTCACCTTATCAGATGCATCAACCGATTTAAAAAACATAGTTCCTTGAGGGAATGAGACAAGGAATTTTATGATTGTATGGTACTTTCCATCGTTCCACCCATTTGACAGGATGCTACAACTTGTTCTAGCCCATGAATATTTAAAATTCTTCAAATATTCATCTATGGACACAACCTCTTTTTGTAGAAGAGAACCCCTTAAGTCATACATACTAGGGCCTTTGAATCCCTTTCCTGCAGTAATAACAAAATCCCACATAGGTTCGTAAAAAGGTTAGAAGATAACATTGAATGGAATATTTGTATCATATCACCATCTAACAATGTATTCAAAAGAAGACTCTTTCTATTTCTTCTTCCAATGGCTATCTAAGGTGGGTTGAATTTGAGTTGGTTGAGATCCATTAATAGAGCTGGGGGAAGGTGGAAAATAGCTTTTGATGTTCTTGTTATTTTTAGGTTTCCTTTCAAGATTAGGTGGGGTAGGAACATAATGGAAGGGGTCCATAAAATTTGTATAAGGGATAGAGGAAGAGCCTTCAAATTCAACACTACCACTTACTCTCATTGTAGTAGGGAGTTGTTTCTTCCTCCCAATTTCAACATTTATTTCCTTTTTCCTAGCCTTCTCTTCTTCAAATTTCTCAAACCGATTGAGCATTTCCATTCTAATATATCCAGTCTCTTCATCTGGTGATTCACATGGAATAATTTGGTCTCTTACACCATCCAAGTATTCTTTCATCCTATGAATACACCCCCCTTTGATGAGCTTCTTCAATAATGTCAACATGTTTCCATGCAGGGTCTTTGACTCCTGGGGCCATGGATTATGGATTATGGATTAAAAGAAAACTGCAAAATTTCAAATTCAAACAAACAACATTATAATTATTAGAAGAATGGTTATTACCAATATAAAATAAAGACAAATAAACTTTAAAGTTGGAACTTGGGAATGAATGCAATGAAGGCAAAGTTGAGCCAATTGTAGGAAGGCTAAGAAAAAAAAAGACTAATAGAAGGAGAAGTGCATAAAATTAATAGGTTGAGTTATAATTTATAATAGTCAAACTTCAAAGAGTCAAGAAGAGTGCCAATATATTCATCATAAAGGTATCAAAACCTAGTTTGAAATGAAAATCTAACCAAAGAAAACTATGAAAAGCAACAGGAAGAACAAATTATAGCTCTTTAAAATTTAAGACATGATAAACTCTTGGTGCCAAAGGAAAATACTTGTTGCTGAGTGAATACTGTAGTCTGTAAACTATTGACATGAGGCTTCCCAAAACTCCAAATGAAAATGATTGCTGCTGAGTGTAGGAGGCTCACTAGTTTATAGGGACTAGGGAACTACTCTCCAAAGTCCAAAGTCCAAAACTGATGACATATGCCTACCCAAAACTCCAAACACACAAACAATTTCCCACGAGTTGATCAACGATTGATATGTGAGATGTAAGGAAAGTAGGGGGTGGGGGTGTATTTATAGTTAGTGTGCAGGGTTAGATTAGGTTATTATTATTATTATTTTTAATTTTGATTTTTTATATTTTTTAGTGTGCAGGTGGGTTCAATATCCAACCGGTCAAGCGGGCAAAGACTTGGCCAGTTCAACTAGTTTGGTATTGAATCGGCTTCAAATTGGTCGGTTTGATACCAAACTGGTCACCGAGTTGAGTTGAAGAATGGTTCGACTCGACCAACCATTTGCTCGCCTAGTTGGGTGGTCTAATATCGAACCGTGTTGAGTTAAAAAACTAAGCCCATGAATTAATTTACAAAGGGTTTGCTTTGTTTCTATGATTATATACATGATTAAAATCAAAGTTATCTCCTATACTATGACATTCAAATCATATTAAGTTTATAGATTTGAGATGTATAA
>JASDQU010100063.1:212083-224590 GCA_032191745.1 Picea mariana | reverse complement strand
TATATATATATATATATATGTCATTTTCCATGTGGCAAGGAACAATACAATCAACACATATTCAAAACATGTCAAGGTGAAGTTTTGGTTTTGATGAACTCTGTGATATAGCATATATGAAAAATGGTCATTCAATACGTATGGTTGTACAAGGAATATAATTTTTATGCATATGGTTATACTATACATAAAGGTATAATCTATGGCCTATTCATATTTATATACATGATGATATGGTTTTCATAAGGTACAACATTGAAATGATATGTTGGAGGTAGCATTTAATTGAAAATGGTATGAGTTTCGGGGTTGACATAGCGCATGGCATAAGTATCAAGGTTTATATGATTTTGTTTAATATGCAACTAATATAGGGGGAAAATGCATTGAGGTTGGCATATGCATATGGTACGCACTTGGAATATCGAAGTGATGGGCTGACAATGCATTGAATGGAAAAGACGTGGGAATTAACTCCCATAGGCTCATGCTTTACCATCTCTTTCTACTTGGGGTTTTGTCATTTCATTTTCTCGTTTTGGTCCGTGGAGAAATAATTTCATCTTGAATTTGCGAAACCCTTCTATTGGTCATTGTTGCAACTGTTTCGGCCTCCATTACTAGTATATAAGCAATTTTGGACGTGGTATGTACTTGCCAGTTTATGAAACATCTTTTGAAAAGTTTTTGTGTGCTAACGAGGTAGAAATGGCTATGAATTTGACTAGTAATGAGTGTGTATGCTTCTTTTGCCTGTTGTCATTCATGAAAATATTATTTTGAATGTTCTTAGAGGGTTTTATTTGCAAAATAAAAGAAAATGGTTTTTTGTTTTTTCCCTTTGTTGTATTCATTCTTCTCTCAATTCATATTACCACTTTCCATTCTCCTAGATATTTGTTTGAATAATAGCTTTGAAAATGAAAAGAGTTGAACCCATTTTCTCATGGTAAATATTTCATGAGTTACGACCTGGGTTTGAAATTGAATACATTATGTTCATGGTTGATGCAACCAACCTTCAAAAAACTTTGTTTATTTATCTTGCTAAGTTTCGGTTCTTAAAAAAATTATTGTGGGTTGAAACCATGCTTTTTATAATGAATATATGTTGAGTCTTGGATTGGGTTTGAGTTTGAATCCATTTATTTCTGCAATTTTTATATAACCAACAATGATATTACTTGAATCCATTTTCATATTTTTTGAGTATGTTACATAAATTTGAACCTGGACTTATAAGTGTTTATTTCAAAGAAGAATAAGAATTTCGCATTGGTAGCCTGCTTTTTTTATGGGGGTTTGAACGTTGGTCATATATGTTAAATGGTTAAGTGGCATGTTGTTATGATGGAAGTGATGCTCTCTACAACTACAACATGCTCATTTTAAACCTCAAGCTTCAGTTTGATCTCATAGTCTATGGCAAGAGTTATAGCATGTATTTCATTTTGGAGTCATGCACACACTGTGCTCGGTCTTACCCATATTCTTTGTCGAAGCTATGTACCATTTGATTTTCATGATGGCTATACCACTAAACCCATTATTTCTTTTTATTACTCAAATCCTCTATGTCCCTTAAGGTTCATACTCTTGCTGGTATCGATGAGATGGTTTAAGTGCCTTTGATTTTACAGCTCATTTTTCTCATTTAACTCATAGCTCTGTGTTGCTTAATTGCTTGAGTAACTTGACATAGTAGTAGTCTTTTGAAAATAAAGAGTTATGGTTTATCACTTGCTCTATTTTTCATTCAAATATTGAGCCTGTGCCCATTCTTTGTCCTTATGGCATATATGCTAAGTCCGTTGTTCTAAATTTCATTTGCATGCCAACCTTTGCATTATTTTGTTAACCACAATCTTGAATATACATGATATTGAAAACTTGGTTCGACTATAAAAAAAAAAGTAAATGTTTGCTAAAGTCATTACCAACTGGCCAGTCAAATATTTCTTTATTAATGATAAAGTTTGATGCAAGGTTTGAGTTGTCAAAGTAAAAAGGGAAAATGCACGTGGAAAAATATTAAAGGTTTAATATATAGATGGAAATTTTATTTTTACATAAACTGGGCACTACCCCCACATTATTTATCACTTTCCAAGCATTATTCCCATATTTCCCAAATCAGACTTCATTTTGATTTCATATATTTTCCCCCTGTTTATGTAATTTTAATGATGGATTAAGGGAATCCTTTTAAGAGGGAATACTAAATATTAGTTTATGATGGAAGAAACTTATATGGAATTGACTTTATTCTTTTGGTCAAATTATGATACATGGGAAGCTTATCATTTTGACTTGGATGTAGTAAAATTTATATCATTATGCAATTTGAAAAGGCAATTTTGACAAATGAAATAATTTGGGCATACATGAATGTTTTGAGAAATGGTTTATGAATGTTTTGAAAGAAACTTTACAAAAATTATTAGATTTGCAATGGAGAAAGATACAATTGACTATTTATATATGATGAACATGAATTCTTCATGCATTCCTGTCATTTCATATCATTTTTCATTAATTACAACTCCCTTGTCATTATTTCCCTGTCATTTATTAATTCATTTTACATTTATTTCCCTTGTTCAAAGAAATAATTGACTATTCATATGAAGAAATTTTGCAAAGCAGTGTACAGATTAGATTTTTGTACAAAAAATATTGAGAAGGCTTCCTATTAGAATATGGTTTTTGTTTCCCTATTTTCCTTCATTCCCACTCATTGTTCCCTTGCATTCTTGAATTACTTTGTCTTTTTCAAAGCCATAACTAAGTCATTTCAAGAAAAAATGTATTGGATGTTCTATATACTGTGTCTTATATTCTTACTAATTGGAATGATGACACATACAAATGAGATTTTTCAGCCAGGGAAGTAACCACAATGGAAACATAGGTAACATGGGTAGAAGAGAAAGAGTGTACAATGTGTTTGTGAAACATAGAAGAAATACAAAGATGACATTTTCAATACATTTTGATGCTGACTCTGAAGAGTTCAATCAACGAATTCAAACCCACTACCTAAATCTTACTCGACATCCTGCATTTCCACCACCTCAAGTTCCTCCTAATCCTCCCCTACAACCACATCCTAGTATTGCTGACTTCCTTGAACCTCCTATGCATCTAACAATTTATGGTTTGGAAAATTTTCTTGCAAATCCTCCTTCTGACATAGGTTGTTGGCCTAATAACCCATTGCCACCACCCCTTCCTTTTCATTCGATTCCTCATGCTACATCTGCTACTTCTATGGCCCATTTAGCTCAAGTCCACAGAAACTATAAAGTACTTCCCATTGAACCCCAACTAGACAAAGGAAAACAACCTGCTAATTCACCAAGCTTTGATTCATCTAAATCCTCATCCATAAAGTCAAAATAATTCTCAGCGCAAGAAGAAAGTAATGAGAGAAAAATTACTTTCAATGATATGCACCCTGATATTGAGAAGTTTGAAGAAAATAAGTCTATTGATAAATACTTACTTAAGCACATGGATGCTCTCTCAGAGGGAAGCAAGCAAAGAGAAGCACCATCAAGCAAAAAGTATTATTTATGATTTATTTAAGTTTTTATGATGACATTTTCACTTTGAAACTTGATGTGTATTTTGGATAGAAAACGCATGCTGTTATTTTGAAATTTAGTTTTAATATTATGCCATTTTGATATTTTTGGTAGGTACAAGTGTTTGTTGGTGTGGCATGTTTATACCAGTTACCTTTTGGTATATTTTATGATGTTGATATATGCATATGTTTTTGAGTTACAAGGGAGATGTTGGAAATAAAGGAACAAAGACTTAGAGGGACCCCACCTATTATTTATTATTTATTTATCCTTATTATAAATAAAAGTTGTCATCTCCTAACTAAATTTATTTAACTTTAAAACAAAAAAGAGGTAGTTGAACTACTCATACTACATTTTGAAGACATAAAAGGAGGAAAGCAAGACAAATGGATAGGATAAAATAGAGAGAGATACTTCTGATAAGTTTTTCTCTTGCCTCAAGTGAAAATATTTGTTCATTCATTCCATTCTGAGTTTCCTTAGAGACAAGTTATCTTGTTGATAGCAGGTTCATTCTAAAGCTGGCGAAGAAAGGACCAGGAAGCATTGATTATTGACGTACTCCAAAGTCCATTCATTCTTCTTGAAAGACTATTTAGTCTTAATTGGAAGTTCTAAATTTATTTAAGTGTTGATTAGTGCTAGTTTTGTAGAGTTAAGCCAATGATGCACTTGTAGCTTGGATTGATCTAGTTTAGTTTTCAGTTCCATTCTTCTTCTTTTTGGACACCATCTGTCTATGTATGAGTCAAATAACATCTTAGACTTCTAAGTGTAATTTTTATCCAAACCCTTGTAGGGTTTTGAAAAGAAAAACTTAGTTGTAAACTCAAATTGATATTAATAAATCTATTTGCTAATTTATTCTCATTTATGAGACTTGTTGTATTCAAACTTTCATATTTATGCTATATTGCATTTTATTATTCAAATGTTTATAAATACACTTTGCAAGTACATTTTCTAATTTTTAATTTATTATGCATAAAAGACACAAAATTTAAATACTTTTAAAATAGCATCAGATCCAAGAATCTATTTCTTGAGGTCTGATTGAGATTTTTGGCAGGATATAAGCCTAGGGTTATAATACCTCCCATCTCACCTATCCTGATGAGATTCAAAAATGCTTGAGTGAGTATTTTTCCATTCCTCTCATCAAGAGAACCTAAATGTGTTATCTAAAAAATATAATTATCCATTTCCAAACATGGAGCATTTGTTACAAATAATTACAATGCCAACAATGACGTCTATGTTGGATGGCTTTTATAGTTACAATCAAGTGTGGGTAAACAAAGATGATCGAAACAAGACTACATTTACCACACATTTGAATATTTAAGAATTCCTTTTGTCTTACTCAATGTAATTGTCTCCTTTCAAAGATACATGTATTATGCATTTAGATATCTTATGGGAAAAATAATCAAGATATGTCAAGATGATCCTACCATGCTTTCTAAGGAGAAAACATCTCATGTAGGACATCTTCGATAAGTATTTGACAAAATTTGCATGTATGGAATATAGTTGAACCCAAATAAATCCATATTTGGGGTACTTGAAGGAATCATCTTGGACACATAGTTTCAAATGATGGGGTAAAGGTTGACCTAGAAAGGATTGAAGGTATTAAAACAATCCCTTTAACCCAAAACAAAAAAGTGATTTAATCATTTTTTAGAAAAATCAACTTTATATAAATATTTATCCCTAACTTTGCTAAAATAACCATACCTATATCCAAGTTACTTATGAAATATGTGGATTTCAAACAGGATGAAGAAGGAAAGTTAAATTTTGAAGCCATCAAAGGAGCCTTTGTGAAATCCACATGGTAGTAAGTCTAGATTATTCAAAGGTTTTATCTTCTCCTTCACTTTCGAGGACACCACTGCAGGTGTTTTTCTTCAGAAAAATGACTAAGTGAAGAGAAATCCATAGCTTTCATGAGTAATACTCTTAGAGAATCCAATCTAAAGTATGCGATTATGGAAAAACAAGATTATGTGCTAGTTAATTATTTGAATCATTTAAGGACATATGTTGGATATTCCAAGGTAGTTTCCTATGTCCCTCACTCAATGGAAAAATATATATTGGCTCAGAAATATTTCTTAGGAGTTAGAGGAAAAAGGGTGGCTAATATTCAACAATATGATTCAAAAATTAAGCCTACCAAGTTAATAAAATTGCCAAGGATTAGTTCAGATGATGGTTGAATGAAATGTGTCTGCTCTTGGAATGAAAGAAGAATATTTCCTTATGATATCCATGGTGATAGAATAATTGAAGAAACATGATTGGTATGATAATATTATTTATTACCTTAAGGACATTACAATTTTGGAACACCTAGTAGATCATAAAAGGAGAGGGCTAAGATTAAAGGCCCATAAATTTTGTTGCATCAATCAAGGCATAGGATGGAGAGATATTGAGGGATTAATCCATAGATGTGTATATCACAAATAATATAATAAGTTAATGGATGGATTGCATAAGGGGTTATGTGGTGGACATCATGCAACAATAACCACTACCCACAAGATCTTAAGAGGTGGTTACTATTGGAAAAATATATTTTCATATGTCCACAAGTTTGTAAGATTGTGCAACCTTGTCAACTCTTCATAAGGAAACATAAGTTGGTATCCCTACCTTTTCAACCAGTCATAGTATAAATTTTGTTCCAAAAATGGGGCCTTGAATTCATAGGACAATTCAAAGATAATTCCAACAATGGTCATAAGTACAATATTTTTTACATTAATAATTGGTTGCGGGGAATTTACCATGGGTAGGGGTGGAAAATAAGGGCATTGTGCCCTAAAAAAAATTTCTTAGGTTCAATGTCCAAAAATAAGACCTTGAACTACCACATAGATCCCGTCTAAGGAATCTTCTCATGATCAAGCTTCATGAAGTATCCTTTGAACAACCACACAAGAAATTTGTATGAGATATTTGACCTCTGTGGGGGATCTTTAGTGTAATTAATATGTTTTTCACAATAATATTAGTTATTCATGCATGTACCATGGCCAGGGGAGGAAAAAAAGGATGTTAGGCACAAACAAAGAATCTCAGAATCAACAACCATGAATTAGGCCTCAAACAACCACACAGATCCTTTCCCATGGATCTTTAGTCTCTAGCTGGGATATGAGAACCATTAGAAGTTTTTTCACACCACGCATGGGAGTTGGGGATTTTACCATGGCTTGAGGAGGAAAACTAGGGACTTTGGCTCTAAAAAATATTTCTCATGCTCATTGGCTATGAAAAAGGCCTTTGACTGGGAATATGGACACCATTAGTAATTTTGTAGAATACAAATGAATCTTAGGGATTCTACAATGGATAGGGAGGGAAACAAGGGCCTTAGTATTTAAACAAATATTATTAGGATCTTTTTCCATGAACAAGGCCTCAAACCACCATAAATATCTTCTCTAAAGTATATCTAGCCTCTAGGTGGGATATGTGTTCTATTTGAAGGTTTTGTACACCATAGTTGGGTCTTGGAGCCTTTAAATTGGACCTCAACACCATTGGGAGGTTTTGAGTGCCATGTATAGTACTCAAGGCATTGGCCATGGTCAAAGAATGAACATAAGTTACTTATTCCCTATTTGAATCTTCTCAAGATCGAGTATCAACAAGTATTCAACTACCTTAGACCTTTATATGGGATCTTTAGCCTCTGATTGAGAATATAAGCACTGTTACTGCTCAAACTCTCTCATCGAGGGAAAATTCCTAACTTCAATAGGAAATCCTAGAGGAAACTCTTGGGAAAACCACCTAATGTCACCTTAGTGGATTGCTCCACTATTTAGACTACGGGATGGATCCCAGTCAAGGGGGGAGTCCCTTAAGGTTAAGCTAATTTGAATTGTTGATTCATCAAAGGGAGTTCTAAGAATTGGATTAAATAAGGCCTTGGCAAGTTGACACTATCCACTCTCAAAGTAAAGGGGAAAACTTTAGATGTATGTGGAAAGCACATCAAATTACCAATTATTAACAATCTTAAAATGTGTTTAACTTACACAAAAAAATGCTTATTCAAAGTGATTCTTGGAAAATTAAAATGAGTCTTGTTAAATAAACCATGCACAAGATATAACATAAGTTTTAGATTGCACCTTGAAAAACATTAAACCAATGAAACATGTATCCAATGCAAAGATAAATCATAAGTTATGTTCACTAAGTGAGAATTATATATCATTCTTCACCATCACCATGAAGAAAAACCCAAGGTACACTCTATTCTACGATAGCTAAAATTTAGCAAGAGTTGCACCATGTTCTAAAGAATTTCACAATCCATGTCACATAGGAAATGGTTTAGTTCAACATCAAAGTAAATCTATCAATGTCTTCAAATGTAGAGTCTATAACCACAAACTAGTGATGTAAAAATAGTAAGCAAGATTTGCAATACCACTGCTGGTTTATTACTGTTATAGACCACGTGTGATGCACCAAAATAGTAGAAAGGTTGTGTCAATTAATATTCCTCAATCCAATTGTCAACAATGCACACAACAACAAAAAGGTCAACCCACAGGACAACAAAGTTATTTTTCAACCTTGGGTGAGATATCTCATTCAACATAGATTTATGAAAGTGTGATGTTAGCCTTATAAACCAAGACATTCATAAATATATTGCATTGACTTGTGTTAAAAGAAGTGTTTAGATTTCATATGTGTCAAAATGATATAAAGATAATGGTGTATCAAAGCACAATTTAACCCCACTGCATAATTAACAAACCCTTGTCACAAGCACCATAAAAATTACATAAGGAGAGGTCCCATACATATAAGTGCTTAGGTGAATAATAAGAAAGTATTTATGCTATTGGAAATGTATTATTCATCATTAGTAAGCTCATATTGGAGATTATAATTTCAAAACCATGGATGTCAAGCTTCAAATATGCATGTTAATTCATTTTCTTAATTTTAACATTGATTTGTCTTTGTATAGATTAGGGAGATACCTCAACATTGGCCTACAATCCATTCCATGTGAAGTAAATAATAGAAAGACCATTTATTTATCATGAATTTACAAACATGATAAACTCAATAAAATTGATTCAAGCGCTTATGTTTATTAGTTACTTAGAGTTAGATCTAGAGATTAATGAAAGGAATAAAAAGATCAATACCCTAGATATTGCCAATATTAAAGATAAATTTTCAAATGCGAATTATCATGTGATAGATCCAAGTATTTGTAATATAGAGCAATGAAAATAACCTGAGATATAACAACCTAGATTAATAAATCAAGCAAATAAATCCCTAGATTAGAAAAATAAAAAGGAAAGAATGAAAAGGGAAATGATTTTTTTTATTTTTTGTTGAAGAGAAGGATAGACACTATTCTAGGTGAAGCTTAGGATTTAAGGATGAGACAATGTTGACAACACCTAGAATGATTTCCTCTCAAAGTGTTGACAATAGTTAATAGGCTTATTCAAGAGTGGATGGAAGGATCGGTTCTGTAGGAATCATCATTTCCAAGTATTGTTAGGGTGATATTAAATCTTGGCCAATACAAGAGGGAAGAGCCCTAGGGTGTCCTACCTCAATGTAAAGGAAAAAAGGAAATAATGGTCAAAGGGAATAAAGCAAGAAATTTTATACCTTGAATTCCCTTCCAAGTGGAGAAAGGTGCCCTTCTTTGGCCTTGTAGTAGATTATTCCTACAACAAACCTGAAAAATATTCTATGTAACCCTTGACAATATCCTAGGACAATCACTTAGAAAAATACAGATACACAAGAACTTTCTAGGAAAATTTTCGTAATAATCTCCAACTCATGAAAATGGGAGAGGTCTCCTCCTTATATAGATAAGGAGCCTCCTCAATATAAGATGTAATACAATTTGCTAGCTCAAACTATGAGAAAACACCACTAGCCCAAGTCAAAAATGTGAGAAAAATACAATAAGTGGGCACAAACCACCCTCATAATTCTCCAATACATGAGTGCCCCCTCAAAAGTGGTCAAAGATGTAACAATAAGTCAGAAATGTGGGTAGAGAGGATAGGAACAAGTGCACCCTCCTAAAATATAGCCAATGCCCATCAAATGGGTGAAGAAGTGGTCAACAATGGGCTGAAAGACATAGGGAACTCCTCCAACTAACCCCTAGAAGTGAGTAAGGGGTCATCTCAAGGTAATGACCTCTCAAGAAACATGTCATTGTGTCACACGTGTGTGATGTCCAAGATGAGTATCAAATGTAGCATGCCACATGTGGCTCCTCAACTAGCGAACTCATCAAATAAATAATGTGTTCAATGCCACATCAACCCGTCACCATTGTAACAACTTGTGACCATGTTTAACCACCTCCTAGGAGTCCTCCAATGTCTCAACAAACCTCCCATGTGTGTTCTAGGAGGGAATAATCGACATGCATGTGAATGAAGTTATCCAACTAAGTAAGGAGGGCATATCTAAGTGGTCCATGTGGCAACTGTGATGATGTGGCATCCTTGCCATTTCCATATGTACTATCATGGATCTCAAAGCAGTGACACTTATCCCAATGCCTAAAGATATGTCCAATTATAAGTACATGGATCCCAAGGCAATGTCACAAATCTTGAGGCATGGTACACAAATCCCAATGCAAGACTCCCACTTGGAGTGGTGGCTCCAACTTTTTTGCAAGCCATTAGGTGATGTACACTTAGTGATTTATCTTGATAAATCTTAACAATAAAGGTTGGTTTTAATATTTTCCTAAGTTTTACCAAAGGGGAACGACATTAACCCTTACACATGTGACAAGTCCTAGGCCAATGAGTATTTCCCAAGTCCCTAGGTAAAAGTTAGGTGATGTAATGAATAATTATGGCAAAGGGAAGGGAAAAACTTCATGTGATAACCCTAAAAATCCTTTTGTATGCTACGCAGATCTTGTGATTTTATTCAAATAGATTTTGAGAGATAGGATTTTATACAGGATCCTTTAAGAGGGAACTTTTAGCACTGAGTTACCTTTCCTTGGCACTTTTTCTGACTAACCCCTTTTGTATTTTTATTTATGTGTTCATTTTATTGAACACGTCCCCTTTTATTTAAATATTCATTGACATGCATGAGACTGGGGGAATTGGCCTTATAGAGAGGTGGAATTTCTCAAGCTTTAATATTTTTTTGGCTTTTGATTTTATTTTTCTTCACCTCTAGCTCTTTTTTGTCTTTATTGACTTGGGATTTTAATTTTTAATTAGACCTTTTTGGTGACACTCGATAATTCATACATGATAAGGATACATTTTTTTATGGATGGAATGGAGTGAAATGGGGAAAATGGAAAATGTTAAGCATAGTTAGGATGTGGAAAGATCTATCTCTACTAGTTTCCTAGTAGTACAATTGACCCAAGAAATGATGACACTTCTAAAGGAAAACTATGTTCCCCCAAGATACAACGAGGAAAAAAATAAAACTATAGTTATGAAGTGTTATCGGATCTCATTTAAGTGTTTACCACTTTCAAAAATAACATTAGAAGTTATAACACATCCAAATAAACCATAAATGCATGGAATATCAAATAAATCATAGTGAAAACCATAATGTACCATCCATAGTGCATATGTCATTTGAGGAGTGAGGGGGGTGATCTGATATACCACTACTGAGCTAGCACAATCATATATCTGAAGGAGAGAATGAGAAGAACTTTCTGAGTCTAGAGAATATGAGCAAGATAGCTTATGCATTTAACAACATAACACCCTTGTGAGGGTGCCTCTAAAGTAGTTACCCCTTGGGGGATAATGGGCACCACTAATATGTTTTCAATGATAATAATGGTTCTCACATATTGTTCCATGGCTAGGGGAGGAAAACTATGGTCGTAGGCCCCAAATGAATCTTCTCAAGCTGAAGGACCATAAACAAGGCCTCGAACCACCAAACAAATATTGTCTAAGGTATCTCTTACATTAGGGTGCGATATTGATGCCATTCAAAAACCATATTTGACACTCTACAAAGCTTCAATATTAGTAGGGATGGGGTGCAATGAGGAGAAACCCTTTTATCTCCTTTTAGAGATTATCTGGTAGCATGGGTATCTTTTATGGTATCATGGGCATTGGGAAAACAGGTAAGCATTGTATCTTTTATGGTGATGGAGGAGAAGAGGATAATGTTGATAAACAAGAGGTACTCTTGAGTGAATCCTTTCATTGGTCTAGTGGAGGGAGGTTAATAGGATGTTTGGAACATTATGATATGGTGTGACTTTAATTTGTATCTTGTAGGGAGGTTGGTAAAGTTGTGAGGTGGTGTGGGAGGGAGGCACAAACTCTAGTGTGTAACTTTATGTGGATAGTATGGAAGGAGTCATAGACTAGGGTTATTCCATGATAAAGTGTTGGTGTGTATTTTTAATAACAATATCATGTCTTCATTCTAGGAATGTGCACATGTTCTTAGAACACATGCATGTTTGTATCATGCATGCACCTTTCTAGAATTCAAAATTTTCTTGATGGGTTTGAGAATTGAAACTTACATGCTTTCTTACTTAGCTTCTTTATATTTGACTTTGTCATGACACTACCGATGGCTTGGGTTACAAAACAATGAAACCTCCACTTTTTCAAATTCCTTTCAATAATTGTTTTTTCATATTATTTTTAAATAGGTTAAATAGAACTATTGTTAATGAAATTGCACATACATATAGATTTAACTATCCAAATTCCACACACACACACACACACACACACACACACACACATATATATATATATATTGTTTTCTATTTTTTATTTATTTTTGTCTCAACATGTATCACAATTTTAAATACAAATGTCGTTCGTTTCAACTATACTTTTTTTTTATCATCTTACCC
>JASDQU010100063.1:106796-211943 GCA_032191745.1 Picea mariana | reverse complement strand
TATAATCTATAACAAGGGAATTATTATTATTATTTCAAGGCCTTCAAACTATGCACTATCACTTAACCCCATACTTTTAGTAATTTTTAAAAATATTAAAAAAAACATTAAAATATTAAAAAAATAGTAAAACACAATCAAACCATTCTCTATGATTTGAAAATTTTTTTTAATGAAATTCCATCATTTAGGTACTCAAGTTTTGGACTAACAAAAACATATGCATTATATTTTGTAAGAAAAGTAGCATACCATTGTTTTAAAAATGGAATTTCACATAGTCATTAAAAAATTCAATAAATAAAAATAATATATTTTGGAAGATAATTTGATTTCCCACTTTTTGACTTTTTACATGATATTTAAATTAGTTGTGAAAGTACTTTGAATCATCTCTCTAATTCAACAAATTTTGTTTTCCCGTATTTTCATTATGACTAATGGGTTATGAGAAACCATCATTAGCATGCACTCAACCTAAGCTGGTGTGCATATTGAGGTAGAAAAGGAGGAGATTTGTGTGCAGACATCAAGGGAAAAAAGTAAGAGATATGACATTAGGGGAATTTTGGGATAAAAATGGGCCTCAAAACAAGAAGCGTACAATCAAAATCAACTTTAAAGGAACTAGTAGGATTCAAGATGATGATCTCAACCATAAGGGTGAATGTTTTTTGAGGGAAAGGAAGAAAGATGCTTTTTTAATTGTATTTTTGACTTATCTCCTTATAGGTTTACTCAAATTTCAAGTGTAAGCACTTGTTGGATGTGTAATTTAATTTTGCATCCAATGGGTGTCTACACTTGAAATTTGAGTGAACCTATAAGGAGATAAGTCAAAAATACGATTTGAAAAAGTAGTTTTCTTCCTTTCCCTTTGAAAATTCATAAGTCTTATTTTATTATTTTAACTGTTATTTTATTATTTTCCTTACGAGGCCCATTTTAAAGCTCAAAATTCCCCCATTTCTACACATTCGGTGATCAAATTTGACTATGTCTCCTTCATTCTAAAGTTAATTATACTCTTGACTATATATAATTGTTCATATGGATAGATCTATCAAGGTGATGTATGGAATTGTTTTTGTTATCCATTATGTTTTGAGCTATGTTCACTTATGCTTCATTGTTGTAACAATATCTTTAGTCACCACCACTTCTTGGGGTTCATAACTCTTCACTTATACAATTCCCTAATTCTCCAACATGGTATAAGAGTTGTTGAGTTGAGACCTAACCTAGTGTCTAGAAGTCCTTTGGAGGTTTTTGCTTGCACATGATCCCAATGAGTTGAATCTCTAGAAAATTGACTCAGGGTTTTGAATTGATCATTAAATTGGTGTTTAGATTGGGAGAGTCACCATGAGTTCGAAGAAAGAATAAGTGGCTCTAAATGGTTTTACTATAATATGTCGCAAAAAGACATGAAACTTTACTAAAACGTATAGTGCTTTGACAGTTTACAAAGACTCCAATTCCGAATATTAAGGATTATCAACAGAAGTTCAACATTGATGGGAAGAAGGACATTGTAGGATTTTTAATGGCCTACATCTCTAGGGAGATTCGCTTTAATACAAACGAGTTCAACTATCCAAATCAAGTCTAGAATAAGTTGAGGATTGTTGGCACCCAAAGTTTTGGGGTAAGTTTACGCGCACACACAAGAACAGTTGTTAACACACTTCAATTTTGCGCCCACATCAACAACTATGTGACGAGTGAAATAAGGCATACACACCAGTAAGATTTCTACGATGTGCACTAAAAATCAAGAATATATTGTGTGCACGTCAAATCAAGAAGAATATCTTTAGGAATATTCTCAAATGATTAAATCAAACAACATGAGAGATCATGGGGCAATTAAGGGATGAGATGGAAAGTTCCTTAGGAGTGCAAAAACTACAAAGAATCTATATGGTTTGCATGTGGGTGGTAGAAGCAAGCATAAGTGGTGATTAGTAGAGAGAGTGGAGCAGAGGAAAAAATGAAAAACAACTATAGAATAGAAGAGAATAAAAATAAACAGCAAAGACACAAAAGAGAGTTTGAAGAATCTAAGATATATTGCAGAGGAGAAATCAATCTATCTTGTTTTTGCATGAGTCATGTTGTGAGTCTGTGTAACAGTTTTGTATGTGGATGGAATAGTTTTGTAAAGAGTTTATAATGGAGTCAATCTAGTATTATGTGTAGAATCCGACAAGGAGTGCATGGTGCATTGTAATGTATCACCGACAGAATGCATTAGAGCGCATGGCACTATTTCTAACAAATTATGAGTCTATTGATGTATATATGCTACTATTTGAATGGAAATAATATAAAGTTGTTCTCACTGTCAATGGTTGTGTTGATTATGAGTTAATTGGATGAAAGTGTTATTGATGCATGTTGTTAACATGATAACGAACTATTATGGAATGTGTGAATGTCATCCCAAATGACTTCTTGGTATCCTTTATACCTTCATATTTGACACAATACCAAATGGTCTCTTTGATTCTCATGGTGTCTCAGGTGAAACCTTATTTGGTCCTAAATTGAGGATTGATATGTTGATGCCTTGGGTTTTTGTTGGTCAACTATGGACAAACCCTGGGTCATTAACCCCCCTTGTTAGGAAGGATGTGTGCAAGAGAGCCAACAAATAGTTATGTTGTTAGGGCATAATTTTTTTGTATTGCATGATGAAGGGAGAGAATGAGGTGGAACCCATCTTGGGAGGAAATACAATAAAGGTTAACTATGAAGGAAGATGGTTTTTATCAATGAGAAACTCAAGGTTTGATAACCAACGTCAAACGTTGTAAGGAGAGGTATATCTACATTTATTTGCATGAGATTTTCTTTGTCGAGTTTACGTGTTTGCTATATGAATGGTTGAAGAGGCAGACTACTAATAGCACTTCTTTGATACCACAAGAAACATTGGTCTAGAAACAAACTATAGTTGATAGGTTGAACAAATTGGATAACAAGTAGACTCGAGCAATCAAATTTTGGTTTTCTGGAGTGAAGGAAGGATAGATTATTGAGTTTGTTGTAGAATGCAATGATTCTTTCAGTGAGGTTGAAAGAAATTTTGTTGAAGGTCCTCAAAAAAAGGATGCTAGAATAAATCTCGTTGTGGATCAAGATGTCGTTCATGGACAAAGGATTGGTGCACATGGAGTGACATAGGTTGGTTGAGTAGACTCTCTTAACAATGGGGGGGATGAAATTAAGGGGGAAAAGAGAGAGAGGAGATGGATCCGATAAAGAGAATCTATAAGATGTTAATATGAGGTGAGGGAAAGAATGGATATTGAGGAGAAAAGGTGAGAAATATCCAAGAGATACACAAGAAGAGTTGAACTAGAGGAAAGTGGAACAAAGAAGTGGAAAGAAGGTAGTAAGGGGTGTGGGATGAGGAGTCAACCCCAGATTGAAGAGAAAGGAGACCACACCAAGAGGAAGTGTGGGAGAGATTATTGTGCCAGTGAGGAGCACAGACAAAGATAATTTAGAAAAGAGGCATGGAATTAAGAATAGGGTATCCAATAAATATATCAGAAGTAGTGGAAGTAGGGTAAAAGAAGATAAATTCCAACCCCCTTAGATGTTGAGAGATGTCACAACCTCAAAGGAATATGAGACATAGAGTAGAGGAACATAAGTAGGATAGGATGAATAATGTCCCCCACGAGGAGGGGAAGAGGAGTTAGCAATAGCATAGGGTCTTGTGTAGATGTAGGTGGGAAAATATCTGGGTTCCCTCATGAGAAATGATGGGAGAAGATGGATGTACCCCCTTTTTGAACCACCCCCCTTGCACATTTGTAATCAAGAAGAAAGAATAACATATAACGTGGTGATAGGAGTAGAAGAAGGAAGAAGAGAGTGTTGGCCTCCATTTTTTCCATCTTTTCAACATTTAAAATTCAAATATATGTTGAATATTTAATTACAACATTCAAATTTTACATCAAAACATCTCCTTCTAGCTACAATTTTAAGTCATCAAATTGTTAATAAAATTTTCAATCAAATGAGGTAAAAGTATATGTGTTTTAAGTATTTTTAGTCTTTTTAACAAAGGAATTAAATTTCAAATGAATTTCATTACTAATGGAAAATTCCTAGCTTGTCCTTTTTCGCAGACTTGTTTCCCGCACCATTGAAGATATTCCTGTACCAATTCCAAGCTTCACATACATGTGCGTGCCCATATTGAGATTGATCACATGGGTTTTGGAGGACTAAGTTCAAAATGGATTGTGACCTATTAGTTTTCATCCAGGTCACACATGGCAGTCTCCAGGCATGGTCATGGGTTTTCAATAAAAAAATGTGCCAGATATGTAACGACTTACTTCTAGCATAATTCCCGAGATAATAGGATGAATATCCAAATTCTAGAACATGGGTTTTATGGGGAAGGACCCCATTTAGCTGACATGAAAATCGATCCCTGAAATTAGACATGAATGGGAATTTACAGAGGTTTTCCTAAACTGGGTTTGCCTAGATTTTATGTGTGGCCCGTTTTTGCCAAGTCTGATACAACAATCAGATTTATTTTCTATCTTTGTCAAAGACTAGCTTCGATTACAACTGATGTTGTTGTAAGAACCTGTGTTTTTCTATTTCTTGTATATGGTCACTGGAATTAGGGAAATTATTTACCAGTTTGATGGGAATATCTTTTGATCTCTCTTGTATATATACATGTACTATAATGTAACAAGAGTGAATCCATGATTTGAGGGTAATTGTCATGCTAAATCCCGAAACAAGGTATTATATGTTTGTATCATATTTGATATCATTTGGAACGATGTTGTAGCTTGATCAATCTTTATTAATGACAAGTTAAATTTCTGGATACAGTGTCTCCATAACTGCACATGAGATTGCAATTTAAATAGATCGTTGTCCAGTTGGGAGGGCCCACCAACCTAGATCATGTAGCTATATCTGTATTCTAAATAGGTATTGTAAGTGTCAGTGTGTTAATTTTTTGTAGTTAATATTTCATATATGTACTTGCCTTGTTTTAACATAGATTTCATTCCTTTGTAACAAAAACGTTTGATCTAATTTATATTAAAATTGTTGTAGTGTGTGCCTAATGATCTATACTTCTAACCCCAATAAATCATTATTAACCAATAACTGGAATAATGCTTTGTTGCAGAGATCGAGCATTGATTTTTTTGAATGGTTTGGATAGTGATTTGAATAGTAGTTTACTTCTGCACTTCATTCATGCAATTACTTTCTTATGGTTGTCTTGGTTTAGAATACATAATGAATAGAATCTAATTTTGATTGGTTTTCATTACTTTTATTTTATATGTTCATGAAAGGATAAGATAATAAGGTCTAAATTGAGTCATGTTGACACATATATAAGTCATCTAGATGAAATATGCAGTTCCACCATAAGATATTTTGTATTCACATCTGAACCATGCAAGAAAGCATTTCCAACAGCTATGTGTTTAGCATTTTTGTATGATTTGATGAGTACTTTGTCCTTGCATGTTTGTTAGGTTAGTTTGCAGTCATTATAATTTAGTGTTTTTTTGCAGTTATTGGAACTCTTTAAAGAACTAAACTCATCAATGTTATAAGTACTGGAACACTCCAAGTGAAAGAGAGTACTTCAAGCCTTCGTAAAGAGAAACTCTTAATAGACTAATAGTTGGTGTTATTAATTTTCTTTAAATGAATGCACATGTTAAGATGAATGGAAAGAATCTCTTTGAGTCATAGATGCAAAGAGGAATATAATCTGAATGCAAATATGCAACACCATCGATGAGGACTTGTCACACTTAACATAGAAATTTGCATCTTTAGTTTATAAGTTTATAGATCTCATCATCTACCAATCTGAGCTAATAATTTCAGGATTAGGTCAGTAGCATTTTGAAAGAGTTTAACTTATGCTTCACTCATTGATTTGAAGATTATCTTGAATGGTATTTTACTTTTCAAATTTAAGCTACATTAATTATAATTCATTAAGTTTGATCATCTCTTGAGGTGCATGAACACTTGGCTCTCAAGTGAAATATCGCACCATAATCCATTAATGAAATATCAAGCTATTGAACTAATTATTGTTTATAGGTTTTAAGCACTTTGATTCCCTAATACATTGAAGCCTTATGTATTCATCGATTAAATGAGATCTCATACGAAAACACATTTATGCATAGATCAAACATCTGAACATAGTATGTTGATCCATTTTTCATCTTGATATAAATTGGTGAATGCAAGATTAAGGTGTCTGAGATTCCCTTTTGATTTCTTTGAATTGATTTGTGATTTGGATTGATATATTTAGTTAAATATCATTTGATTTTAATTATTTCACTTTGAAGCCTGTGTTGCCAGAATTAGTTGCTAACATATGATAAAATAGGCTATAATAGGACATGTCCCCCCATTTATTGTGCTTGCACCTCAAAGCCTACGAACTTCGGGATTAGCAGATTCAATGTCAAGGATTTATACATATAAATAACCCCACATTTTTTATGTCATTTCCATGGAGGTGCTAGAAGGGATTAGAGCATAGGCAGGTTGTTTTCACAATTGTTTTTGTTTCATGTTTAATTTAGCTACAATTTCTAATTGGGGGAGGAGAAGCGGTAAGACACAAAGGTGCCCTTGATTCAAAATTTCTCAAGGGTTTCTAGCCCAATGCATTCACTTTGGTGAGTTTCTCTGAAGCCTCATTGTTGTTTTTTTATTCAAGTGTGTTTTCTTTTAGTTTGATTCATGAAAATAAGAGAATCCTAACTTGTTTGAACTGATAAATTGGTGACAACAAGATCTTCATAACACAATGGTGCGTTGAGTACATGATTAGTTTTCTTGTATTTTCTTTAAGTGTGTTTCATTTTCATTTCTTTAATATTTTTAAGGTTTTCTTTTGGAGCTGTAAGATCCCCCATACACTAACCCCTATGCAAGATAGGACCTACCAGTTGGAAAAATAGGGTTGCTCAAGAGTCCATTGAGAAAAGA
This sequence comes from Picea mariana, assembly GCA_032191745.1. Taxonomy (NCBI): domain Eukaryota; kingdom Viridiplantae; phylum Streptophyta; class Pinopsida; order Pinales; family Pinaceae; genus Picea; species Picea mariana. Next base: position 204,911 of record JASDQU010100063.1, on the reverse strand, counting down.
AGGAAATGTTACTCCAAGAACTGCCTCAAATCATAGCAACAACTAGGATCTCTGCCACTCAGGAAGAGAAAATATTGATAGCAGTCAAGAATACACTCTGGGAAGTTATAGACAACCAAAATTTCCATGATCCACATCTAGAAGCTCCCTCTAATCATCCTTTCCAATTTAGAGAGGAGATTATATGACCATGGACTACATCCAATGGAGAGCATACAGTAGAACCAAAGACTGAGGAATTTCCACCATGCCCATATTCAAATACAATATTCATCCAAGAGACCAACCATCCGATAGTAGAAGATATGCGTGGCATGGTAAAGGAGGATATACAAAGTGTTCCAAATGAGAAAGTGGACCAAGAGTATCATGACTATATCGAATATTGGTTCTAGACAACTATCAAGTCAAAGAACCACTTTCTTCTTCAACAATTATTTACATCCTATCATTCGAAGCAACTAGTATCTCATGCTCTGGTATACATTAAACTATATTGTTCAAACCAAAATGTGAGTATATTTATAACTTTATTAAGTGCATGGCTTCATTGGAAGTACTCATATACTTGAAAAGGGTTCTTTTCTTAGTTAAAGTAGGATAGTGAATAAGTAAATAGATGTTTCATATAGTTGTTAGTTTAGTTTTAAAGCATAATGCAACATCATTTTTTTAATTCTTTTCCAATAATTGAAACTGTCAGGATGAGAAACTAATCTTAAGGGAGTTTTGTTGCCCCATAATTCTTAATATGTTTTTAGATTATAGTTAGATATTTTTTTCAAGTTTTCTAAGTAAATTGGGCTATGATGATTTGTTTGAATTTTGCAAGAATTATCTTTTCAGCTAGATTGGGAGAACATCTTCATGACTTATTCAGGGAAGTAATTTCATTTCTTTTGGTTCTGTTGTTTCGTCAAAACTATATTTTATTTTGATTTTTTATTACCTAAGACCATTTTGGAACAATCAAATTTATTTTTCTATTACTTCCCTAAACTTTTATTTTCTTGTTTGAAGACTATTCTCTGAATTTTATTAGTTTTCTCTACCATTTTTCTAAATTGTTTTCCTTGTTGAAATTTATAGTTTAGGTAATTATTAACAGGGAAAAACTGAAAAGAAAAGAGTTCAAATATTAAACCCAAGACTTCTTGTCATAACCAATCATTTTTAGTTTTTTTAGAGATTTATTTCCCTTCTTATACAAAATTTTAGACAATTTATTACAACAATAGCTTATATCCCTGTCTTTAATTATATCATGGGATTACATAAAGTTAAAATTCCATATTATGATGCCCATAAGAAGCTAGTACAACCTAATCTAATTTTAAAGTTGGTCAGTAGACCATCTTTATTAAAGAGTGTCAAATACCCACTATGGAAAAAATAAAACTTTCGATCTTCCTCAAGGGTTAGAATTCTTGAATTTCTATGGGGCCTAGCGCAGTCCATCCCTTCCCTTATCCTCCTCCAAGAAACCACAATCTGGTCTTAGCACAAGCGCCTTTCGCAACTCGTGAGTTGGAGAGTCAAGGCTCTCGACTCCTCCTTCTCCAAAATTCGATACTCGAGATGTGATACGGGTATGGCTCCCTCCTCGCCAACGCCTGCTACATGTAACCGTAGACTAGGCTAAACACTAGCACTACTTGCATCTCGCGACTTCGCAATTTGGAGTGTTGAGCCATCATGCTCCTCCTTTGCAAATCCCCGAGACGCGAAAGGTCGACGTTACATGGACTCTGCCAAAGCGACGCGTACACGCCACTTGTCTCCTCTGCTGTACTCTGCTTATGAGCTGTGTCGCTATCGTCTGTTGCATGAGATCTTGGCTCTCAATGTTTTGCGACCTTAGCGATCAAGGTACAACTTATTCACCCTTCGAAACCCCGAAACACGATAAGTCAACAATGGGTTGAATCTTTCCCAGGCGACATGTGTCCACCACCTGTCAACCACGCGGTCCCCACCTAACGGATGTGCCACGTGTTCGCACGAGCCCTCGATGCTCGACACTTCGCGACTTCTGCAGTCGAAAAGAAATTCTTTCAACCTTTGAACCCTCAATACGCGATACCACATGGAGGTTCTGATCCAATGGTCTGGATCCTTTCGTGATCTCGCATATCGCGAGTCCTTAAAACCTTGCCCATTGACTCCTTCGAGTCATGAGTAAGTGAAACGTTGAGCTTTCGCCACTTGCCCTCCTTGATGGATGGCTATGATCAAATCACGACTTCACACATCGCTAGTTCGAACAGTATGTTCTTCTTTCTCTACGAGTCAGCGAAATGTTGAGCTCTCGCCATGCATCCTCTACAATGGACGACTTGATTTCCTCTTTGAAGAGTTCAGGATTTTGTGACTCGCACATTGTAAGGTTCTTCCATCGGTCGACACATGTCCAACTTGATATATGACGGTCTAACTTCCTGTCGGGATTTCGTGTATCACGCATTCGAAGGGATCTCTACCTCTGTTTCCCCGAACGTCGAAATCCTCCTTTGGGCACGAAGCGTTAAGGTTATCGTTACTTCTGTAGATCTGACAGTTGTCCGTCCTCGTCTCTGCGTTCCTCCAATATTGACCATTTTTCCTATGGAGCCTTCGCTGCTTCGAGTTCTTGAATAATTTCAGTCTCCAAAGGTTTTGAACCTTTGTCCCTTCCTCTGCAATCCACCTTGGTTTAAGGAACACTCTACAAGTGTTATCCCTCCTGAGCTTCGTCAACTATGAAGTACTTAAGAGCCTTGTGCTCTTCTTGTGGGCTTAACAGGCTTCGTCCTCCTAGGGACTCAAAATGATTACGAAGGTTTACATGCATACATGAAACTGTGTTCACGGTCGACGAACACGCAGTTCGTGACTTGGGCTTATGCCTCCACAGGACACAATTATTTACGAGTATAAAAAATATCCTAACCATATGATTTATTACTGGCCTAATTATACAACCAAGCAGTGATAAAAGGAATACAGTATATCCATTAAGAAGTCATACACAATTCCTACAACATACACAGTATAGCCAATTCATACGCAGTTATAGATAAATTACAAAGGGCATCTGATCACTTATCTATTACAGGTTGCCACCAACCAACTAACTGTGGGTGTTCATCCTGTCACCTGACCATAGGCACAAAGGCATTCATTCTTAGCACTTTGGCCACCCCTGTGCCAAGCCATGATATCATCAGGGAATTCTCACACTTCTCGAGGGTTCTTCCTCCATTTTCGCTTATGTTTGGGTCACATTCTTTGTAACTAAGAGCTTTCTCTCTCTCGGTTATGGCCTTAGTGAGGCTTCTCAGATGCTCCCCGACATCAAGCTCGCGGCCTTCAGTTCATGACTCGCTGGAGAGATATGTGCATCTCCCTTGCGAGCTTACACTCCCTTTTTCTGGTGTCCCCTCTCTCGTGTGTATCCCCCTTACCTTGGAAGGTTTGTCGACCTATCCTGTTCCTTCTGTCAGAAGGAAGATCATGTCTACAAGTCCTTGTGGTACTTCGGGCTGACAGCCCATGTTTCCATTCATGGGGGTGGTTGATAATTCAACCACCGGTCCTTTCTTCATTAACTGTTTTCTCTCCTTGGGATCCGAAGGAGTTTGTCATCCTCATCAAGGGAAATTTGGGGTTATTTATCATAATGAACTCTCTCTTATAGTTTTCACATTCTTCCTCTAGTGATATCATGGCCAGTACTTTCAAGGCTTCACCCCCACAGTCAGTCATTGGCAACTCAAACAATAATACATTTACATTGTCCTCATGCATTAGCATGGTAATTCTTATTTTATGAATAATTACAAATTGGGGGAAATAGGGTGTTACAATTCCCTCCCCCTTAAGGGAACACCATCCTCGGTGTTCTTTCTCAAAAACACATGTCACGCCTTTCTCATTCATCCACTTCAGAAGTCTTGACCTTCGTCCTCAGTCAGGTCCTCTTTCAGGATCTTAGTCTTCATCATCTACCTTCAATAATTCTTGGACAACAAGCACATTAATCACAATTTTGTGCGAAAACATCTTACTGTTGTTCAAAATTCAAAAGGAAAATTTCATAATCTTAGCACAATACTTATCTTTGCAGTTTGTGGATCTGTATCCACATGGTAGTTTTTTATCCATGCTCATCGCTTTCCTTGACGTACCCATGGGGTGCAAGATTCCAATTCAATAGTTCACAAGAGCTATCATGATTTCATCTTCCTTTCCAAGGTTTTTCCGCACAGGAAACTACCCACTGTGTGCATGATACCAATAGTTTACAAGAATTATTAAGGTCTCCTCTTCCTTGCGGTCACTCACCCTCCAGGCCCAGGCTCAGGCATCCCCTTCACTGTTATACAGTCCCTCGGGCAATCCATCTTTCCCTGCCAAGTTTTTCTCACACAAGAAAATTTTAAAGACTCTATCGAGTCTTACAGTCGAGGCGTCCCTCAGACTTTCTCTGTCGAGGTGTACCTCCGGCTTGTGTTACCTCAACACAATAACTTTCAGGCGATCATGGCTTATCATGGGGTTTTCATGGATTAGTAGTATCCATGTTCATCATCTTCAACTTTGACAGCCCTCATTTGTCCTTTATGGACATGTCTTTTCTTGTCACATGTATCACAGGTATACAAAATTCATGAGACATCATTATAAATTCTAACTTTCAGAATTTTATTGCAAATCTGTCACCCACATATTTTCCAATCTCACGATTTGTTTTCATATTTGTTCCGCACAGGAACCTGATTCATAATTATGGGACTTTCCTTCCCATAATGGTTTGGCTCAGCAGGGAATTGGCCTTCCTTATGGGCTTACAATGCTGCCATATCCATGACCCCTTTGCTTCCTACACTTTCAACTTCAATTGGCCAAACAACTTGTTAGATTTTCCATGCATATACATTTCATTACACCTTTACAACATCATCACAACAATTTCAGAATTGTGCATACTTAAAAATTAAATTACTTTCTCAAAAAGGAAATACCATTCCTTACAGTTTGGCTCAACAGGCAATCGGTCTTCCTTATGGACTTACAACACTGCCATATCCAAGACCCTTTCCTCCTTGCAATTTCATTCTTTACACATCCAAACAACTGTTAGTTTTTCGTGTACATTACCTTTTTCGAAAATCAAGTATACTAACAGTCCAGGTCATCTCATCTATTCAAGGATTCAAAGCAAAAGGATACATCATCCCTTACCTATGCATCATTCCGGCCTACCAAATTTTCAAAATGTGACTCGGATATCAATTGAATTTAATGAATGCGCCAACATTTGTGGCCACATTCATACCCAATGCACCCCTGCATTGATTTCAAGTTTGTCACACTTTATGACAGGTTCTTGGCCATGGTGTGTTGGAACTAAACCAACTTGTCCACCACATGGCCTATTCATTTTCATTCATTCTTACAACAGGACCATGCTTCCTGCTATAGGCCAATCACAATCCCAAATTAGTACACATGAAACTTAAAAGTTTCACATGAATGCACCCAAGCATTATGCCTTCATTAATAACCAGGGTGCCAATACTCATGGCCACCCAAATTTGGTTTTCTCTAACACTTATACAATGTGAGTAGAAATGTTGGAAGGTCCTCCTTCCTCAATGGGAAATCCATTGTCTGTCCTTTATGAAAATATGCATTTCCTTGAAGTAATTCCATGCAATGTGCTATCTATGAGCACTTTCGTTTCCAATCGTTCCTTGATTGGTCCATGTGTTCATGAAATATAAGTTCATTAATTATTTCGAGGGTTACAATCGGTCTTTACTACCAGAGGTTCATGCCTCCATCATTCAGGTTCTCCTTCCTGAATCATACCCTACTTGGGTATCCATGGCATACCACTGCCCTTTCAATTTTCATGCATAACATGAGACAATAAAATATTTCGAAAGGGGTTCTCACCCATATCCTTTCATACCATGAGCCACATAAGCATGAACATTTTTATACCTGTTCTTGGCTGCTAGCACTCTCTTTCTGATCTCTACCTCATCAACAATGCTTTAGCAGGATTTTCACAGTCCTGTCAACAATCTTTCAGCCACAGCCTGCTCCTAGTCATCCTCTGCTTGAGGTTGCCCGTCATTGGCAATTGTCTTCCTCAATAGCTCCAATTTATTTCTATACATAACATGCATCATCATAGTCACAATTATATTAGTCATAATATTAAACCAAATGCATGTATCATAACATTCGAATTCATAAACATCTTCAAAATGTCCTAGCATATCTTCATGCACTTCATCATATTACCTTCAAATGTTTCCACAAGTGCAACACAAACAAATTTCTATTGCATCTTTAGCAATACAATCCTTATCACTATGGGTCAAAACCTTTTTACTATCATTGGCATACCAGCTTCCTCATCCAAGATAAAACATAATACTCAGCGAGGTAAGAATTGAGGACTCTCCCCTTCTTCCAACTCTTTCTACACCGCCAGGGCTAGAGTTCAGCCTAGTCGAGTTATCTCTAAGGCCTTATTGTCTTTTCTTAATCATGGCTTCAACCAAGCCTTATCAGTTAAACATAATCATTTATTAATTTAATCATACTCGGGGGGTTTACTTGCCTCTTACCAACTATACCGGTTTCCACAACTGCTATTTTTCTGAGCAGCCCTGGGTTAGGCTCATCCTAACTCTTAGGATACTTCATCATGCTTTAATAGAAAAATATTTTGCCCATAATGAATCATGAACATGTGCATCTTGCACGCTGCCATTGGGTCATCAAAATTGGTCAATATTCAATTATTAGTCTTCTTATTCATTACATGATATTTTTCAAAATGTAATCCAGGATTCTGGTGTATATATATAAGCTTGTGGCTTACTGCTTAATTCTCAGCAGTCATTAAGGTTGTGATTTCGTTTTCCTGACAGAGTCTTCACACAGTTCCTCCACCAGGAACTCCTTCAGCATGCAACTTCTTTATTGCATATCCATCACTATTTGTGATGGCCTCAACCTTGAGTTAGCTTTAGTTGTCTACCAAATATTCCCTTAAGGAATATAAACATGCATCTTTGTCATGTACCTAATTACGTATTATGGTTTTGTTAACTTACATCCATGATGTATTTAACCATATTCATAATCCTAAGCCTGTATGTAGCTGTCATAGGTATATTTCACAGCCCACATACATATTTACTTTTAAGATCAGTCAACTCGATATTGTTCACAATCCTTCTCATGTGATTCCCAAAGGCATAATCATTTTCCTCTTATTATGACAACATAACATCTTTGCTCATTTACCCTTCTATCTAATCATATTAGTATTCCCTGAGAAAAGGGAATACAGTCCCCTCAAACTATTACTTGGAACAAAACTTTCATGACTCTTCAGAATGGGGTCAGCCATGCATCCATAGTATTTGTTTGATCTAGACAAGAGCAATTCTTGCTTTATATTTTCCCTCATTTAGGCAGTCACCTCGTGTCTTTAGTATACCTATATTCTTACATTATACATGTGCTTGTACATGTAATATCATTCATACCTAACTGGTATTAAATCAGGGTTTATATCAAGAAGCTTCATAATGCATTAAACTCAAGCACTCAAGCATAATTAAATACAACTAAGTATTCATCATGCGAGCTTATTACTGGTGCTTTTTCCATGTCATTCACACACCCGGACATATAAGGCCTCTATATCCTTTTCCCAAGGATCTTCCAATCATCCTTATGACAAGCCTCATAGGAACACTTAATACGGAGTTTCCCTTTCATTTGAGATCTTGCAGTCATTCACACGACATTCACATGGATGTTGAATCAGACATAGTCATAACTATGTTCCCTTTTTATACGATAACAACTAGCGAGACGATTCTTGCCTCAACTTCCATGGAACACTTCCTAACTTATAAATGCATTATGGGCAATTATAACCATACCTCAGGTAACAGGATCAGCCAAACTAGCCTCCAATTACATCTGTATGGCTACCATCCACCACTGGATGTCAATCTGACACATTGGGATTCTAGAAGTGCCCCCACTCTTTCTTTACCGCATTCAGGATCAACATTTAGTCAACCATTTTATATTAACTTTAACAATAATGTCTAATACCATTTGGACTACTTACTAAGTATCCTAGTTCAAAATTCCAGAGTATCTTTAGGTCAAAACCAATCTTGACCATTACGTCTAGATTTGTTCCTTATGTTCAACACAGCCAGGGACTGAGGCCATTCTCCTCTTCCCACAATAATTCTGGCATATTAGTTTCCTATCCACCAAGCAAGGGAGGTTGTTGTGATTTTTCACTCAATCACTCTATATTTCTACAGCTCTGTTTATCAACTTGATTAGAAAACTCTGCCCAACAATTCCTGTACCCAGAAACAAGGTTCGTTTCTCAATCCACTTGAAACCCGAGAGTTGCGCATGCTCTCCCTTTTCAGAGAATGGTCACCAGAATCATTCCTTTGATCTTGAGGAGTTATATATACTTTGATTTTAATATAATTTAGTAACTATAACTTGCTAAGGATCCTGCCAGTCCTTACTAGATTTCCTAAATCATGAAGGAATTCTTCATGAGGATCTTAATCCTTACATAACCAACCATCTCAATTGCAAGAGACTCTACCTACTTAGTAGGTAGACATTGTCAAATTATAACATAACAACTCAGTTCATGTCCCTTGTCTGGATCGTGCAGCCTCATAACACAATTTCTTCCACCTCTATCATTCACATTCAGGTCTTATCAGTAATATTAATTAGCCTGTCCCTACTCCTATAAGAGTAGTTATCACTTTGTCAAAGGGACAATATAATTCCTTTTTTGGGATTCTGTAGGAACTCCCAACTATAGTTACATTCTACAGTCCTTCTCCTTAAGGATTAATGCAGATAACAATACCTCTTTATGCGACTTGTGCATGAGCCCAAGCAGGCCAAGTGTTGTAACCATGCTCTGATACCAATTTGTCAAATACCCACTACGGAAAAAATAAAACTTTCTCTCTTCCTCAAGGGTTGGAATTCCTGAATTTCTACGGGGCCTAGCGCAGTCCATCCCTTCCCTTATCCTCCTCCAAGTGACCACAATCTGGCCTTAGCGCAAGCGCCTTTCGCAACTCACGAGTTGGAGAGTCAAGGCTCTCGACTCCTCCTTCTCCAAACGTCGATACCCGAGATGCGATACGGGTATGGCTCCCTCCTCACCAGTGCCTCCTACATGTAACCGTAGGCTAGGCTAAACACTAGCACTACTCACATTTCGCGACTTCCCAAGTTGGAGTGTTGAGCCCTCGTGCTCCTCCTTTGCAAATCCCCAAGACGTGAAAGGTCGATGTTACATGGAATCTGCCAAAGCGACGTGTACATGCCACTTTTCTCCTTTTTTGTACTCTGCTTACGATTTGTGTCGTTGCTGTCCATCGCACGAGACTTCGGCTCTCAGCGTTTTGCAACCTTAGCGATCAAGGTGAAAATTCTTCACCCTTCGAAACCCCGAAACACAATAAGTCAACAATGGGTTGACTCTTTCCCAGACGACATGTGTCCACCACCTGTCAACCACGCAGTCCCCACCTAACGAATGTGCCACGTGTTCGCACGAGCCCTTGATGCTCGACACTTCGCGACTTTTGCAGTCGAAAAGAAATTCTTTTAACCTTTGAACCCCCGATACGTGATACCACGTGGAGGTTTTGATCCAACGGTTCTCTCGTGGCTTGGATCCAATGATCTGGATCCTTTCGCAATCTCGCATATCGCGAGTCCTTAAAACCTTGCCCATTGACTCCTTCGAGTCGCGAGTAAGCGAAACGCTAAGCTTTTGCCACGTGCCCTCCTTGATGGACGGCTACGATCAAATCGCGACTTCGCACATTGCTAGTTCGAACAATATGTTCTTTGACCTTCTTTCTCTACGAGTCGGTGAAATGTTGAGCTCTCGCCATGCGTCCTCTACAATAGAAGACTTGATTTCCTCTTTGAAGAGTTTGGGATTTCGTGACTCGCACGTTGTAAGGTTCTTCCATCGGTCGACACGTGTCCAACTTGATATCTGACGATCTAACTTCCCATTGGGATTTCATGTATCGTGCATTCAAAGGGATCTCTACCTCTGTTTCCCCAAATGTCAAAATCCTCCTTTGGGAACGAAGCATTAAGTTTATCGCTACTTTTGTAGATCTGACGGTTGTCTGTCCTCGTCTCTGCGTTCCTCCAATATCGACTATTTTTCCTCTGGAGCCTTCGCTTCTTCTAGTTCTTGAATAATTTCGGTCTCCAAAGGTTTCGAACCTTTGTCCCTTCCTCTGCAATCCACCTTGGTTTAAGGAACACTCTGCAAGTATTATCCCTCTTGAGCTTCATCAGCTATGAAGTACTTAAGAGCCTTGCGCTCTTCTTCTGGGCTTAACAGGCTTCGTCCTCCTAGAGACTCAAAAAGATTAGGAAGGTTTACATGCATACATGAAATTGTGTTCACGGTTGACGAACACACAGTTCGTGACTCGGGCTTATGCCACCACAGGACTCCTAACCATATGATTTATTACTGGCCTAATTATACAACCAAGCAGTGATAAAAGGAATACAGTATATCCATTAAGAAGTCATACACAATTTCTGCATCATACATAGTATAGCCAATTCATACGCAGTTACAGATAAATTACACAGGGTAGGAGATCACTTATCTATTACAGGTTGCTGCCAACCAACTAACTGTGGGTGTTCGTCCTTCCACCCGACCATAGGCACAGAGACATTCATTCTTATCACTCTGTCCACCCCCGTGCCAAGCCATGATATCACCAGGGAATTCTCACACTTCTCGAGGATTCTTCCTCCGTTTTCGCTTCTATTTGGGTTATGTTCTCTGTAACTCAGAGCTTTCTCTCTCTCGGTTATGGCCTCAACGAGGTTTATTAGATGCTCCCCAACATCAAGCTCACGACCTTCAATTCATGACTCACTGGAGAGCTCTGTGCATCTCCCTTGCGAGCTTACGCTCCCTTTTTCCGGTGTCCCCTCTCTCGTGTGTATCCCCCTTACCTTGGAAGGTTTGCCGACCTATCCTATTCCTTCTGTCAGAAGGAAGCTCAGGTCTGCAGGTCCCTGTGGTACTTCGGGTTGACAACCCATGTTTCCATTCATGGGGGTGGTTGATAATTCAACCACCAGTCCTTTCTTCATTAACTGTTTTCTCTCCTTGGGATCTGAAGGAGGTTGTCATCCTCATCAAGGGAAATTTGGGGTTATTTGTCATAATGAACCCTCTCTTATAGTTTTCACATTCTTCCTCTAGTGATATCATGGCCAGTACTTTCAAGGCTTCACCCCATAGTCAGTCATTGGCAACTCAAACAATAATACATTTACATTGTCCTCATGCATTAGCATGGTAATTCCTATTTTATGATTAATTACAAATTGGGGGAAATAGGGTGTTACAAAGAGTAGCAAGAGAGTGAATGAAGTTTCTACCCATGGGAACACTATTATAATTCTATGTGAAGAAGATGACCTTAAGGACTAGAGGTACTTTTAGGTTGTTCTCCAGTGGGTTTATCCACCACACATTAAAAGGGATCGACCATAGATATGACTTCAAATTGAATAAACTCATCAAGTATCCTTTACATAGGGACAACCTATAGAGAGATGATGTTTCAAAACTACCCTTGAATTGGTACCATCCCATGCCTTTAAGAGGATTTTTATAGCAGCTCCCCCATCCATGCAATCAATAAGAAAATACATATATATAAATATTGTTGGCTTCTCTGTTTTGCACATGGGTTGTAAGATCCAAGGTTCGATTTAACTATGACCAACAAACCCACCATACACTGAACCTTTCGACATCACTTGCTCACACAAATGAAGTCTCACCCAAGGTATCTATTGGGACTGCAAAACCAAGGTTTCTGCAGTAGTAAGGGAAACATATACATACAACTGATTCATTTTTCCTTTTTCTAAGTTAGCTCTAGTTAGCACGATAACATAGTCTTGATTATTACATATATTCTCACAGTCAGTCATGAATACTACACCATAATTAATCCATAAAATAAGTCTAGTATACGAAGCATATAAACATCATTCATAATCTCACACAGACAAGTAAAGAACATGATACACAATATTATCTCTAAACTCTCTCTTTATTCATCTTTCTGTTGGACAACTGAGAGGGGGGGGGGGCGTGAATCAGTTGTTACTATGCTTAAAAAATTATGCCCATTTTAAACTCTTTACAGAACACTCAATGACGATCACAATAATGCAGGGAGGTAAGTAATATAATATTCAACATCAATCACACACATGAAATATACAGAGACATATATTTTCTAAGGAAACCCATAAAGGAAAAAAACTCTTCTTCTTGATATGATAAGTAATCTTTATTTTCTGTAAATTATCATTCTTGGGATCTCCAACTCCTCTTGAGGCTACAACCTCTATTTTACAAGCTGCAACTTGTTGAGAGCACCAACTCTCTAGTTTCTCTAGCACCCACTAGAAGGAAGCACCAACTCCCTGGTTTCTCTAGCACCCACTAGAAGGAGGCACCAAATCCTTGAGTGTTCTAGCACCAACTTCTAGTTACACAGGCACCAACATGTATAACAGAGAACAATAGTTCTCCCTTGCACCACCCTGCCACCTTGGTTTTTCTGGTTGCAACCATATGGAAGCTACAACTCCTTGTGTTCAATAACCCACTTGAAACTCTAAGGACAAAAATCCTCCCTAGAACCTCCCTATCACCCTGAAATATAAATCTTTTCTTTTCATAAATTTATCACAGTGATACAATATTTATCAATGGCTTACTAGTCTCATCATTTTTCTGCTACACTTCTCTACTCTTCCCACATCAGTGTCTTCCTGCATGCATCTCTTGCGCTTTCTATTCTTATTCCTTTTATACTCTATGCGCCATGTCCATTCTATGCACTATGTCCATTCTATGCTCTATGCACCATGTCCATTCTATGCACTATGTCCATTCTGTGCGCTATGCCTCTTCTGTGCATTTCAGTTGCTGCACACATCCTGCTTCTACTTGCATGAATCACACTCAACAACAACTACCATCTCTTCTATGTTCTGCACATATTTATCATGCCAAGTCCTCTGCCAGGGCACACACTCAACTCTTCGTCCTCTCTGGCGATCATCCCAAGTCTGTTCTTCATCAGTGGCCATTATCATGAGATTCTCCGGCTTCGTTGGCAGTTCAAGTCTTCGACGCATTTCCATCTATCAATTGTCTAAATGATGAATCTTGACTTCACTGGAAGTTACCTCGAGACTCTTCGGCTCCTCTGGAAGTCACCCTACTACTCTTCAAATTCTATGGAAGATGCAATCACTTTGTTTCTAGCAGTTACAATCAGTCCTTTATGGCAGTTATAGAGAGAAATTTTGCGCGCTCATTCCTTTGGTGCCTTTTCCCTTCCTGATAAAAAATTCTTAGCATGTGCTATATTTTCTTTCTAAGCCCCTTCCTTTCACGTGACCATTGATGGTGACCAAACGCCTATTCAAAAGGTGCTTCCTGATTTCTCTCTAGTGAGCGTTGGCTCCATTTCATGATATGAACTTGGAATATAAGCTTCATGTGACCACGCGATTGTAGGCGCATCCATAGGTGGTTTGAGGGAAACCCACTTTTCACCCCACAATTCACTACGCACCTCCACATGTCCTTTCTCCTAAACCGTGGTTTCAATTGCGATCCGCTCACGAAAAATTAAGACCCGAGCATGTTCTGGCCCTGTGATGGAGCACGACCGTCGATCTCACTATCTTGATGGTGCTCCTGAATGGATGGTTCAGATCCATCCTCTCAAGTCTACGGAGCACATCTCACCTTCCTACAGTAAGGACTAAGATTCACTTTGTGATCCGAGCTCTGGGAGTTTCAGATCTCAAACCCTGTTGCTGCTGACTGGATATCTTCTAGAATGGAAGATATGCTAACATCTGTCCTCTTCAATCGACATCTCTGCCTTATTTCCTTTGTCCATGTGCAATCCTTAGACTTCAACGATCAGGTGGCATGTGACCCTCCAAACTAACTCGATTTCTCCTTTCAGGCTTTGGTAGTTTCGATTCTCAAACTCCGCTTGCTCCTGGAGCATTTCACCTGGAGTCCATGATCTAAAGACGCGTGTCCCTTCCCAATCCCTTCGAGTATTTGGGGTTCAGGAATATAAACTTTCCAACCTTTCAACCTTCCTTTACTTTTCCCCCGCAGCTGAAAATCTATTGTTGCGTGTCCATTTCAGATCAATGATCACGATCTTTTCAGGTATTCATGGTTCAAAATTCTCAAGTCTCAACTGGAAATAATTAAGTGGTATTTCTCTGAAATCTCATATCAACTGATGTGTACTCCCCTTGAAAATCAACAATTGAGATTTGTCTTTGACGATTTTCACGTTCTCCCTATCCACAAAACTTCCAAAGTTGTGGATCTCGCACCACCTATCCTCCTCGACGATGGACGACCCCAAACCACTTCGGGACTTAGAAACTTTGGGAAAGTTCTTGTGGAAAATATCTCGAAGTAAAACTCCTAGAGTGACGCCACTTGATGACATGTCATAACCCTAGTAGCTGCCACATGTCACTCGTATTTGTGATTTACACGTACCTGAAATGCCAAATCAACTTGACACTTTTCGTTCTCCGATTGTGCCATGTGTCCTTGTTGTCGTAGACTACTAACATGATCTGTTGATGTGGTCTTCTGACCAAAAACACTGATCTAATAGTCCTCATATGTCCTCCAAATCCAATGGTCCTGATTCGTTTCAGATTTCTGGGCTTGGGGTTTTTCCAATATCAAACTTTTTGGAGCGTAACCTCCTCGTATCTTTAAACCTGAACTAAATGTTGTTCGTCGATCAAGATCCTAGCGATGGCTCGATATGTCTATGATGTATCTCTTCTATCTTATTCTATCCTTCCACTTAGAATGATCCAACAACTAATGAAAATTCACATTTCAGGAATTTCAAATCTCAAGCTTTCCAGAGTGTAACCTCCTCGCATATTTTAGATCCGAAGTGAATCTTGTTCATTGATCAGGATCTTAGATCGATGGCTCGATCTTTCTATGATGCAACTCTTCTAGCTTATCAAAGGCTTAAACTTCATGCATTTATTTTTGGATCCAACGAATTTTGATCCTCGATGCTTATATCCAACGAATCAGATCTATACTTCTCCTCTGTGCTTCCTCTAGTCACTGGGCGCTGATCAAACGGTCATCGGGTATTCAGGATTGGTGATCCAATGACCACTGTCATTCTTCCTTCTGATCTTTCTGATCTCTCTGACTTAGAAGGTTTTCTAAGTGTTCAAAGGTCTCGACCTTTTCTCCTCCTGCGAGTCCTTCTCTTGGACCTCAGTTGCACTTTTGGAAAGCGCAAAGCACTATCTCTTCTAAGATTTGATCTCTACATACTCACGATATTCCTCTTGAGCTTTGATTTTCATATTATTTGCTTCTTCTCCTGAACTTATGGTTTCCATGTTTTCCATCATTGTTTATTTCCTCATTGCTTCTTTTCTTGCCTGTAAGCATACCATCGTCACTGTTTTTCTTGCCATCAATGACAAGAACACTCTGGTTTAAACATGCCAACACTTTCATCTTACCAACTGACTATTACATTCATGACTCTTGAATACTCTTTCCCTCTACCTCTCTCTCTCAAGACTCCAACCCCTTTAAATCTCCCAACCTATTACATATTTATACCAAAAATATCTAGACTATTTATCCCAAAAATAGCCCATTACAATGCATGGCATTGACAACTTCAGTTAACTGGTTGTTTGCTTTCTTCTGCTTTTCTCTCTTCATGTAGATTTTATGCTATTCTTCTATTTCAGGAATGTGTTGTTTTCTTTCTTTCACGCTTTATTCTCTCATTCTTTTTATTTGTTCTTCTTTCTATGCATTGTGCACACTACTTCCTTCTACACACTTTCTTCCTTCTGCGCACCTTCCTTCTCTCTGCACACTTTTATGTAGAATGTGTCTTAGCTGCACGCTACTTACCTTCCCTTATGCACCTTCTTTATACTTAGGTTTTTCTTCTAGTATTGTATCCAAAAAATACATGTCCAATAGGCCCCCAACACTCACCTATGGCTCGTCCCGAGCGGCAGCCTTCACAGCCTCTACCTTTGTGAAAACTACAACCTCTTTTGTTGTTATCTCCTTTATGGCTTGCTAGGTCAAGTCTATGATTTTTTTCTCTATTTCCTCCACAACTTGTTTGACCTTACCTTGTACAATGGCCAATTCTCCAATAATCCTTATTTCTTCTTCCTGCCTTGGTCTGAGTCTTTGGTGAAGGATATTCTTTTGGTCCCTCAGCTTCTCTGCTTCAACATATTCCTGAAGGTGAGCCAAAATGGTTTCCATACGCTCTACTGGTGGCATCGTAGTCACCTTTTTTGCTGCCTTGTTATCCTATGCTTGTGCATTCCTCAGCTTGGCCTCTATGTCCTTCATCTTCGGGTCTCCTATGAGCTCTTCCCACACCTTCACACTCTATCTGCAAATTTTTTCATATTCATCTTAGAATTTATTAATATGGGAAACTGTTGTCATTGTTGTCCTCATTCTACCTTCACACACCTATGGTGGTGTTCTAGGTCTTCTCCTTAGTTCTAAATCTTGGATCTGCGCCCTGAAGCCCTTCACGACTTCGCCAATATTTGACAATTATTCCTCCATAGTATCCTCTATGACCAGGGGAACTTCTGGCACTTCCTTATATAATTTATGGACGACCTCTTGTGTCTTCTGCACCATGGATTAAACTTCATCCTTATTTTGTGGCCCTTTCCTATGCACCCTCTTTAGTCTTCAAAACTTCCTCCATTCGACCTTCAATTTCCTTCTTTTGTTGAAGGGATGTATCATACTATGCATGTACTTAGGATCTTCTGCCTCACTCTGTCCAAGTCTCAGTGTGTTGCGTCTCCTCTATGATTTATTTCCTACACCAATTCTTCTTGTAACTCATGTACTCTTTGGATGGGTATTCTGGATACAACTATATTAAGCTGGCCCAACGCCTTTATTTGTTCCTGCAATTCACCCACTGGAAACTCTAGCGCAACTGCCTCAATATTTATGGTTCTATGTTCCCCTAAGAGATGTGATGGGGTTTTCTGCGCACTATCCTCCTCTATCTTCATTCCTATGGATGGTTCGTCCCCTGAACTGTGGTCTTTCACAATGCATGTTGTTTCTAGGAGATGTTGAAGGATTCCCAAATGATCCTGGACCTTCTTCTATTGGTCCTCATACTTCTTTGCAACTTCCTCCCAGAGTTCCTCTGTGGAATCTCAAATCTAGTATCCAATCCTATCCATATCCTCATTGGTTAAGATATAGAACGGGGTTTGTCGTTGTGCCTTAGCTTTCTTCCGTTCTACTCCTATTTGTTCTAGCCCCTTATATTTTCTTTTGAGACCTGCGTCAAGGACTGTAGCTTGGCCAGGACAATTTCCTGCACCATTTGCCTGGTCTTGTTATTCCTCACTTTTGTTGTGGTCTTCATCCTCTTTTGATGACCCTGACTTGTCTTCTAGACTCTTCCAATCATCCTCCCAGTCAGAGATGATTAAGTGCACATCTTTGAATGTCAACCAATAACTAGTTGGAAACTCTTGATGCATAGGATCCTTTTTGGCTTGCACATATATATGGTGCATGCCGGATCTGAAGCACACAACATCCATGTATGCAATGACTGCTTACTCTGGTATGTGTGGTGTAGTATCCACTACATTTGTAATGAACTGCAAATAGGTATAACAGTGGCATTGTTTTCATTCTGCCATCTCTTGATGGTTGTGTGCCATAATTTGGAATACCTAGTAGCCAAAGGGATGTGACCTGAAGTACACATGTATTGGTAATACGTGGGCTCTTGCCACTCGACCAACACAATGAGGATTAAAAACCATTTGTAGTGAAATTCTCTCCCTTCTCTTGGGCCTCTGGTCAATCCTGTAAAAATTAGTTAGCTAAAAATGTCACCTAGTTCATCTGAATGCTTTCCTTGCATTTCTTTGTAGCTGAAATTACTTCCACTGGCACTTCGTCTCTGCGAAATTTGTGCAACAGTTTGCAGGCCAAAACCTGCGTCGTAAACCTGACATCCTTGTCACTTATTCTCTTCACATCCAGACCCCTCTTTCCTCTGAATGTGACAAATTTTTATTTCATGGGTTCAGAGAGGGCTCACTCTCCCATTTTGTGGAACAATAATGAGGGGTATTCACCTACTTTTATCAACCCTATGATATGCATAATTAGCGCAGTATCAATCGAGACTGAGGGATCCATCCAGAGTGTCCCCCCATGAATGAAGCTAAGTAATTCCTTGACACAGACATTGATTTACGTACTTCATATGAAATGTGGAATTTAAAACAAGTTCAGTATCCCTGCTTTCTCCAAGCCCGATGTCCATTCCTGGGGTTCTACTAGAATTTCTCCGGTGCCTGGGGTGGTGTTTTTGCATAAATAATGATCCCTGGCCAACTCAGGGAATTTATGAGAATTGGTGATATTGTGTTACATGAACTTCAAGTTGGACACCTTCCCGAGCATGTATTCATCGCTATTGACGTTATTTGGAACTAGTGCGATTGGAAATGGATACTTTGCATTCACTGGTACATTTACGAGGGGTGTGTCATCCTTCCTTGGAGGTAAATATTATCTATGAAAAATTGTTGGTGGCACCGAGGATGAAGTTTCAACTTCCTCCTTGACCTCCACATTTTCTACTGGTCACTTTGGTTATTTCTTTGCTGCGGTGGATGGTCCTCCCATTCTTGGTGGTGCCATTCTCTCTGGATGATGGAATTTTGGACGAGTTATGTGTCTCTGTGTAGACTACTTTAACTTGGCTCTGGTAATTCATCTTTGTTCGCTCCTCCTTGCATACAACAATGACTTATATTTTCTTGCCCTCTTGTTGTTTTGTGCATTCGTACCACCTATACTTGTTTCATCTTTCCTTAACTTCCTTGTCTAATCTGACATCCTAGTTGGTGACTTGATAACTAAATTCTTCTTTATTTCCAAATAGTCCTTATGATTTTCCTTCCATACTACTGATATATTCATGATTTCCAGAGGCTTTTCCTATTTAAGGATTATGTGATGCTTTTATGACTTGTCACGTCAGCGTTCTAACTGTCGTTTCCATGCCTGACTAATTTTAACGGCCTTGTCATTTCCAATATGTACAGTGGTTCTTTGCTCTTCTAGTTGTACATTTCACATTCGGGCCCATTCATATCTTGTATTTGAACTTGACACAATGTTGATCTTGTGTGTGGTGATCAGTTTAGCTGTGCAAGTTTTGATACCTTGGTATTCAAACAATCTTTGTTCTTCGGTCCTATATCTACTTTTTATTTGTTTTCTTTCCTTTTTTCTTCTTTTTATTTTGTTTTTTCTTTCTTTTCTTGCTACTATGTTACACTTACTATACTACAAGGGTTCTGACACTGCCCAGATTACTACGCATATTGTCGAATGTCTCTATAGAGTTTCAATCGACTCCCATTCACCATTTCTTCCAGGATTGTTCCATCCAAAGTTTATCTACTAGATCACACAGGGTCCCAAAAAGTGCATACAAAACTTCCATGGATGCTGCATATACTTGCTGTCATAGATTAGTACCAAATCACTGAATTGAAATTTATTTGGTTTAATGTGTCGATCATGCCATCCTTCTCTCTAGATTTATGAACTTGTTGATGAAATCCTTCAATAAACCAATACTCCTCAATATGAACTAACTGCACCAACTGCTCCTGTATCGCGCCAATATTCTAGAACTCAATGATCACTACAATACATAGGCTAGGTATAATGAACTCCATCGACATCACTGCTTCCTATCCATAGACCAACTAGAAAGGTGTATGTCCTATCAAATTATTACTTGTAATTCTGTAAGCCCATACTACTGTATGGATTCGTAAGTCCCAATCATCTCTCCCTACACTGTGTATATTTTTCAAAGCATTCTCCAAGATCTTATTAAAATATTCCACTATGCCATTGGCTTGCGGGTGATATGGTGTACTCTTTTGATGATGAATATGAAAATCCTACGTTAATGTTGCAATTGTTTTGTTGACAAAGTGCATACCTTGATCACTAAGTAATATGCACATACATCCAAACCTTGTGACTACATTCTTGAATATAAATTTCACAACAATATCTGCAGTACAATCGGTAATTGGTGCTTCTTCCATCCACCTAGTCAAGTACTCTGTCGCAGTGATGATGTATCTCTTCCCTGATATCCTTTATTTTGGATGGATTTATTGGTCCTACAAAGTCAATGGCCCACTTATCAAATGATTGCAATGTAATTTGTGGATTTAACAACATTTCATCTCTCCTCGATGGTTTTCCTAATCTTTCACATACATCGTAGGACGGACAATACTCCTTCGCATCTTTGTGCAGTGTAGGCCACCAAATCCCTGTGCATAAAATATTTTGTGTCATTTATTTTCCTCCGTAATGTCCTCGAACAATTTCATCATGAACTTCCTCCAGTATAATCATCCTTTCATGTTCCAATGCACAACACCTCAATATTCCATCTACCCCTAACTTATATAAGTTCCCCGCAATCAACTGATAATATGTTGCTTTCACTACCAATTTCTTCTTCTACACAACTGTCATTTTAGAGGGGGACATAATTGTACTTAGAAACTCCACAATGTCCACGAAGTAATCATCCACCATCCTTACTACAAATATCTGAGCGATTGGGAAATTATCATCTAAATTACCTGCATCCTGTCCTATCACTATGCACGAGAGATGATCTGGTCCTGCATTCAACTTTCATAGTTTTACGATGACCTCAAAGTCATATTCCTAAAATAATAACAACCATCTGCATATTCTTCCTTCTAATATGGGCTTTTTGACTATGTACTTTAATCAATAATGTTTTGTATACATCTTGAAGTGGGACCCCAATAAGTAGTGTCTAAACTTCCGTAATGCATAGACCATTTCCAATCATTCCCATTCAATAGTGGTATAATTATTTTCAGATATAGACAGCTTCCTATTTGAAAACAAAATTGGATGATCGATGTCCCCCTCTCCTAGTTGTGATAGCACTGTGCCCAACGCTATGGATGATGCATCTACATGTACAAGAAACTTCTTGTTCCACTCCAAAAAGATCAAATTTGATGCGGTCACCAGTTTCTATTTCAAAGTGTCCAACCCCTTCTGGCAGTCCTCATTCCATTGAAAATTGGCTTCCTTCTTCAATAGATTTTCTATGGGTGTTGTAATATGTGCATATCCTTTGATAAATTTCCTGTAATAATCTATATGACCCAACGTTTCCCTCAAATGTATGACTGATGTTGGAGGCTCCAACTCCAGAATTATTGCAATCTTAGCTGGATCAACCAATACTCCTTGTTTACATACTACATGTTCAAGTATAATTTGAAACGATGCAAAAAATATACACTTCTTTAAGTTCAGTGAAATCTGACACTTTCTGCATCGATCTAACATGAATCAAAGAACTTCTATATGATCCTATAGTAAACTGAACACCTTCCAATTATCCAAGTAAACTTCCAAGAATTTATGGATGAACTCCTTGAATGTTGCCACTACTACCCTAGAAAACACTACAAGGGCATTCTTCAATCCAAATGGCATCATCGTATACTAATAACTACCCCACTCCATCGCAAAAGTGGTTTTGTGTCTATCTTCCTATGCGATTCTTGTCTGATGGTACCTAGAGAATCCATTTGTAAACGGATAAATTTATTTTCCTCCTACGTTCTCTAGTACTTCATCCATGAGCGGTGTTTGTAATGGATCATGTAAGCATACATCATTAAATTTCCTTAGATCCACGCAAATCCTAATTCCTCATGTCTTCTTGTCCTACACCACATTGGGCTAATCCATTTGTATTCTTCTACTAGTTCAATGATTCCTGCATATAGCATCCTATCTATTTAATCCTTGACCTTATCCTTGTTCATAAGGTTTAACCTATAAGGCCTCTTTCTTATGGGATTAGCTCCAGGTTTCATTGGGATATTCATATTTCCTAAGTCTCCTGCTATCCCCTTCATCTCTGAAAATGTTGTTGGGAACAAATCCTGATATTCCCGCAATAAGTTTGCAACCTTCTCAATTGTCTCATCATTCTAATAATCTCCTATCTACACAAACTTAGGATTATTCATTGTCCCAATGTTGACATTCTTCGTCTTTATAGGTTGTGTGTATGCGTAGGATGAAATCTCTAGCCCTTCTACTGTGTGTTTTCCCTCTATCTCAGGTATTTGTACATTCCTGGGATCCTCTTCCTTGTACTCTTCCTTTGTTACATTATAGAATTCCAATAGCTATGAACAGTCATATGGGATTTATGCACACTCCATATGGGTACTACTTCTATCATCTCTACCTCTAAGAATATATTTGTGCAAATTGCTTGCAGTGCTGCATATATTGATGGAGATTCATGTTCAAATGTGAACGTGATTTCCAATCTCTGGACCAATTCTTCCCATCTTGTTGTCTCCTTTCCCATCTCCAATTCTAAATAAAAATTCTTTAGGGTTGTGTCCAACATGTGTATATATCTGCGCGTCCACTCTGTTTTTGATATTGAGTGCCATAAATCCCTACATATTTCCATGTGACCCACCGGGTCGCTTTCTCCTTTATATTTATGTGCAATTCTTCTTCCTCGGGGCCAAAGCGTATCTACATTAATCTACTGCACTGTGACCAATATTTCATTCTTTTTCTGTGTGCAACCCACCATCTAGCTGGAGTCTCCTTTAAGACAACATCCAGTGCCAACAACCTCTATTGTTTGGGTACCTATAACTCAAATGATTTTATAAACATACCAATATCAGTTAGTCCATCATACTTGGGTGGGTCACATACTTCCTTTACAATCCAGCGCAAGGATCAATTTATACATGCACATCCTCTAGTTGACACTTCATGCACCCTATGCTGCCAATTCTCTAGACCAAAATCTGAATATGAGGTGCACGAATTGATACTTCTACAACTCAGTGCACCATCCATTGTCGGGATGAAATAATCCTCCATACATGTTGTAATATTGTATAAGTTGTCAATTTCATTCCCTCTTTTTGGATCTGTGTATCGCTTTCCTTCTAATGGGTCCAAGGGTGCAATAACTTTCAGATCCCCAACCTTGAATATCATCTCCCTCCTTTCAATTTAATAATTTCCTATTTCTCGAAGGCCCGTTCCAGTCCCATCAATGATGGATATGGTTGACTATCTTCTACTATCTCAATAGCTTCAAAGTCTTCCATGCTAAACACCCCATCTATGTTCACATGTACACTTGTTAGTCGCCCAATCAAGACTCTCTTATGTTGATTCACAATCCTTAATTAAACAGGGGACCATATTAGCTCGAGTTCTCCCATCATCTCCTAGGTCTACTTAGGTATAACATTCATATCCTAACCTAAGTCCAAGATAACTTATCCACATCATATTCTCCAATATGTGCATTGAACTTGAATTCTTCATTGGTTCTCTTCCTGCGCAGTACCTGTTTTACCATTCTCTGTGCAACAGAAGTTTCTCTTCCTTTTGTGCATTGATCAATCATGTCATATAAGGTACTTAGCGTAGTCCTATCTTTCATTTGTTCTACACAACCCTTTGATAATTTTTCTATTGTACTTACTTGTGCCATTTGATTCTCTAGCACAACTTGATCTTTTATCTGAGGCAACATTGATGTTGATTCTCCCTCGTGCGGTCCAGGTATTTATTTTCTAGATCTCTGATATGTATCTTTCTCTTGTTGTGGATTGAATGGTGGTATATGCCCTGATGAATTCCTTACCCACTACTTAGGTTGCTTTTTTTTATTTGTCATATCAGTCCATGTTATATCTCCTCTTCATGTAACAACTGCTACTATTGGTCCTTCATTGCGTATTTCAGTTGATATCATATGCACATTCTGATTCAAATTCTAGTTTGGGTTTCCTCTGGCTTGCCACTTCAAAACTAGTTGGGGACATTCTATTGTTGAGTGATCCAGTGCTCTGCAATATGTGCACGTTGTACACGGATTTTGGAAATCACGGGCCAAGTGTCCAGGTTGATTACAATTATAACAGATAATCGGTCCTTGTCCTCCTCTACCTCGGCCTCTACCAAACTTTCCTCTCTTTCCCTGATTAAAACCTCTATGACTATTATATTGTGCACTAGCCCCTTCTGTGTTGGCATTCTCTTCTTGGATCCTGTATATATCCTATGTGTGCTCCCTTAGTAGGTCGAATGCATGACAATCCTTCTCTTCATGCCCTACCGACTTGTAAAAATTGCAAAACAAGTTCTTTGGAGTACTCTGATACCTATGTAGTAATGGAAACTCAGTGGGGTGATGACCCCATTTCTTACATATCTCATAGTATCCTCCCCCTGGTAGTGGATTCATTTCTCTAACTTCCAAATATTACACAGATGTTGGGAATTCATCCTTGTGATGGCCCTCTATCCTGCACTTGGTACACCAGAATTGTTCTCATTTTTCCCTTCCTTTGGTAAGCTTGACCAACTGAATTTTCAATGCAACCAACTGCATCTGAACTTGTGCCATTCCTCCAGTATCTCCTACTGACGATGCCTCTAGTTTCATTGCAATTTCCAGATCCTCAGGCTACGACACAACCTTCTGTTGAATTAGTGGTCTACAAATGTGTGGTAGAATTCATACAATGAACCACTCTTGATGTTGTTGATCTAGAATTTGAAAAGTCAAACTCCCTATCACATCCTTACATTGTTTATCATAATCCCATAGTGACTCTGTTTGTACCTGTTTGATCTCTTTCAGTTCGGTGATGTAATGCGACTCTGATTTATTCTTTTTGAACTCCTTTAGTAGTGCTTGCTTTATCTTTTCCAAAGTCCTAGCCTATTCGGTAGGTGTGATACACTGTAACTTCATATACCATACTAGTGCATAACCTCTAAATGTTGTCGATAGCTGCACAATATTCACAACCTCATCCCACATGTTCTTAGCGTCCCAAAATATTTCACAGACAGACGAGTGTTGTTCTGGATCCTTTGACCCCACTCCCATGAATTCAGGAAGTCTAAGAGTATTATATACTCTCGCCATGTTGGTTTTTTTAGTCCCTCCTCTTGGTGATGTTGGTGGACTCTGATTTCGATTTTGACTTTGCGCACTACTCCCACTATTTCAAATGCTACTATTTTTTCCTCCTTGAATAACTATGATGGATTTTGACAAGTCTTCAAATGCTATCTCTGATTGTGGTGACGCACACGGGTTCGTGGAGTCAACACAAGGTCCTGTTTGAGTAGGACTTATTGATTCTTCTATTACTAGACTGGACTGATACCCCTCTTCTCCTCCTCCTATATATGGTATCTCCATGATTCATACTTGTGCGCACAGTTCTCATTCCTCTAGATCACTACACGACTCTTCTCTCCTAGCCCCAATATTTTTCCTTTTTTACCTCCTTCCTTTGTGCAACTCTCCAAACTCATATTGTTCCTCTAGTGTACTACCTTCTTGCATCCTCATTCCCTTCCTTCCTTTTTCATTTCCCTCTTCTTCCTCTTAGAATATCCTCC
This sequence comes from Picea mariana, assembly GCA_032191745.1. Classification (NCBI taxonomy): domain Eukaryota; kingdom Viridiplantae; phylum Streptophyta; class Pinopsida; order Pinales; family Pinaceae; genus Picea; species Picea mariana. The sequence goes on along the minus strand of JASDQU010100063.1, from coordinate 179,119 downwards.
TTTCATCCTCTGACTCCCTCTATGTGCAAAAATCCCTTTTATCTTTCAGACTTCATTATCATCCCGTGTTTTTCACATATCAACATTTTTATCCACGTATTCAATGATTTCAAGAACCTCTCACGCAAACCTTTGAAAAAAAAATTCTGCAACACTGTATGATTGAATGCAATCTACGACAGATTATATAACATAACGCCCTAGTACATTATCCAACCAAAAATAAATTGCTCGATTAGTTGGGTTACTTACCTAATTCAATTGTTTAACCAATTCAAGAGTCCAATTCTTCAGCGTTGAAACACTAAATCTTCTTGTTTTTTCTACTAACCTCTCTAGCCACTCGATTAGAATTTTTGGAAATTCACCAAAGAAAATTTCATGCAGATCAGTGAACACATACCTATGAATCCATTGATTGTCACTCATCCAAGGGTTACATTTCTCTTGTCGCACAAATTCTCATTCCTTTCGTTCTAACCAGTTTGTGATCTCCTTCTTAGTCGGCCTCAAAAACATTCCATTAATCGCAATTTCCCATTCCCAAAAACAAAACCATTTGTTGGATTATCTGTTCTGGACATTGGTTGTAAGACCCAAGGTTCGATTTACCTATAAACAACAAACCCACCAGAAACCGACCCTTTCAGCATCACTTGCTTGCACAAATGAAGTCTCACCCAAGGTATCTATTGGGACTACAAGAACCAGGTTTTTTTAGTAGTAAGGGTAAGGGGGACAGATGGTTGATTCATTCTTTTTTTTTTTTTTTTTGAGTTAGCATGATAAGATAGTCCCGATTATTAGAGAGATTCTCACAGTCACTCATGAATAATGCACCATAATTAATCCATAAACTAATTCTAGTCTACGAAGCATATCAACATCATTCATAATCTTACATAGACAATTAAAGAACACAAGACACAATATTATCTCTAAACTCTCTCTTTATTCATCTTTCATCTTACCAACTAACTATTACATTCATGACTCTTGCATACTCTTTCCCTCTGCCTCTCACTCTCAAGAATCCATCCCCTTTAAAGCTCCCAACTTGTTACATATTTATACCCAAAATATCTAGACTATTTATCCCAAAAATAGCCCATTACAATGCATGGCATGGCTAGCTTCCGTTAACTGGTTGTTTTCTTTCTTCTTCTTTTCGCTCTTCATGCAACTTTTATTTTGTTCTTCTATTTATGGAATGTGTTGTTTTCTTGATTTCACACTTTATTCTCTCATTCTTTTCCTTCTGCACACTTTCTTCCTTCTGTGCACTTTCCTTCTTCTCACGCACTTTCCTGCAGAATGTGTCGTAGCTGCGCGCTACTTCCCTTCCCCTATGCACCTTCTTTATACTTAGGTTTTTATCCTATTATTGCATCAAAAAAATGTTTGTCCAAAATATATATCATAATTTTTAAGAGTGGAAGTCATGGGATCAGAGCCTCAAATAGAAAATGGGTGCAATATGCCAACTTGTTGAGGCTATAGATTCCTACTAGCAACGGGTCCCAGTCTATGGTACTACTAGGAAAACTTGTCGGGGCTATGGATGCTCATGGGAATTGGGGAATTCTTCCTAGAGAGGGTTATCTAAAATTCAATACTTATAGGTGTCATCCCATGCCTATAGAGGGATTTCTGATGGCTACTCCCCCATCTCTAATTATATATGTTCTGCAAATTGTAAAAAGAAATTAATGAGACAAGATATCTAAAAGGAAAATGGGTTTAAAAGGTTACCTCTTCTAGGCTATAGATGCCTACTGACAGTGGGTTCAGACCCGTGACACCTATATTGATTGAACCTAATCGATTTTGTCCCTATATACAATACTACTTGTGAAATTATGTTAATAAGAAGCATAAGTGGTTGGATACAGGGCTAAATGAACACCATCTAACTGCCACTTGAGAATAAACCTAAGTTGACCTTGAGACCCTATCATCCAAATCATACTATATCTGAGATGTATTATCTTAAGAGTGGGACCATGTCTTAGAAGCCTAATATACTCAACAATGAAATTTATCTTTAGTACTTGATTGATTGTAAATATTTTGAGATTGGAAATGGTTGGTTAGTTTCCTATGGGGTTTTCATTTGTTGAGATTGTTGATACTCTTTTGTTTTCTTGTCTAAAGGAAAATATAAAAATCCCTACTCTAATTTATAAAGGGATCCCTAAACATAAGTGTTGCTAATCTTTTGATGAAGTTTGTATAAGCAAGGAAATATAAATATCTACTATAGAACATAAATACTAAAATCTGATTATAAATATTTTATGTGGGTTATGCTTGAATTATTTGGATCAGTCGTAGGGGGAATATTCATAAGTGACTTTCAAAAAAAATTCAAATATGAAAAATTGTGTGCATTCATGCTAATTGTCATCAAATGTGTATTGGAAGTCTTAAATGAATGTGGCATTGGATGTACTTTATGTTTTGACCAGTTTATATTTTTATTATGTATATAATCTTATGAATTTATCTCTATATGGTCAGGTCTAGTAACCAATAGTAAGTCTATTGATACTCATATACTTTGTGCCAACAATTCATTAACATCTCTCAAATTTTTGTTCTTAGCCAACAAAAAGGAGATTGGTTCAAGGTTACAGAGCTTCAAACACAATTGTTCAACTATCAAATCCTTATTCGTCGTCTTCACTGCAACTAGATTTCTCCAGCTTGATTAGTGTTGTATGTCATCTTCAACAAATTCTCAGCAGTTCTGGGCTCTTTTATTTAGTGGTATTGGAACTGGTATCGAAATTCCTGTAGGTATTGTTTTCTTCCTACCTATACTAGAACCAGTACCAAAATTTTTAAAGCTACAACTCTATCGCATTTGCCACATTCCTTTATGTTTAACATAGTCTGAAAAGTTCCCAGATCTCATTCCGTGCACATGATTATACACCCATATTCGTCAGATTTGGTGCTTGCTCTACAAAACCCACAAAGTGTAAGTATGAGGTAAATTTAACTTTATTTTAAATTCCAATTTTTAGGAACTAAAAATGGTTAAAATAACATAGGCATTTTTCTTCCATTGACTTTACATTGTATACACTATTTTTCATAAAGCCTAAGTATTTTGGTCAACTCATACTCTAATGTTATTTGACCTATTATTATTTTGATAAGGCTTAACCATTTAAAGGTATGCAATCATTTAATTTTGTTTGAACTCTTTCGTTACTATAACTTCTAATTTTTAACTCTACTCCTAATTCTTCACCCTATTATATTTATCATTTTTTTTAACTCTATCACTTGTCATCATTATTTGTTCATATCCTTGTCCTATTATTATTATCTAAATAAGGGGATCAATTCTTTATACATTTGAGAGCTTATGTCAAGCAAACCAGATACTACCATATGTTAATTAACATGCCTATATTTTAATTGTTAGAACTTATTGATGATTTGGATAAGTTCCATGTCTATTATTATTCAAAATATTATCTCTTTAAATGGTATGCTAACATTTTTATTGATTTTCTTCTCATATGGTCATATGTAACATTTTTTTATAATTGACAGAACCAATCTTTCAAACTTACCTGTTCATTGATTCCCTGCAGAATGATTCATTAGTTGCATGCCTTGTTTTACTTTCTAAGTCCATCATTTTAAGACAATTCATATGTTAATTTAATATAAATCATTACAGTAACTGGACTTGATTATTTAAGGTATGTAATATTGTATTGTTATATTATGGATTTCTCATTCTATCATGATGAATCTTACTTTGTCTGCTATCGTTACAATTTAATTGCTTGGTACTCTAAGATCATATCCGATTATCATTACTGGATATGAGTCCCAATCTTAATCATGCTAGAGAAGATATGAGTAAATTCAATATCATTTTTTAAAATACAGACACGTTCAAATCATACGATTTGAATGTTGTCCTCGTCAATTCGAATTTTAACATTGCTATTCTTTAAAAAAGAGCATGTTATCCTGTATTTCATAAAAAAGAGCATGAATTTCATTACTAATGGATTATCTCGCCATTTTTATCAAACTTTCTTCCTGCACCATTGTAGATATTCCCGCATCAATTCAAAGCTTCACATACATGTGAGTGCCCAGATTGAAATTGATCACATGGGTTTTGGAGGACTAAGTGCCATCATGGATTTTGACCTATTGGTTTGTGCCCAAGTCACACATGGTGGTCTCCATGGAAGGTCATGGGTTTTCAGTGAAAAACGTGTCAAATTTGCAACATTTAACTTCCATCACGATTCCTGAGATAATGAGGACAAATAACCGAATTATAGAACATGGGTTTTGTGGGGAAGGACCTCATTTAGCTAACCAAAGAGAAATATCTGAAATCAAGCATGGTTAAGAAGTTACATAGGTTTTCCTAAACAGGGTTCACCCATATTTATGTGCATCCTGTTTTTTCCAAGTTCGAGACAACAATTGGATTTATTTCCTATCTTTGTCAAAGACCAAATTTTATTACAACTGATCTTGTTGTAAGAATCTGTGTTTTTCTATTTCTTGTATCTAGTCACTGGAATTAGGGAAACGATTTACCAGTTTAATGGGCATATCTTGTGATCTCTCTTGTATATATACTTGTTATGTAATGTAATGAGAGAGAAACCATGATTTGAGGGTAATCGTCATGCCAAATCCTGAAACAAGGTATTATATGTTTGTATTAGATATGATGTCATTTGGAATGATGTTGTAGCTTCATCAATATTTATTTATGACAAGTAAAATTTTTAGATATGGTGTCTCCATATCTATGCGTGATATTGTAGTTTAAATAGCTCGTTGTCAAGTTGGGAGGGCCCACCAACTTGGATCACATAGCTATCTCTGTATTTTAGATATGTATTGTAAGTTTAGGTGTGTATATTTCATTTATTTAATTGCTCTATTTTAACAAAGATTTCATTCTTTGTAGCATATGCATTGGATCTAATTTATATTTGAACTATTGTAGCATGTGCTTAATGATCTATACTTCTTCTATCCCCAATAAATCATTATTAACCAAAAAATGGAATAGTGCTTTATTGCAGAGCTTGAGCAATGATTTTTATGAATGGCTTGGACAATGATTTGAATAGTAGTTTACTTATGAACTTCATTCATACAATTACTTTCTTATGATTGTCTTGGTTCAGAATACATAGTGAATAGAAATCGATTTTAATTGGTTTTCAATACTTTCATTTTATATGTTCATGAGAGGATAAGATAACAAGGTCTAAACCGAGTAATGTTGACACATCGTTAATTCATCTATATGCAACATGCATTTCCACCATAATATATTTTGTATTCACATCTGAAACATGAATTCAAGCATCACCAACAACTATGTGTTTCACATTTCTGCATGATTTGATGAGTACTTTTTCCTTGCATGTTTGTTAGGTTAGTTTGCAGTCATTATAATTTAGTGGTTTGTTGTAGTTATTGGAACTCTTTAAAGAATTGAACTCATCACTATTATAAGTACTAGAACACTCAAAGTGAAAGAGAGTACTTCAATCCTTCGTAAAGAGAAGCTCGTAATAGACTAATAACTGGTGTTATTACGTTTTTTTAAATCAATGCATATGTTAAGTTGAATGACATGAATCTATTTGAGTCATAGATGCATAAAGGCAAATAATATGAATGCAAATATCCAAAACCATCTATGAGGACTTGTCACACTTAACATAGAAATTTGCATCTTTAGTTTATAAGTTTATAGATCTCATCATCTACCAATCTGAGCTAATAATTTCAGGATTAGGTCAATAGCATCTTGGAAGAGTTTAACGCATGCTTCACTCACTTATTTGAAGGTTAGATTGAATGGTATTTTACTTTTCAAAGTTAAGCTACAATAATTATAATTCATTAAGTTTGATAATCTTTGGGGGTGCATGAACACTTGGTTCTCAAGTGAAAGATCGCACTATAAGCCATTAATGAAATCTTAAGCTAATGAACTAATTATTATTTATAGGTTTTAAGAACTTTGATTCCCTCATACATTGAAGTCTTAAGTATTCATCGATTATATGAGATATCAAACAAAAACACATTTATGCATAGATCAAACATCTGGACATAGTATGCAAGATTAAGGTGTCTGAGATTCCCTTTTTATTTCCTTGGATTGCTTTGTGATTTGGATTGATATATTTAGTGATGGATCATTTGATTTTACTTATTTCATTCTAAAGCATGTGTTGCAGGAATTAGTTGTTAACATAGGCTGGAATAGGCTATGTCCCCACATTTATTGTTCTTGTACCTCGAAGCCTACGAAATCACAGATTGATAGATTCAATGTCATGGATTTATACATATAAATAACCCCACAGAGAGGATACAAGTGAAGAAGAGGACAAAGTCAACACACTTTGCAAGGGATATTGTCAGTACCTAAATCCCCAATAATGAGAACGGTCAAGAGAACATATTCCTTGATTGAGGATGGAAAATCAATATACAACACTAAGGCCTCCGTGTTCCATGGAATGGGTAAGGACGATGAAGAGTAGCATCAGTTTAAATTTGAAGCTATATGGTCTGTGAAGAGGATAAAAAAAGAAGCATCGAAGATTGCACAACTGGAGACCATTTTCAGGGATAGATCCTTGACGTGGTACATGAAGTACAAGACAATTGTACTCGTGGGACAGACGAGGTACCTGATATAAATTAAGAGAGATATGCTTAAGGAGTTCGAGAAACCTAAGTCATAATCTCAATGCATTACGGAAATTAAGAATATCAACAAGCAATCGAGAGAGACTGTGTGGGACTACAACCAACAGTTCAAGATATTGCTAGATAGACTGACATTCCATATCCAAGACATCCAACACAGGGAGTGGTTCATTGTGGGGTTTCTTCCCCATATCTGAGTTCCACTCACCTAAAAGAAGGTGACTACTCGGGAAAAGGTGGAGGAGATTGGAATTTTCCTAGAAGATGCGAAAGGAGTGTTGATGATTGCAACTACATGAGACATTCTCTAGGACACAAACATGAGAGAGACCCCCTGAGAGGGATTTGTGGTTCCTATCTGAGATAGATCTGCAATGTAGATATGGCCTCCTCCCTACAGAGATTTGAGAATAAATCCAAATGATTCTCCTGTGTAATGCAGTGAGAAAGGAGACCTTCAGAGTTGGACGTGCCTGTGGCTAAGAACAAGGTAAATGTGTGAAATCCCAAAGTGTTGGGTGAATCATCATGAGACAGAAATGAAGATGATGTATTAGCCTCCTATGAGTAGCGAGTTGATGAGAAACTCTAGATGACTCTCCTGTGTAATGCAGTGGGAAAGAATATCTATTGAGTGGATGTGCCTGTGGATGAACACATGTGAACGTGATCCTAGCGGTTGAGCATTAGTGAAGAAGTGGTTCTCCTGTGTAATGCAGTGAGCTAGAGATATGTAAATTCCTATGGATGTACCCCTAGTGGTTGAGAACTAGTGGGTGTATGATATCCCTTGCTATATTGTTCAAGATTCAGACCTATATGTAACCCTAATTGTGATGCAAAGGGTACAAGTCGACCCCACCTTAATTTAATTGATAATTACTGTAAAAGATAATTAATCTGGTTAATATTAATTATATTATGAGATTAAGAGGTTGTCCATATTGTACCAATAGACACTTCTACTGACAGGTCAAGTCTAATATAAGTAAAGGTAAATTCCCCATTGAGGAATCATATCTTTTGTGGTAGTTTGGAAATTTCAGCAAGTACATCTACTTGGGAAAAGTGCGCACCTCTCTTGGGCGCTAGTATTCTAGGGTTTGTGAGAACCCTTTTGTGTGCTGGGTTTTCTTGGTGGTGAAGGTATTTCTCTTGAATAATATAACAAAGGATTGGCTGGGTTTTCTTCCCTTATTGAGAAGGGTTTCCTAGGATACTTCTTGTGTACTTGTGCATGGTGTTTGTTCTTGTGATCTTGGTTGCTGCAACATAATTGGTTATGGTTTAAGTAAAATGATAAAATGGAATGAACTTCATGCTTAAGTCTATATTAATGAAAAATAAACATGGTTTCAGAGAATAGGTCCTGAAGAACCCATTGCACAAGCAATTTTCAGCGATATTCTCTCTCCTGCAAAACCGTACGACCCTCCTAGGGTTTCCAGAAATTTTGTATGACCTAACTTTCTAAGATGTTTCAACACTTGTCACTTGGACGTTGGGGATACAAATACCATATGAGTGTTCGGACTCCTTCAATGCACCTCCAACAAGCTTCAGATTGAAATTTCAAGCATTTTGAAATTTTGGCCCTAGGGTTTCACTAATTTCTACAGAAGTTTCAGTATTAGGGTTTTTGCAACTCATTGAAGGAGATCTTCAGCTCACTAGTGTTCTCCTATATTTCAAAGGCTTATTTTTGGCAGCCATAAGTCCAAGAAAACCTAAAAGTGCTAGCCTAGCCTAGTCGTTAGGTTTTCTAGCCCAGTTGACAAAGGGTTGTGAAGAATCTAAAATTATGATGAACAAAACTATGATGGAAGATAAGCTTGATGGATCAAGCAACTTCAAGTTCCTGGAAAACAAGACTTCAAAGGAAGACTTATTGTGGGTGATACAAAAAGGTGCCACTGTGACATACCTCCTTCGTGAAGATGTCAGAGGAAAAAGATCATCCATGTTCCATTAGAGAAATCATATCATCACCCTCAAGTATGCACTTGTGTATAAATTATTTGTATCATTTTCATGAGGGTAGTTTCAAGATGAAGGAACCTTTTGCTGAAGTCTTGGATCGAGAGGGATCTCAGTGCATTAAGAGGAACAACACACTGGAAGTGAAGACTCCAGGTTTGATTGTTGTAATTGTCATTCCTCTAACCTATATTTCTAAAGTTTGCTACATTACAAGTAGGTGTTGTAGCTATGACAACAATCCTTAAATTGTTTTGATTCTAGAGATGTACTCATTATTCTCCTTTAGGAGATATTCTTGTTTTTGTTCCTCTTGTTTTCTTGTTCCAGACATGTTAAGAACAAAGGAAGATGCTTATCCTTCAGAGGGAGTCAAAACTATTTGAGAAAGAGGAAGAATAGAACCATCTTTGAGAAAACCAATGAAATAATGCTTTCTCATAATCTTTCTATGATTCCATGGGMAGAAGAATGCATGACACAGTATATGTTCAGAACAAGAGTCTTCACTAGACTTTGAAAAACATAACTCCCAAACCTTCACTAGAGTGAAGCCTGAGATTGAACACTTCAGGATATTTGGGTGTCCAGTGTATTTGCATGTACCCAAAGAGACGAAGTYCAAGTTAGACCCTTCAGGGAGAAATGATACATTTATGGGATAAATAGTGAATCATCAAAGACATTCTAGATCTACATCCATGGTCAGAAAAATATTGAGACAAGCAGAGATGTTGTCCTTGAAGAAGAGATAACCTTTCAAAAATCCAAAGAATCTCAAATGGAGATTGGCAGTGAGACAATACCTTCTCCCCCTTTAGCATTTCATAGGGAGAAATACATTATTCCAGTTGATCCAGTTGCTCCAGTTGATATGTCCAGAGATATTACAGTAGGGCATAAAAGGCCTTCCTAGGCTCACTCTGCAGGAGGAAGAGGAACATACAAGCCCCTCAAGGCACATCTAAATAAAGAAAAATATATTTTTGAGCTATCCTTCAATCATGAGCCACTTCATTGATTTTGAGCCTCCTTGTCTTAGAGATGAAATAAGAGAATAGGTATGGCAAGATGCCATAACAAAAGAATACCAGTATATCTTAAAAGAATGATGTTCAAGATATTGTTCAGAGACCAGAAGGGAAGTCTGTGGTAACTTCCAAGTAGATCTATAAGATCAAACATGCACCTGATGGAAGTGTCAAGAAATACAAAGCGAGATCTATAGCCAAAGGATTCTCACAAACATAGGGAGTTTTCTATGACGAGACACTTGATCCAGTAAGCCTGATACACTTCCATCCATACTACCATCCATGAGTTGGAAACTATATCATATGGATGGATTCTTGATGAGTTTGGGTTTCAACAAGAGTATTGCTGATCCAAACCTATATTTTTATAGTGTTGGTGATGAGAGCTTGATTTTGATGACTTATTCAAAAATCCTTGTTGTTGGATACAAGTAAGATTTGCTGATTTCGAGATGAAGGATATGAGTATGATGCACTACTTCTTGGGACTAGAAGTATGATAGAGGACCGATGAGATTTTCCTGATTCAAGGAAAATATACAGTGGGAATATTAAAGAAGTTCAGTATGACAGAATGAAAATACATGGTGATGGATTTGAAGAAAATGAATGATGATGATTCAAATGAGATTGATCCACAACTGATTGGATCAATGATGTATCTGGTTAACACCAGACTTGATTCATGCTATTCAGTGAATGTACTTAGTCATTCCATGAGTCAGCCGAGACAGAATCACTGGACAACAACGAAACATGTATTGAGATATATACGAGGCACAATTAGATATGGCATGTGATATGTCTCCAGTGTAGACTTGAGTTTGCAGGGATATGTAGAATGGATAGAAAGTACAGTGGACCGAAAGAGCACATCCGGTTGTTTTTTACCATGAAGTTTGCTACGGTTTCCTAGTGCAACAGGAAATAAATCCCCGTGCCCTTGAGTACCACAGAAGTAGAGTATGTAGCATCGAGTGTGCAAAACAATATAAGTTCACAAGCTTCTAACAAATTTACTTGATCATGAGATGGATCTTATGATGATAACTAGAGTTGTGTGTAATTATCTTTTGAGAACCCAATGTTTGATGATAAGATCAAAACACGTTGAGATAAAATATCATTATATCAGAGACATGATGCAGAGGAAAATAGTACACTTGCAGTACCTTCCTACACATGAGCAGATTGCAGACATATTCACCAAATTAGCTTGGTGAAGGATACCTCCCTAGTTGAGAGGGAGTGTTGATAACTGCAGCCAAGAACCAAGATCAAAATACATCCGTGTGAGACTTGGCATGATGAATAATGCCTCCCTAGCTGAGAGGGAGTGTTGATGATTGCAGCTACGTGAGACATTATCCAGGAAACAAACCTGAGAGAGAGCCCCTGAGAGGGGTGTGTGGTTCCTATATGAGACATAGATGGAACGTAGAGATGGCCTCCTCCTTACAAAGAGTTGAGAAGAACTCCAGATGATTCTTCTGTGTAACACAGTGAGAAAGGAGATCTACAGAGTTGGATGTGCATGTGGTTGAGCACAAGGTGAACGTGTGAAATCCCAAAGTGTTGGGTGCATCGTCATGAGACATAAATGAATATGATGTATTAGCCTCCTCTGAGTAGAGATTTGATGAGAAAATCTAGATGAATCTCATGTTTAATGAAGTGGGAAAGAAGATCTGTTGAGTGGACGTGCATGTGGATGAGCACATGTGAACATGATCCTAGTGGTTGAGCACTAGTGAAGAAGTGGTTATTCTGTGTAATGCAGTGAGCCAAAGATATGGACATCCCTATGGATGTGCCCCTAGTGGCTGAACACTAGTGGGTGTATGATATCCCTTACTATATTGTTCAAGATTTAGACCTGCCTGTAACCCTAATTGTAATGTAAAGGGTACAGGTTGGCCCCACCTTAATGTAATTGATAATTAATGTAAAAGATAATTAATTTGGTTAATATTAGTTATATTATGAGATAGAGAGGTCAGCCCTTTTGTGCCAATAGACACTTTTGTTGACAGGTCAAGTCTAATATAAGTAAAGTTAAATTCCCCATTGAGGAATCATATCTTTTGTGGTAGTTTGGAAATTTCAGAAAGTACATCTACTTGGGAAAAGTGCGCACCTCTCTTGGGTTCTAGTCTTCTAGGGTTTGTGAGCACCCTTTTGTGTGATAGGTTTTCTTGGTGGTGAAGGTATTTCTCTTGAAGAATATAGAAAAGGATTGGCTGGGTTTTATTCCCTTGTTGAGAAGGGTTTCCCATGATACTTCTTGTGTACTTGTGCATGGTGTTTCTTCTTGTGATCTTGGTTTCTACAACATAATTGGTTGTGGTTTAAGTAAAATGATCAAATGGAATGAACTTCATTTTTAATTCTAGATTTTTGAAAAATCAACACGGTGTTGGAGAGGAATCAATAGGATTGGTGCAAGTGCAGTCCCTGCTTGCAAATATGATAATACAGTTGCAAGATATGGCAAAGGAGAAGGTGGTGTGCGAGCACATATGGTGTACTATGTGTCGATCAGAAGGTCATTGCAGGGATGGATTTCCTACATTGGGAAATTATCTAGTGGCGAGTGTGTCAAATCCATTTTTAAATGGGCCTCATACTTAATGGTGCGATATTTCCATACACTAGGGACATATCCCACCCTACTTCCCAACACTGGAGAAATACCAAAAAACTCACCATACTCCATTTTTTTAATTTTTCAAATCCATGGGACATGATGTAAAAAACTCTCAGACACTTCATTTGATGAAGGACCACACCCATGATGCCTTTCAGGTCTAGGAAGAGTACAAAAGTGGTGACTGTGAAGGAACTGAAAGAGGTGGATACCAAGGAGGTCCCAGGGGTGGATATGGATGTGGTCGATGACAAGGATATGGAGGAGGTGGAGGAATACCACCCACTTTTTTTATTTTTGGTGAGATAGGCTACATATCGATATTTTATACTAAACCACGCATTATATGTGGGTACTTCTATAGTACAAACCATGTCATAGAGGATTGACTTGACTTATTGAAAAAGTGGGAAGAGAAGAAGGCACACTGCAACATGGTTATTCCAAAACCGTGTGGGAACCCAAAGAAGGATGAGGAAGTTGATGTGTGAGTGATAACCCGGGGTGAAGCCAAGATGGGAATGGATTTATAGCATGGAGAAAGCTTGGGCCAAAGAATCGAGGGAAAGATAAAAAAGACAGTGCAATATCCTTGTAAGTTTGAGGTTGCATAATAGAAGTAGTTTTTTCATGATTCCCAAAGAGATATAGAAGAAGAGAGAGAGTGGGAAGAGCTACAATGTGTGATGCAAAGGTTGCTAGAAGAATCCCAGGTACGCAAGGAATTACAATACACCACAAAGAGATTGTTGGAAGAGGCTTGAGCCTATGAAGAATTACAACATGCCACATAGAAGTCTTTGGAGGAAGCTCATGTTTGTGAGGAGATACATCGCATGAATCATATATCACTAGAAGAATCCCGTAGGAATTAACAAATAAAATAGGTCGAAGAGAGGACAATAGAGGAGAACGTGTGTGAAGAGAAGAAGTGCACAACGTGATAAGAACCATTGAAAGACATGGGTGGTGAAGAACAAGTCAAAGATAAAATAAGTAACTTCTTGCATTGTTTTTTGAATTTTTTAAGTGATCCTCGTGTCATGAGAAAATAGACACACATGTTCAAAAACTGTATGGGGAAAGAAGGGACAATTGTGGCTATATCAGCCACAATACTAGAGAGGGATGTGTGTTCGGTTAGTAAACAAAAACACACAGGAAGAGATTTCAATATGACAATTGAACTTGGAAGCTATGATATGGATGGAGTCATGTTGGATATGGGATCCGATGTGAATATCTTGCTGAATAAATCTTGGTATTTGATGGGTAGACCAAACTTGGTGTGGTCCCCCATTCAACTTCGTCTGGCTAACCAATATAGAATCTATCCTTATATAGGCCGAGTTTAATAGGTTGAAGTGAACATAGAAGGGGTGAAGACTAAGTAATATTTTGAGGTGATTGATTTCATGGATGACTCAGATCCCTACCCTGCACTACTTGGTATTGATTGGGAATTCGACAATAATGTCGTGTTGAATTTGAAGAAGAGAAAAATTTCATTTGAGATGGACACCTTGCATGTGATTACACCATTAGATCCAAATTAGGGTCACAGATACAATGAAACAGTGAATGAGGATGCCCAAAGTTCTATTATTGAAAACATATATCAAATGATAGGGCACATAGAATATTACATCAATCCAACGAAAGATGGGGAGCTAAGTTGAAGAAGTGTGAATTCCTATGATACCAATTATGAGGATTCCATGGAGAGGAGGAAAAAATATTTTTTATGAAGTCTCTACTAGGACATGTGCACGAATAACAAAATAAGTATACTAGATTGTCTCTGAATTATATGATGCACCGAGGTTTGGTAGAACGGGGCTAGTGGATACATTCTTATCACAAATGGAGAGAATGGTCCTAGAGGATCGAAGGGTTCAATCCATGGTTGCAGTAGTATAAGGGACACCTATGCACTAGTGGGTGACACACAAAGAAAATATACGAGACTGGGAATAGGTGGTTAAATTCATTAAAGTTCATATTCCATCCCATTTCTGACTTTGAACTAACCAATAGATATACGGGTACTGAATATTCCTAGGAGAATATTTACTATTGTGAATGATGTTGGATGGACAACCAAGAATATATCCCACACCCAATGGATCCATTGGTTCGTCCACACGATGGACATGGTACCTAGGAGATGGCACATCCATGAAGAAATCAATTGGTAGACAATAGATTGGATTAGTGTAAGTGAACATTTTTGTATGGCATTCAACTTCACAGCCAAATCTCCCACACAGAAAGAGGCTCTCATCCAAATAAAAGACTTCATATTCCACTTCCAACTGAAGGATGCCATGCCCAAGGTTGTCTGCACATATCACTAACCCATGGAAAAACTAAAAAGAGGCGGTACATTGTTGGAAAATTGAAAGTGACGATATTGATGAAGATGACCCAAGAGGCATATAGATTAAATAAACCAAGGGAGAACATGCAGTCGTAGGGAAGGTAGCCAAGATGGTTGTGCCATAATATGGACAGCCAATTAAGACATGTTATTGTATGATTTTTTCTTATGAAAATCCCTCCACAAGATCCCCAAATCTTGTGTAACTATGGAAGAACCTACCAATGTCACCTAAGTAGGGACTTCCCTTGTTTTAGTGATGGAGGAGGTCCACCACAAGGGAGGCTTCAATGGAGACCTCAAGGGATCAAATAGAAAGTATAGTATCCAATCCTACCACCCCCTATCTTGCTCACCAGATGATTGGTCTAGGTCATGTAAAAGAAGAGGTTGGAAGATTATTTGAATACCTACCCGGAACAAGAACACTTTGTAGCATATATATATATATATATATATATATATATATATATATATATATATATATATATATATAAGTAGAAGTATGAAAAAAATAGCCTCTTAGGACACTAGACAAGACAAATTGTAATGGATGTTACAAATTTGCAGCAATAAACAATTATTTGACAACAACAAATGATTTGTAACAGCAACAACAATTAGTTATTAGAAATGAAACAATTGACCATGAAAACTTAGCATACATCCACTAGAATATTATCCAATTGTTAGATTTTATTTGTGAGTAAGTTAAGCCACAAAAGGATGAGTGTATGCAGAAAATTAAAGTGTTTTCAGATGGTTGTAGCAAAATTTTATAACAACAACAAGATATAGAGAGTGTGTCAATGTTAGTGTTAGTACAACTAGTAGAGATCTTGAGAGTTTAAAAATAGAGTGTTTATCGATCAATTCACCAAGATAATAACTTCTTAGATAAGTGCCTTTTTAGGGTATGGAGTCTTCTAATGAAATTGATATCGAATGTTGTCCTACTTGAAACCAAGAGGTAGGATTCAAAACCTAAGGTGCAAGCACATTTGGACCTTAGGCTTTGAATATTGAGGAGAAGGGATTCTAGTGTGCAAGCACATTTGGGCCCTAGAAATTGTTTCTCCCTTCTTGTAGCTTCAACTAGGTCAAGATCAATCATCTATGGCTAAAATCCTAAAGTGATAGAACTTTATGGGTTTAGGGTTCTAACCCTATCAAGGAAAATTCACAAATTCTAGATAGATATCACCTTGTGAGAGTAATAAGTACTTATTCTCCCCTCTTAGGGTTTCAATAACAAGACTTCTTGCAAAAAAATAATAATTTCAAAATAAAAATTAATAAAATAAACAACAATTGCATAAATTTACTTAATTCATCCAAGAAACCAAGATATTTTCACCCTAATTGCATAAATATCCATCCAAAATCAACAAGAATCATCCATAAGAGGCATTCCAAGCATAGTGCATGAGAGAGGAGAGATAGTTACCCATACATGGATAATTTTTCAGAAGTGTAGTCTCACAAAGGTGAGAAGTGATGATGGTAAAATGAAAGTGAGGTTTAGCCTTTTTATATGAGGCTAAACTCACATATTTGTCAACATAATCTTTCAACAACAAAATACAAGTGGGGCCAACCCCTCATTTGACCATTACAAATGATAAAAGTTAAAAAATGAATCATAATATCCCACATGTGTGAGACATCAATGTTGGGTAAGGTGATTTCATACCTCCAAAGGCTAAGGTATGGCCTCCAAAGGCCATGTCACATCCTTCAAGGTGAAACAAATTCCATTGGGGTGTCTCCTCACACAAGGTCATGCCAAATCATCTCAGGTACCCATCAATCCATTAAACCCTATCCATGTCAAACCCTAGAAGGCGACGTCATCACAATAATAGGGAAAGTGTCCAGGATCCAAGGCTAGTGTCCAGGCTGTGGAGAGCTGCATGTTATCTTTGCACTATGTCTCACTATTTATTGCTACAAAGTCACCGATATTGGTGAAAAATAAATCGTAGGGTACTCTACACATCTTGTGGGGCTTCCAACCCATCTATGTTCCACAATGACTAGATCTGCTCAAACCAAGCCCATCTGTCTATCGTTTAGGGTCCTAAGAATGTGAGAGCCATTATCTGAGGGTGGTGACTCACTATATGACCCACTACTTTCCATCACACAAGCCCAAGTCCTACAATAAAGGCACAACGTCCTAGGTACAATCCCAAGATGTCCCTCAAAGAACCATGTTAGGGCCATACAAAACAAATGAAACTATAAAACATGGTTATCCAAAGTTCATAGGAAACATCAGTCCTTAAAACATGCAAAATAAGTTGGAACTTAAGATATAATCCATGTAATACAATTCACCTTAGTATCCCCTTCATGCATCACACTAGACCAGGACCCCATGTGAGTTATCGAGTTTAAGTATGGGAGGGCCTTCATCGAACCCTATTAAGCCTGTCACCTAGAAAGGAAACAAAATAACCCGGGTAGAGGGACAAGTCCCAAAAGTGGTAAGGGAAAGTAAAAACCCTTCAAGAGTAAGTGTGAAAATGATATGTTTTTAGGGCTTACTTCATGGCTATTAGTGTCATTGAATCCATTTCTATGAGCTCCTTTTTGGAGGGTGCACTTTCTATTGAGTTATCCCATATTTACGTGCTATTTTTTCCAATCCCCCTTATTTTCATTTTTCTAAATCCTACTTTATTATATATTTTCAAGTCCCCTTTGTAAGTTTTTGAGCCATTAGCATTGCATTTTTTGGACTGGGGTGAGAATTGAAAGAGTAGAGCTCAATTTTGGATTGGATTTCTTTGGTCCTGTTTGCTATCATTCCTTCTTTCTTTAGCATCATTTTATTATTCTTTTCATAGAAGCTATGAAACAACCTCTGGGCCTTTATCCCCTCTTCTCATGAGAAAATGGACCATGACCCATTTCCAAAGCTTAGGACACTATGATAGGATCCAAGATTGATAGTGTTAAGTATGGAGGGGAATGGAACATTACCCTTGAGAGGGCCTCCCAATAGTACTCCTTTTCCCTAGGTGGCGAAAACATGGGGCTAGGGCACAGAGGTTGACCACCAAGGTGAAACAAGTCAACTGACACAATTTCGAAAACTAGTGATCCATTATCCAACTTCAACCAAATATATTCATCCACATGCCCGAAAAATTAAGAACGACACTTTGCATGAAAGAAGGACTAACATACCTCATGGTGATGATGGCTTACCATCTCCCATACTCTGGATTACTTGAATGTGATGATACTTGGTTGAACTGTAATTGTAAAGGTGAATGAGGGGGGTTGTTGGGCTACCATCTATGGACATATTTCGGATCACTTAATTAATTTCATGAACAATAACTGTCTTTCTTCCCTTCCGTTATTTCATTTTTCTCTAATTACAAATCCCGTCACCTCCCATATTCATTTTTCCACTCCTTGTTCTAAGATTAATTACAGTCAAGAGAATTTTGGTGTTAAAGTAGTTGGAAGTGGCAGTGTCTTGCATGGATTATAGTGACATTTTCTTGGGTTGCTTACAGTTGATTGTTGTTGTCATTGATTAGTAACCATGTTCTTTTCCCCCTCATGGAATCATGTTTTCGCTCAATACAAACCCCTTGCATATCCAAGAACCCTTTTTCACCCCCTCATTGATAAACAATAAAACAATTTGTATGGATTGGATTGCATGAGTCTGATATAATGTTGAGCAAAAATCCATTTCATATTTTAAAAGAGTTGTCATGTATGGTTAATTAAAAGATCATTGCTAATCAATCACGCATCCAGGGATGAGCTATTCATGTAAAATCCTGAAAGCAGAGGCCTATTATGCTTCTGTCAAAGAGAAGGACTAAATATGATAGCACGAGCAAAATAAAGATGGCCTCACAACTGGAAAATATGGATTTTGAGTTTTATTTTATCTATTGTTTTATGGCAGTTGACTTTAGGGATCTTCGGACAACATGTTTTATTTTGGATATATGAGTATTCTTTTTGAAATAATTTCAAATTTGATGAGCTAAAATTGCCAAAGGTGAATATGTTGATGGGAGACACAAGGAGGTGTGTTTTACTTAACTAATGGTTATGTTATGATTTTTATGATTGTTATGAACTAAAGGGAGTCACAAGGGGTCCCACCTACTAGTTATTATTTATTTATGACCCTTATTATAATTATTACTCTTCCCCCTAAATAAAGTTAGTTGAGTCTCTTAATTAACTTAACTAATGAGTTGGTTCAACTACTTCAACCAATTCTAATTTGTTAAAAGAAAAAGAAAAGGGAGGAACATGGGGCATAGAAGAGAAGAATGTTAAGGTTTTCTCTTTGATTTTATGTTGAGATAGTTCAGTTTTCATTCATTCGTATATTCACCACAGCCTAATTCTCTTTTGTGATAGCAGGGTCTTATTGTAGACAACAATATTCAGGATTGAATCAAATCATTCAGACACTTGTTTTTCAGAGGTGTTGATCTATCTTTGATAGTCTGTGTAGACTTGTCTATTTATGAATTCATTTTCATGACTGATAAAGGCTATTGTTCAGAGTCGAGTGGGAAAAATTCTGTGGAAAGTTGATCTAGATTTTAGAGTTCAGTTTTGGTTTTCTGTCAGAGGTCCTTTTGTATGTTCAATCGGAGATGTCTAAGTTTGACTTTGGTCCAAGATTTATGTATGAGATTTTGTAAAGAAAATGACTCTTTGGTGAATTGGAATGAAATAAAGGATTTCTTTATGTCTCATCTATCTTGATTATCATCTTGGTGTCTTTACTTCTATTCTTACATTTATTTCAGCAACTGTCATATTCAGAAAATTACATAAAAAAGTGAATTTCCAGCAAGCTTTTTGTTGATAAAAGACTAGCCTAAGCACTCGTAATTAATACTTGTGAGTTGGGATGTTATTTTTGTTGGCTATAAACATAGGGTGGTATTCCCGTCTACTTTGCTTTAGCCAAGTAAAGTCTGAAAATGCTCGAGTAAGATTATTCCATATCTTTTCCTCAACATTTATTTGGCGACCATACTGGGGAAAATCAAAAAATAAAAAATAAAAGAAAACACTCATATCTTTATTTCCTTGGTTTATTGTATTTTTTATTTTTGTATCTACTATTTTTATGATTTTCTTTTTTCTCACGACCTTATTGGGTCCTATCTTGCATGATCATGCATAAATCTAGTTCAAGCTCATGGTCAAAGGTTAGTTGTCCTCTTTTCAAGGGTAACATATGGGAATCTTCTCATAACCATATTGATGATTTCCTTAGCTTCTGTAAATCTATTGGAGTTTATGATATACATTCTTCTGCAGATATTTTTCCACTTTTGATTTGTGGTAAGGCAGGATACTAGTCTAGACGTATAGTCTCTAGTCAAATTTTCACTGGAGAATCAATTTTTGTAAAGTTTCTTATCGATTTTCATCCTTTGCCTATCTTTCATCACTTTGAGTTTATATCTAAAAGCATCCTTGACCCTCCTCAATGTGAATTCTTCTATGTTCCTCACAAACAATTCACCTGCAGGTTTTTCTTAAAAGCTAAAAATGAATATCACACAAATCCCTCTCTCTTCATGACAGGCTTGCAGGAGAACAATCATGCATCTCGTAGTGCTATATTCACAGTGTAAGGATTATTGTCCTGTTATGACTACTAATCCTACTTTTGAAAATGCTTTATTTGATGCCTTTCCCTTTAATGATGACCTTTTTGAAGCATATCCCACTCAAGATCAACCTGTTTCTAACGAAGTACTCTTAATGGATGAATCTGGCAGGGAAGATTTTCTTAATTTGAATAGCACTATCCCTCATATTTCTCATGACTATTCTGAAAAAGATGAAAGAGGGGATTCAAGCGGTCATATAGGTTCTTATGTTGGCTCTTCTTTTGAAAACCTCCATGAGAATAATCAAGATTTTACATTGCAAAATCCCTTCGCAAACCCATTGTTTCAGTTCAGAGAGGTTGAGGAAATCAATGACGATAGTCATGTCTCCCTTGCATGCATGATTTCTTTTGATGATGATAAATTTGAAAGAATTCCTATGCATTTGAATCCTTTATTTTCTCCCTCGGTGCATGGTATTTATTTTTCTAATCAAGAGATCATAAATGATGACCTTATAATGCTTAAAGAGCCCATTAACTCCACCCTCTTCATCAAAACTTCTAACCATCATTCTAATGTAATGGATCATGCGCATGTTTTCAATATGAAGCCGAAATCTCGTCTTGTTGGTTGGCACATCCTGCAAGATGGTAATCACTTTTTTTGGGTGTTGATAGGCTCAGTACCCTTGATACATGCACTTGTTGGTTGGCAGCATGATCAATATGATTTATGCATCATCTTTCAATTTATGAATCATACATGTGGAATAGATGATGCATTTCTCTATGAGAAATGTCATCCCACCTGACCCCAAGAATGCTTTCCCTTCCTTTTGTACATAGATAATAAATTGGGTTTTTAGTTATTTAGTTTTCAGTTTTTTTACATTTATGTCATTTCATTTCTGATTTGCAGTAGTTTGATTTATGCTTTATGTTTTCAACAATCTCCTGCTACTTTTACTTTTTGGTCATTTTATTTATGTTCTTTTACATTTTGTGATTTTATTTCTGTCATGATTTTTATTGCTTTTCATCTTGTAGTATATTTTCGTCAAGAATAAGATATTGGATCAATTCTGCCACAGTGACACTCCTGCAAAGCATTGTTAGTCGATAACAATCAAGATTACACAATTGTTATGATGTCTCCTCTGAAAGGCCCTTGAAATTGTTACATATTTCCACTGTTGTCTTACAAGGAATTGGTTATTTCCCGCTTCTTCTTTGTAACAACCCTAGTTAAATAATTGAATAGGGTTTATCAAGTATAGTTAATTAAATAATTAACTGTCCTAATATATTTTAGTTAAACAATGATTATTTATTAATAATATTAATTAATTAATTAATATTTTTTATTAATTGTTTATATCTGTTGATTGATTAATTAATTAATTAATTGACTCATTAAAGGTTTGGGTAATGAATTAAAGGGCTTAATAACTTTAATTTATTTATTATAAGACTTTACGTATGACAGGGGATAGAGCATTGAGTGGAGGGATAAGGTAATAAATGGAAGGATAAGGTAATAAATGGAGGGATAAGGTGGGTGGCCTTAAATGAAGGAGGAGGCGGTGAATGGGGAGATATGACTGGGTTGAGCCCTTCGGGAGTGATTATGAAATTTTGGGGGAGAAAGCATTATTTGGAGAGAGAGACTGTATTTTCTGGTTTTTGATATTTTTCTGGTTGGGAGTTTGGGAGGACAGTTGCAGGGGTGCACCAGGTTGCTGGGAGTTTTGGGCTCGGGGGCCAGGAATCCTGGAGCTAGGGAGCCGGATAGGATGCTCCTAGCTGGCTGGGTGGTTAGTCGATTTTGGGCAGGGTTTGGTCAGAGCATCATGCAGAGTTTGGACAGAGCAGCAGAGAGGACAACCAGAGAGAGGGAATTTAGCATCAGATAAAGGTATTTTTATTTATGAATTTGCTAGGTTATGTGGTTGTCATGTAATTTATTAGATTGTTGTTCATAAATTTAAATTTATGTTGCTTATATGCTGAATGAAATTGCTTATTGCTCATGCTGAGTAATCTTAATGTTTAAATTTATGAATTTTATTAGTCTTAATTAAATTAGGTCTTTACACATGGTATTAGAGCCCTAGTTTAAAAACTTGGACCAGGGCCTACCCACCTACCCGCATGTAAGAAGGACAGTTCAGAAATGGAACTATTCCAACCCTGAAAAAAATAAAAATAATAAAAAATAAACCCTAAAATAGTTATATTGAAACCCTGAAACCCTTTAATTAGATGAAAATCCAAGTTCCAGCTCCACCTCTGCCTAACCTGCAAGCCAAGCACAAATTTTTTTAACACTGATCTATATATAAATAATATGCACATTAAAAATGTACAAGGCATACTAATATACTAATTGAAGTGTTAAATAAATTTTAACACTTGTTTCAAATAAACCAACCTATGTAAATAAATACATGTATATATATATATATATGATGCCCGGGAATGTCTGAACATATTTATAAATAAACAAGCAAACATTTCACCTTCTTCCCAATAGAGGTAGTCGAGCTTTGGCTTATCGCTGGCTTGAACCCGCGACCTCCTTGCTATCGCCTCTATTCCATGGATATGGGGCTTTTTCCATCTCATTCTACTCATGCCAAGTCGAGGAAAGAGCCACGGGCCCAAGATACCCAACGCCAAAGCCATCAAAGGAGGAGCCCACGACAGGGCTTTACATTGCCCAACATGTAGAGGTATAAAACAAAAAAAAATGAGTTAAAAAAAAAAAATTTACTCAGCCACACTGCCAAAGAGATGAATGAATGGTACAATCCTTACCAAATAGATAAATATAAATCATACACTCCTTACGTTTTCCAAAACACCGAAAGACATGGGATCAAAAAAAAAAGAGATTCAGATCTATACACCTGAGAAATTTTGATGGTCGCATCTTTAATGAAGCTGCAAAAGTAACGAACTCTGCCTGCTATGATCGAATTGAAATTAATGAGTATAAATTCCCTGCAGCCCAAGAGTCAATCATGTCTCAAAACAGGCATGGAAATAGTTAAACAAATAGCGCAACCAATACAACTACAAACCCCCAATTGATCTCTTATTTTGATGCCATTAATCAAAAGTAACAATCTAAATAAAAAGAGAAACAGTATTTAGGGACTATACGCTTGATACTCCAAAACCAGATGTTGTGGCCATCACGAATATGAAAACAAGGACGATGTTTGCGATTGCAGAAGAAAATATGGCGGAAGTGTACATCAGGCCTGTAAAGTATAAATTCTGATATACAGTGATCCCACAAAGTGCAAGCACAAAAACTCCACCAGAAAATAGCGCAGGTCATTGCAGGACGTTTGTTTCTTTCTAGAAAATAAGCAAAAGGAGCGATGGCAATTGTGGTAACAACCTCCTTGTAAGCTACAAAGACAAAATGATTCATTCCTTCTACCAGAGCAACTCTCGTAATAATATTTAATCCTGCGTAGCACACCTGAGCTGCAACCTGTGCACTAACAGGTTTGAGATAGGCCAACCAGCAAGCCATTCCTTCTCGGTGAAGCTAAGAACTTGCAGGAACGATTATGTAAAAAGAGAAACAGTGTTTAGGGACTATACAATTGATATAGTATAGTCCCACGTGCTCTACTAATTTACACAAAAAAAAAAGAGGCACCTGCGCGCTGTAATAGAAGAAAAAAAAAACCCTCATTTCGAACCCACGACCTGTAGCCAGAGCCAAACACCATTAATAAATAGTAAAACTCTACGGCTTCAACAACCACCGCCAGAAATATATAATAAATAAATAAATAAGTAAAAAGATATATATATATATATAAATAGGTATAAAAAAAATTGTTTTGAAGGCTAATTTGGGCCTGATATTGAATCTCCAATTCCACACAAGTTTGGAGTCACAATACACTACGCAGAGAGCTCAATTCTAGAGCCAAGTCTACAAACGATTCCATAATCTGTGCACAACAATTCATTCATATATATAGGTATAAAAATAAAAAAAATTGGGCCTGAAGCCACGCATCCACAATACAAACCACAACATACAACACGTAGCCATACAAACGTGGCATACAAGCCACGAAGCATACAAACGCGAGCCCAGCGCAAGCGCCGGAGCCATGCACCAAGCCACGGGGAGGAGTTGCAGGAGCCAAGCCCGCAGACCATACTCAAAGCCCAACATCAAGCCAAGCGATCAAGCGCCCAAGCTCAGAGATCCGGCCACTCTCCCAGTCTGCAAACCAAACGCACACACAACACAAGTCAGGTCAAATCCAGCCCACTAGCGCCAAACTAAGCCACAGGAGGAAGAGCCCACGAGGGCTTGTCCATGGCACCTTGCCCACAGGAAGTAGCCCGGCGTAGTTTCACAGCCAAAGGACTGTGCGGCCAAGCCCACACAGCCTACGCCTTCCCTCTGCTGAGAGGAAAAAAAAAAACAAAACGAAATGAAAGAGGTCGACCGCAATAATGCTAAGGATGCGTTTAGGGTTTGGGGAAGGTGGAGCGTGTAGGGTTTGGGAGTGGGGAGAAAAAGGGACACGTGGGCCTCATGTGAGGACCCATGATGCCCATATAATTTATTTAAAAAAAAAAAATGTTATGATATTTTATTTTTTATTTATTTTTATTTATTTATTCGTTCAAATTTAAATTAATTTTTTTTAAATTAGTTTTAATTAGTTTTTTTTTTTAGTTTTTTTTTTTATTATTTTAATTAGTTTAGATTCAAATCAAAGAGTAAAGTTTAAATTTAAATTAGTTCTAAATTTTAGAATAAAAATTAAATTTTTATTAAAGTTTTAAATTTTTTAAAGCAAAGTTTTATTTAAATTTTTTTTAAATTTAAAGTTTTAAATTTTAAAGAGCAAAGATTAATTTTGAAAAAAAAAAAAGGGGTAATTAGGTTTAAGCTTTAATTGAGTTTAAGCCCTAATTTAAATAATAAAATATTAGTTAAGCTTTAACTATATATTTAAATTTCGCTTAAAACAAAATTAAAGTAGTCTTTTAGTAACTAATAAATTAGAATCAATAATTAACTAAGTGAGTGATCAATGTTAATGATAAATTATGATTAGAAATCACATTAATTAGTTTTAAGCGAAAAATTTTAAAGGACTTAGAACGAGATAAGCAGGAGGGGGCTTCATGCGTACTAGGCAAGTAAGCTAAAAGAATTGGCGAGTATAGCGCAAAGATAGCATAGCTACCAGGCAAGGGAGTCAGTAGTTTTCTTAGGCGAAGACATCAAGCTTAGATGTTTAACCCTAACCTAGCCACTCCCCTAAACAGAGTAATGTTTGTTTACAGACAAGTAAAAAAACTTACGCCTAACCCTGTTTTCTAGTTTAAGTTGCGCAAATGTGAAACGTCCTTGAACTCACCCTGACAACTTTGGTTGATGCAGGTTAAATCATATAGGATGGTTAGGACTCGAGGAAATCGAGGCAGAGGGGCATCGTTGCAGGGACCGCCGGCGTCGCCACCACCATCACCCGAACTAGCTCTCATACTGTGCTCTTTGGAGGCCATAAATGAGACTTTAAAGGGGCGTCAACCAACAGAGACCGAAGTGGAGCCCCCATCGTCTGGAATGGGTAATCCAGAAGCGTCGAGGGATTCAGGGAGAGGACCTCCACCCGAAGACATCACTAGAGAACTGCAGAAGATCAAACTTCCGGAGTTTGTCGGGGGTCACGCCAGTGAACGCACAGAAGCATGGTTGGAAGGCATGACAAGGTGTTTTTCCTTAAGGGACTATGCATCCACCTCAAAGGCGAAGATAGCAATTTTTCAGTTGAGAGACAGTGCCTTGAACTCGTGGGGCAACCTGGAAAGCCAACTGCATCTTACCCCGGACACCGTATCTTGGGAAATTTTCGAGGAGAGGTTCCGAAGGAAATATCTGGTAGCTTACTATGAGGAACAGCAGGTAGGAGCGTTTCATGCTCTAGTACAGGGAAACAAGACCATAGAAGAATATGAGATTAGGTTTATGGAATTGGTCAAGTATGTTTCATATATGGATAATGACCAACGATAGGCATAACGCTTCGTCTATGGGCTAAACCCTAAGATAAGGGCTATGGTGTGGATGTGGAAACCATCTTCAATAGCGGAAGCTGTGGAAAATGCACATTATGCGGAGGAACACATGAAATTAACTGGAGGTACAAGACCTTCCTTTCTGCATCGTCCTGGATTCATGGGGAAGGCCCCTAGGACATTTCCCAAGGGAGGGGGCTCAAGGCCACCTCCATATGGTAACAAAGTCACACCAAGGATAGTAGCCACAGGGATTTCAATGGCAGCGAGTGCAGCATCTCGTTCATCATCAATGACGTAGGCAGGTCCATGGCCATCTCAAGGAACAGCTAGTAGGGGCAGGGGTTCTAGGGGAAGGAACTCATTTCAGAGATAGACACAGAACAGTGCGCAGGTTCAATCCTGTGTTACATGTTGGGGATGTGGAGGACCCCATTACCACCATGACTTCCCAGAGTTACAATCAGGATTTGTGCAGCGGTTAATAATCGCCAGGCTGAACATCAATCCATGATGGTGGAGTCATCAGGTACGCTAAATCATATCAATGTTAAGATTTTATTTGATTCTGGTGCGACAGATAGTTTCATTTCACCATCTGCATTAGAAAAGAGTGGGTTGGCAACCTACGAGCACGATGACTTTAAACAAGTCGAGATGGCTTCGGGGGAAAAACAAGTAGTAGGACCTAGTGTTGATAATTGTATAGTAGACCTGGGAGTGTGTACTACCAGGTTGAAGGTATACGTCACTACTCTCAGGGCGTATGACCTAATCATTGGAATGGATTGGTTAGAAGCTCATCGAGCTTTGGTAGATTGTTTCGCAAAAAGGGTGCTCTATGTAGACGACGAAGGAAGGACAGTGGAGATCCAAGGTGTACGGAGAAGGGTGTCATTACGCTTTATCTCAACTATGAAGGTTAAGCGATGCTTGAGGCAAGGGTGTCGACTATATGTAGTGGAAGCGGTGAATGAAAGGAAGGGACCCTCCTTGGATCAGTACCCGGTATTGTCAGAATTTAAGGATGTTTTTTCGAATGAGTTACCAGGGTTACCTCCTGAGAGGGAGCTTGATTTTACTATTGAGCTAAAACCTGGTGCAGAACCAATTTCCAAGACTCTGTATCGGATGACAGCGCCAGAACTTTGTGAATTGAAAATGCAGTTAAAAGAGTTACTAGACTTAGGGCTAATAAGGCCCAGTGTTTCACCTTGGGGTGCACCAGTAATTTTTGTAAAGAAGAAGGATGGATCCTTATGAATGTGTATAGATTACAGGGACTTGAACCATGCTACAGTGAAAAATAGGTACCCAATGCCGCAAATAGATGACCTATTCGATCAGATGAAAGGAGCAGCGGTATTCTCAAAGATCGATTTGCGATCAGGGTATCATCAGTTAAGGATTAAGGAAGGCAATATCCCAAAAACTGCCTTTTGAACTCGGTTTGGGCATTACGAGTTTGACGTAGTACCTTTTGGATTGACCAATGCGCCAGCAATATTCATGAGCCTCATGAATGGCATATTCTAGAAGTACTTAGACCGTTTTGTACAAGTCTTTCTAGATGACATCCTCATCTATTCCAAGAACGAAAGAGAACATGAGGAACACTTACGAGTGGTGTTGTCGTGCCTTAGAGAGAACAAATTGTATGGGAAGTTGTCGAAGTGTTCCTTCTTTTAGAAAGAGATCCACTATTTAGGTCATATCATTTCTGGTGAAGGAATCTATGTGGACCCAGAAAAGGTAAAGGCCATTATGGAGTGGTCAGTGTCAAAAAATCCCCATGAGGTGAGAAGCTTCATGGGGCTAGCAAGTTATTATCGGAGATTTGTGGAAGGATTCTCAAAAATAGCAAAACCCATCACCACTTTGTAGTGCAAGGGGATCAAGTATGAATGGACGGAAGAATGTGATAGTGCATTCATTGATCTTAAGAGGTTACTAACTAGTGCGCCAATTCTATGAGTGTCGGATATGGAAAAGGACTTCACAGTCTGCATGGATGCCTCGAAGTAAGGGTTGGGAGCTGTGCTAATGCAGGATGGAGGAGTGATATCTTATGTGTCAAGGAAGTTGAAGAAACACGAAGAGCTATACGCAACTCATGATTTAGAGTTGGCAGTTGTAATGCTAGCTCTGAAACTTTGAAGGCACTATCTTGTGGGGCGAAACTTTGAGCTCAAAATGGACCATCAAAGTTTAAAACATCTCTTCACTCAAAGGGATCTGAATGCCAGGCAAAGGCGATGGAGTGATTTTATGAGTGAGTACGATTTTGGTATTTCATACATCAAGGGAAAGGAAAATGTGGTCGCAGATACCTTGAGTAGGAGACCACATGTCTTCTCCTTGGTACCCTTAAAGGTCAATCTGAGGGAACGTGTGTTGACACAACTCCAAGAAGATAGTTGGTATTTAGAGGTTACTTCAAACCTCCAGAGTGGCAGGCAATTAGATCCAAAGTATGAAGGATATAGTATGGAAGTAAATGGACTATTGAGATATCGGGGAAGGATGTACATTCCTAACGATGGGGATATTCGAAGCATCATACTGAAGGAATCCCACAGAGAACTTTATTGTGCACATCTGGGTGTGAAGAAGATGTACGCAGACATGAGGAAGATCTTCTTCTAGGTAGGCATGAAGTGCGATGTAATCCATTTCGTCACCAAATTCCTAGAGTGTCAACAAGTGAAAGCTGACCACCATCACCCGGCAGGCCTACTACAACCACATGATGTTCCTATGTCCAAGTGGGAAGTCATCTCTATGGATTTTGTGGTGGGGTTGCCGCTCACATCTCATAGACACAATGCCATTATTGTGATAGTTGATAAGTTAAACAAGAGTGCTCATTTTATTCCGGTTAGAGACACTTACGATGTCACTGATATGGCACATGTGTTTGTAAGCGATGTTATCCGTTTGCACGAGATACCTAAGAAGATCATTTCAGATAGGGACTCCAGATTCACTTCTAGGTTTTGGACAAGTTTGCAGTCAGCATTGGGGACTCAGTTGAACTTAAGCACAGCTTATCATATTGAAACAGATGGGCAAACCGAGAGGGTAAATCAAGTCATGGAAGACATGCTTAGGATGTATGTCATGGATAATAAAACCCAGTGGGAGAAGTACCTACCTTTGGTAGAGTTTGCCTACAATAACAATTTTCATAGCTCCATCGGAATTCCACCCTACGAAGCTCTGTATGGAAGGCCATGTAGAACGTCGTTGAGTTGGGATAGATTAGAAGATCAAGTAACAATTGGGCCAGAATTGATTCAATAAATGGAGGAACAGGTGATTCAAATTAGGCGGAGACTAAAGGAAGCACAGGATAGGCAGAAAAGTTATGCGGATGCACATAGGACCGACCGAAGTTATGAAGTGGGAGACTAGGTTTTCATTCGTATCAGGCCTAATAAGAGTACCATACGGTTCGGGAAGGGGACAAAGTTGTCACCTCGATTTATAGGACCGTTCAGAATCTAAGAGAAAATTGGACCCGTTGCTTATCGTCTCGTACTGCCACCCCACTTGCATAAAACTCATAATTTTTTTCATGTATTTTTTTTACGTCATTATGTTGTTGATGAATCATATAAGCTAAATTGGAAGGAATTGTAGGTATCGGACGTGGGAACTCTCACGGTAGAACCGTTATGCATATTGGACCGTAGAGTTCGATAGCTCAAGAACCGTCTGGTAGACCAAGTTAAGGTTCAATGGGACAAGTATAGTCCAGGATCTGCTACTTGGGAAGACGCCAAGACATTACAACGAGACTATCCCTCACTTTTTTGACCACCTCGATAATATGTTTCTCGAAGGTTGGGTGTATGTAACACCACCTTTTGACTTAGACAGCCAGGATTACCTGAGGCCTACACTTTTATTTTCTATTCATAGTGAAACTATTAAATGATACACTTAAACTTTTAAGACATATGAACCTTTATGAATGTTTAAATATATTTGGATAATGATGGATATGATGCGATATATTGCGAGAATGTAAATTTTATGAATGTTTAAATATTATTGATGATGATGGATATAATGCGATCTACTATGTGAATGTAAATTTTATGAACGTTCAAATGCTATTGATGATGATGGATATGATGTGATATATTGTGTGAATGAGAATCCTATGAAGGTTTAAATGCTATTAGAATGATGTTGGATATGATGCAATCTATTTTGTAAATGATAATTTTATGAATGGGTGTCGAAATTGAATTATGGGATATTATGAGATCTATTTCTAACTTGAAAACTTTGATGTTCAGTTGTTGGTACACAAATACCGAATTGAAATGAGGATTGTATGCAATTACATTATGATAATGCATAGAAATGTATGAGTTTGTGTTACAAACTAATTTGCAGGTTATGGGCTATGAAATAGCCAAGGGATAATGATGATGAAAGTGGATGTCATGACCACTGGCCGAGAAACAATATGGTATGAATCTTTGTATGTGAAATTATATTGGTTTGGATGCATTGCTATGATATGTGGACCAGTGCAGGATTTCAGGTGATGAGACTGCCCAAAACCGAATAAACAATGACAAAACTCCCAGCAACACGGTGCCACTGTATATTCCATTGTAGGGTGTGGATCCTAGTTATGATTAGGAGGGGTGAAAGCATTTCCCACCATGTATCCTCCAAAACCTGAAGTCATGGGAGGATGGTGTTAGCTCACGCTCCCCTAGATGTGTGATGATGACTGTCAGTTGCCTGCTGGGGAAGCTTGGTCGAGATAGTGGCACTTCCGCTTACAAGTTCTATTTTGAGTTAGGTCAATATAGTTGACGCTCCAAGATAGTCCAATACAGGAAGGATAGGAATGGAAGATGGAAGTAAGTTAGGGAGGAAGGATGAGTAGAAATAGTTGAGAGTGTATGGAGATTTGTCTTATGTTGGAACTTATTGTTTCCTTTCTAAAAATTAAATGTGTATATATATGAATATTCATAATTATGTAACTAAATTACAATTGTCTAAATAACATTGTTGAGATAGATAATTAAAATTAAAGGATTTCGCAAACATTTGATTGGTTTATTGTCTTTTATAAAATGAATAGTCTTCTGGAATGGATTGGATGCATGAGGAAATTACTATAGAGATGATAGTTATTGATATTAGTACATGAACGAGACTTGTATGTACTAGCTACATATGCATTTCTTGCACATGTACACTAGTATGAATGAGTTTCTTGTATTACTTACTAGTAATGACGGTCATTTGTTATGAATGTGTGAACCATGTTTCTTTTCGCTTGTATCATAAAATACCTTAACTTCGGGACGAAGTTTCCTGAAGGGTGGGTGTATGTAACAACCCTAGTTAAATAGTTGCATAGGGTTTATCAAGTATAGTTAATTAAATAATTAACTGTCCTAATATATTTTAGTTAAACAATGATTATTTATTAATAATATTAATTAATTAATTAATATTTTTTATTAATTGTTTATATCTGTTGATTGATTAATTAATTAATTAATTGACTCATTAAAGGTTTGGGTAATGAATTAAAGTGCTTAATAACTTTAATTTATTTATTATAAGACTTTACGTATGACAGGGGATAGAGCATTGAGTGGAGGGATAAGGTAATAAATGGAAGGATAAGGTAATAAATGGAGGGATAAGGTGGGTGTCTTTAAATGAAGGAGGAGGCGGTGAATGGAGGGATATGACTGGGCTGAGGCCTTTGGGAGTGATTATGAAATTTTGGGGGAGGAAGCATTATTTGGAGAGAGGGACTATATTTCCTGGTTTTTGATATTTTTTTGGTTGGGAGTTTAGGAGGACAGTTGCAGGGGTGCACCAGGTTGCTAGGAGTTTTGGGCTCGGGGGCCAGGAATCCTCACGGAATCCTGGAGCTAGGGAGCCAGATAGGCTTCTCCTAGCTGGCTGGCTAGTTAGTCGGTTTTGGGCAAGGTTTGGTCAGAGAATCAGGCAGAGTTTGGATAGAGAAGTAGAGAGGACAACCAGAGAGCGGGAATTTAGCATCAGACAAAGGTATTTTTATTTATGAATTTGTTGGGTTATGTGGTTGTCATGTAATTTATTAGATTGTTGTTCGTAAATTTAAATTTTTGCTGCTTATATGTTGAATGAAATTTCTTATTGCTTATGCTAAGTAATCTTAAAATTTATGAATTTTATTAGGCTTAATTAAATTAGGTCCTTACATTCTTTCCATTTCTTCATCCATTGAGATCTTAAGAGCAAGTCTATAAGTTTTCCTCCTTGAAATTTAAGAGCATATTCTTGTCAAATGATTATGCATAAAGTGGTAAAAACACCTCATACTTAACACTTTTCATCAATTATTCCCAAATCCACAGTCATCTTTCCATTGAATCTTCTCACTCCCCCCTGTTGTGTAATTATTTTGGTTATGTCTTTTAATATTACTGTTCTTGGTCTGTGAAACCATGAGTTCTGAGTTCTAAATCTGTTGGAAAAAAAATTCCTATGGAGTCGCCAGTTTGTTGACGATTAAAATTGTCAACAAATTTTTTCCCGCAAAGTGTTGCTAAAGCCTATTATTATAAAAAACTAAATAATACTAGTAGGTGGGACCCGCTTGAACTATTGAAGATCAGATCTGTTCACTTTTGATGTTGTGATGATATGCGACATGGCTTACATGGTTGATGAGATACTGTTGTTATTGGTTATAATTTTAGCTTATGAGGTGTTGATTCTTAATTTTACTACAACCTATGCTATTATGTTCTTAATGCACCTACACAACAAGCATTTTAGTGAAATTGCATGAAAGACGGTTTTGAGAGAAGCAAAAAATACTATAACAAATGGGATCTAATTCGAAAATTTTACTATACTACATGCAAACAGATGAAAAGAAACTAAAATAAGAAATTGTCCTATGCCAACATACTATACTATATGCATTGGAAAAGATTGTGGAAAATCCTAGCTAACATAGGATAGCCTTGCGAGTTATCGAGGTTGTATATAGCATAGTTGGTATGCATTCCTGCATAGTAGAGATGGTAATATGATGGTAGAGGTGGCGCTCTTGGAAATTAAAGGTTGTTGGTTCAAGGTAGTTGATTTGTTTGATTGAGTAGCTAGCACGTACTAAGAATTGAATAAACTTGAACACCTTACCCCTACCGTTGGATTCCACCCTAGTCAGGCTATCTTCCAAACATTACTACTGTGGTTATGCTCTGATTTCTCAATAGGGAGGAACCACTCGGTCGACTCATGTTTTAAGACATTTGGTTACAGGTATGTTCTTTTTTTTGGCCCTTCATGAGTCTACTCTCGTTATGAAATGGATATTGTCTCAAGTATATTAGTTGTGCTTTCCTTAAGTATTGAGACTGTGTAAATGGTGATTGTGAATGAAACATTGATGATTCTCTTTGAAATGATGTTGAAGTCATAGAACTACTAGTTATCCTGGGGTGTTAGCAGTCACAAGAGATCTCTTCTAGTTTACTTAGAAGATCCTTGTTGGTCTTGGTGGGCGATCTTCACGCTTTTGCATTACTGTATCCAGTCTGTGGGTTTTTATGGGGCTTAATAACTGAAGCGTTCCTGTCACCATGCATTGTACATATGGGCAGTTGGTTGATTTCACCACTAGAGGTTACGAAGTGGGTTTTCCTATTCTTACTCAGACATGTCTTCACCTCTGTGTGGTAGTTGTTGGACCGAAAGGCACGAGGGTTATACCGTGCGTGCAATAAATAACATTGCAACGCCAAGTTAAAGCCTCACCTCCTGTTATGGCCCCTGTCATGGAATTGTTTCCTTCCCACAAATGAATCATAGCTCTCCTTGTGTATACACCTTTGGCCTCAAGGTTTTCACCATTATGAGGAATTGGCTCTGTTCCTCTTGTGATGGATACTGAGCAAAGCCTTAACCCTCCAATCTAGAGTTTCATAGAGGAGACTGTCTTTCATGTCAGGTTGCTACGAGTTATTGTAGATTGAATGTATGGTCGGACTCACCCAGTTGGTCGTATGGTAGTCATGTCGTTTTGGCATTTGGTTACTGCCTCTGTGATAATAATTATAAAACTAACATTGCAAATTGCACTTTCAAAGTACACAGTCACTCTCCTTATGTTAATAACTCAGGATTGTTACTGGAGAAGGCCTCTACCCTGATTCGATTTAATGTGTGTGTACGCATTGTTATCGCATCTTGCTAAGTCAAATTGATTCTATGATAGTGATAAATTGGTTGACACACAATTACTGGTATTTATGCACTAAGGATTTTTTAGATAGAATTGGTTACAAATGCTTGATGTTTCTCACACATATTGCGTTGTCTATATGGTTTTTGCACAATGGAAAAAATGGGCATGGTAACTGTGTTTTTCTTTGGGGCTGAATGACTATTGAGTTGGGTCACTCTAGAGAATATTTTCACTACATCTTTATATTTGTTTGATTGTGTAAGCCTGGGTTTGCACAACATAGTCGATTCCAATGTGACTATATCACAACAATGTTGTATTTAATCGATGGCTCGGCATGATGGATGATTTATTGCAGTGGCTACGTATTCTTTTTGTTGAAATGGGGATGTTGCCTCATAGTGTTTGTTGGATGTGCATTGTGTATAGCATAGATGTCTTGGGTGCTCACACTCAGGGTTACCCACGGAGTTTTGAGCAGGATTGGTTGCAACACGATCATTTGTTGATACAATCTTGCTTTTGGTACCTCGTTAGTTGGCTAGGTGGCTTAGTTTTTTCAGTCACATTAGATTGGGCTTGCACAATGATGGATTTACACTTGCATGATTGAATTATTTGGCACATATCTTGTGTTGGGTGGTGTCTATTGTCTGTTTAATTGTCAATTTGGGTTTTGGCAATTTGATCTTAATTTTGGGTGTTTGTCCTTATTTATTTAACAAGGGTCATTGCATTCAAATGATAGACCGGATGTCAATGATTCAGTGACTTCATTGTTATTTTTGGAGATATGAATTGGGGTATATTTGTTGATTATAGGCAACGGTTGATTTTGAATGGTTACAGATTGGAAATGGGTATTGTTCAAAAATTGTTATAAAATGCAAAGAAAAGTAAATGAAGGGAACATAACCCCTTAAAAATTGGTGGAATGCATACTATCTTGTGGTGACATTGTGTTGGATATTTGATTATGAACAATAAACTAGTTAAACGCACAGAAATTGTTATTTGGTCAAAATGATTGAAGGTTGATGCATCTCTTCTCGCAGAATATTTTATGGATCACTTAATTAATTTCATGAACAATAACCGTCTTTCTTCCCTTCCATTATTTCATTTTTCACTAATTAAAAATCTCGTCACCTCCCATATTCATTTTTCCACTACCTATTCTGAGATTAATTATGGTCAAGAGAATTTCGGTGTTAAAGGAGTTGGAAGTGGCAGTGTCTTGCGTGGATTACAGTGAAATTTTCTTGGGTTACTTACAGTTGATTGTTGTTCTCATTGATCAGTAACCATGTTATTTTCCCCCTCATCGAATCATGTTTTTGCTCAATACAAACCCCTCGCATACCCCAAAACCCTTTTTCACCCCCTGCTCATTGATAAACGGTAAAACAATTTGTATAGATTGGATTGCATGAGTCTGATATATTGTTGAGGCAAAATCCATTTCATATTTTAAAAGAGTTGTCATGTATGTTTAATTAAAATATCATTGCTAATCAATCACACATGGAGGGATGAGCTATTCAAGTAAAAGGATTAAAACATAGGCCTATTACGCTTATGTCAAAGAGAAGGACTAAATATGATAGCATCAACAAAAGAAAGATGGCCTCACAACTGGAAAATATGGCTTTTGAGTTTTATTTTATCTATTGTTTTATGACAGTTGACTTCATGGATCTTCGGACAACATGTTTTATTTTGGATATATGAGTATCATTTTTGAAATAATTTCAAATTTCATGAGCTAAAATTGCCAAAAGTGAATATGTTGATGGGAGACACAAGGAGGTGTGTTTTACTTAACTAATGGTTATGTTATGATTTTTATGATTGTTATGAACTAAAGGGAGTCACAAGGGGTCCCACCTACTAGTGATTATTTATTTATGACCCTTATTATAATTATTACTCTTCCACCTAACTAAAGTTAGTTGAGTCTCTTAATTAACTTAACTAATGAGTTGGTTCAATTACTTCAACCAATTCTAATTTGTTAAAAGCAAAAGAAAAGGGAGGAACATGGGGCATAGAAGAGAAGCATGCTAAGGTTTTCTCTTTGATTTTATGTTGAGATAGTTCAGTTTTCATTCATTCGTATATTCACCACATCCTAATTCTCTTTTGTGATAGCAGGGTCTTATTGTAGACAACAATATTCAGGACTGAATCAAATCATTCAGACACTTGTTTTTAAGAGGTGTTGATCTATCTTTGATAGTATGTGTAGACTTGTATGTTTATGAATTAATTTTTATGACTAATAAAGGCTATTGTGCAAAGTCGAGTGGGCAACAATCTGTGGCAAGCTAATCCAGCTTTTAGAGTTTAGTTTTGGTTTTCTGTCAGAGGTCCTTTTGTATGTTCCATCGGGGATGTCTAAGTTTGACTTTGGTCGAAGATTTTTGTATGAGATTTTGTAAAGAAAATGACTCTTTGGTGAATTGGAATGAAATAAAGGATTTCTTTATGTCTCATCTGTCTTGATTATCATCCGGGCATCTTTACTTCTATTCTTACATTTATTTCAGCAACTGTCATATTCAGAAAATTACATAAAAAAGTGAATTTCCAGCAAGCTTTTTGTTGATAAAAGACTATCCTAAGAAATCATAATTAATACTTGTGAGTTGGGATGTTATTTTTGTTGGCTATAAACATAGGGTGATATTCCCGTCTACTTTGATTTTGTTGTTGAAATATTATGTGGACAAATATGTCAGTTTATCCTCATATAGAAAGGCTAAACATCACTTTCATTTTGCCATCATCACTTCTCACTTTTGTGAGACTACACTATATGACCCACTACTTTCCATCACACAAGCCCATGTCCTACAATAAATGAAAAACTTCCTAGCTATAATCCCAAGATGTCCCTCAAAGAACCATGCCAGGGCCATCCAAAACAAATGAAAGTATAAAACATGGTTCTCCAAAGTGTTGTTCCTGAGATTAATCTTAAGGCTCAAAGAGTAATGTCAGGCATCAGGAGTGTTTAAAGAAAATGTTTTAAATGAGTGCTTTTCCTACCTTTAGTTATATAAGAAATAATCCTTAAATGAAATTAATAATAGCACAATACAGAGGTTGTATTCCGTAGTCTGAGTCACAATTATAATATCAAATGGTGTTAAGGAAAGTTACAAAACTGTGAAACAAATCTAGGAATCAATTGCAGGTGAGTCTCACCTTGTATGCAGCAGAAGAAAAGTAGAGAGCGCAACCTTGAACATAATATGAAATGCAGTAATTCATGCAACTTGCAGGTCTTGTTTTACTCACAGTAAATATAGAGGAAAAAGTACTTACCTAATGAATTGATGATATAATATGATCACAGTAGTTGTAATACTAAATTTTAATCAATCACTTTTCAAGGAATTACATAAATAAATTCGGAGAAATGGAAATACAGAGGAAACACATAACTTAAAATGAACAGAAATTAGAATCTCAGTCTACACTTGTATTAATAGTAAAAAAAGAGAGTTTCTCTATTACATCCAGCAAGAAGCAACCCTCCATAGATCTTGAATCTATGTACTTATACAAAATACATCACAGCTCAAAAACCGTTGGACTTCTTACAGTATCTAATTAAAAATAGCATACATCTGAATAAAACAACAACATGTAAATCTTGATGAGCTTCACTAGTGTTCTCCTCTGTATCTTCGTCTACTGGCAGAAAATCCTCTTTTCCTTAGTCCTTTGGGCCGAATACACATGTCATTAGGGCCACCTTAATCATTTAGCATATTGTCTTGGCCATTTTAGTTTTGTTGCCATCTCTCTCTCTAGATATGTTCAACAAGGAAATGAATCACATTTGAGATCACGGGGGAAGAATAATCAAATGAATAGCAATGCATTGGCTCGTCAAAGAATGGATAACGGGCAAAAAAAAGTAACTGTCTGTGGAAAGAATGATAATGGAACAAGTGTATGATGATGAAGTAGGGATAGGTGGAGATTAGAATGTGGGTGGACGAGATAAGTGGTTGTTGAAAGGTGAAAGGTAGATAGGATAGAAGGAAAGGACACTATGCAAATTTTCTTACCTGCTCCCAGCTATGCTTGCTTTTCCATGTTCAATACATTGGGTGCATCTATCCAACAATTCCACCTTGAGGGATCGATTTTTTCATTTACATTCAAAGCGAATAATTTCCTTTCTATCTGAGGAAACTTTTCTTGGATCTTTTTTACTTCTTGCGTTGTGGCCTGGAACTGTGAACTTGGATTCACTAGCCATTTATAGATTTTAAGAAGATCAATCTGGCTCATTTCCTAAATGGCTGCCATAATTTCTTCTTTTCTCTTTTTGGAATTCTGTTGGCTCATTTCTATATCAATTTTCCCTAGGGATTCTGAGATATTACTTCCTTCAAGATCAATCAACCCTTTATTTAATGATGACAACACTTCTAGAAAAGCTTATTTTACCTCTTTGGCAAATTGTTGGGCTCATGATTTGGTTGTTTTATGATGATGATTGAATCTTTTTGTACCGGTATTATATGTGTATTTAACCATTTTGAAGAAGTTTTCGAAGGATTTTGCATCAATTCATCATGGCTTTATAACAGGTATGCGTAATTTATGTTTTTCAATGGTTTTGAGTTAGAATCAGTTTGATTTCATGTTTAAAAGAATCTAATGCGTGATCTGTGTGTCATAGGACAAATTCACAATGCAATTTTCCATCTGGTAGCTCATTCGACACTTCATCCAACACCCAATCCAGTACTTCATCCGGCACTTCATCTGGTATTACATCCATCACTTGGAGCATAGGCGACTTGGCATTTGTTATACTGGTGGCCTTTGTTGGGCGAATCGGCAACCTGGGTTTTGTTCCCCCTTGTGGCCTCCAGCTACCGAGCTCTTGACATCTCAGATTAAGCAGTTATGATAATCGTTCAGTGGCTCGTTCAGTTTCTAGAAGATAAAGGCCGTTAGAGCGTATTTAATGGGATTTAATATCTTTAGAGGAGGTCGACCCTTCCAGTGGTCGACCTCTTGAAGTGTAATCATTATAAATACCACCAGTAGTGGCCAGACCAAAGACAAGAATTGTTAGAATACATTTCACTGTGTAACTCAAACATTTATGCAAACTTGTGTTAAGACTATGTTTTTTAATTTAATGCCAGAACCGTGTTGATTAAGCTTGCGATTTGTTGTTGAGGAGTAGCCACGACCTACTGGGGGGGCACCAGTGGTTTGGGTGAATACTTAGATAGATAGATTGCATATTTCGGTTGTGTAGTTATCATTTACTTCATTCCCTGTTATATGTGTTTTGTCATTTTAAATGTTGTGTGTTTGCTATTCATCATTTAATTGTTTAATTTCCCTTTTGCAAGTTGCTTGTGGGAGATAGCTATCTATTATGCTGTGTCTTTTATTTATTAGTGAATGGATTGCAAGATACTAAATTTGTTGGTGTGTTAAAAGTTAAATTGATTTTTGCAGGTTGAAACGGAGTAGTCTTTAAAATAGAGTATTAGTTTAAGACAGAGCTTCTTTTGCAAGTTTCGATGGATCAATAATTGCAAATGTTATTAGTTGATTTAATTCTCAGTTTAGTCATGCTATCATGAATCTATTTTGATTATCAATATTGTCTTAGTGTGCTAGGATAGGAGTAGAATTTGGATTATGTTTTTACGAGCATGTTAGTTTGAAATTCAAGTTTTTAAAGATAGGATTAAGCCCAGTTTAATTTTGAAATTCCAGTTTTAGATATTGTTTTGAATTATGTTTCTATAAGCATTATAGTTTGAAATCTGAGTTTTTAATAATGGGATTAGCTTAGTTCAATTTATGAGATCTCGGTTCTAGATTTGAATAGCAATTTCAAGTAGAAGTTGAATTTGAATTAAGCTTTTATTTACGAGTTTATAATCTTGCAAATTTACTTGAGTTAGTATAAAAGTGCATTTGAATTAAGTATAATAGTGTTTTCTTATCATTGATGAATGATGCATGAAATTGAGAGATCACATGGATTTTCAAGATAGTTAATATTTCTTCTATGATGGCTAAGCTCTCGTTAGATTGCTTGATTCATACTTTTCATTTCTCCATAGAAGCCAATATTGAATTTATTCCTCTTGAGCTATCACTAATAATTAGATGCCATCGTGATGTCATTAGGAACAGAAGACATAATCATCATCTTTGAAGTTTCTTGTTATTGTATATTAAGAATAGTTTTTTATTAATCTTTGAATACTGTCATGATGCTTTTGATTAAGTAGGTTAATATTTTCCTTTGCATATTAGAAATGATTATGAGTTTTATCTTAAGAATAGAGTTTACTTGTTGAATAGTTTTGATAGGTTTACTTGTTGAATAAGTTTTACTAGGTTAGTTTTTTTATTGCTTACTTGCTTACTTGTTGATGCTCATTAGATTGAATAGATTAACTTCTTGTTGTTGTTGTTCATTAAGTTGAATAGATTGAATATATTGCTTGTTGTTGCTCATTAGATTAAATAGGTTAACTTGTTCAAAGTAGGGTTTTGATTTGCTTCTTTAGGAATAGTCCATCGATCCATTGTTTAAAAGTTGCTTAGGATAAATAGTTCAAGTTCTTTAATAGGGTTTGCTCATTGATAGTCTTTGATTAAGTAGATTAACCCTTAGATAGACTATCTCCTTAGTTAGATCATACTTACTCTAGATTTTCTGCCTTGGCACATATAGTGCTACAACTCTAAGTTTACTTACCCTGGGTTGACAATTTAATTAAGGTATTTAGTGCATATAGAATACCCATCATTTTTGGCGTTGTTGTCAAGGAGTTGTCTCAAGGTAGGAAATAATTAGGAGATATATCATTTATTAACCTTAACATTAGTTTGGTGGGGGGGGACTTTAAGATGAGAGGTAAGAACCTGTGCATCTTTTATAGCAGGTTCCCCAAAACCCAATGGTAGTTTTTATTTTTGTTTTCTTTCATGAACAGACCTAGGGACCCAAAGGGTAGATACATTAAAACCAAGTCAAACCTTTCGACCAAGGTTCATAACGACCTTTTTGGGGGAAGGAACACTCCATTCATAAACTCCTCAGACCGATACTGAAAAGTAGGGGCTAGCTCAACCCAAAGAGATAAATCAGTCTCTGAAGAAACTAAAACAGGGAGCTCTATAGAACATAAAATTGAAGCATCAATAATAGTGGGACAGGAGGCAAGACCACTCGAGCCTTCCATAGAACCAACCAACACAACCTTTGTTTTTTCACCACCATCAGGAGACCCTAACTTTGTAGACATCATAGACCCTAAATAGGTGAATACTTTATTTGGTAGTTCAACCAATATAATTGTTTCTCATATTAAAACAAAAACTTTAGCACCAATAATCTCAACTGGCTCGAGTAGAGTCCCAGACATCCAAGAAGTCAGAAGACCTTCCCATCAAAGGGATACCTTTATTAGAAAAGAACCTTGGGATACTTTTTTATCTTCAGGGATAAAACCATCTAGGTACTCTCTTTTTGGAAACCAAACCAGTATGAATGATCAGGAGGATCACAACCATGTAAGACACAATGAGGGAGAAGAAGATGGAAACCAAACTGAGACCACCTCCAGGTTTCCAATTTTGGACACCACACAAAATGTTAATATGAAAAACATTCCCCTCTCGACACTGTCCACCTTTTACAGTAAAAGGAGTAAAGTCCCGGATACCTTCCTATTTGAGTTCGACATCTTGTGCAGGAGCTACAACTACTTACAAGATGCCCAGAAACTAAAAATCTTTTTTGCCACCCTCAAGGACTCTGCACTAAGATGGTTCATGGGGTTGGGAGAATCTAATATTAGGTATTAGGAAGCCATGAAAGATACATTTCTTAAGAAATACCAAGACTACTGCAAGTCCAAGGATTGTCGTAATGATATTTTCAAAATCCAATAGTTAGAGGATGAGAATCTCGAGGATTATATGGAATAGTTTGCTCATATCTCACAGAAATCAAAGTACCATGACCTTCCAGATGATGCAGTCAAGGCCCTTTTCCTTAAAGGAATTTCGGAAGAATACCTAGACATACTTAACATGATGGCATCATGTGACATCTCCCATAAACCATTTTCTGAAATCTGTGAAATGTGTAAGAATAACTCGAGGAGTAGAGCTAAAACAAGGAATAATGTTCGACATCCTTATAGTAAAAACTTAAAACCAGTTATTTCAGGTGGTATCAAAAGAGTAGAGATAGGGAAACTTTTAGAGAACTTCAAAACAAATATCTTAAGCACAATAGGTTCCCAGTTGGACACCCTAAAGATTAAAAAGAAATAGGAGGAAAATGCAGCAATGAGCATATTTTGCCCAAGATACAGGAGGAAGAATTCCTCAAGGGAATGCCCATTAGATAACATTTTAGTTTGTGGCTTCTGCATGGAGGACCACTCAACTAAAAACTGTCCATCATTTCCCGATTTGTTAGCCATATATAGAAGTGGGGATCTTGGGGAGTCCTCTTATCCACCTAGGAGGCCATGGCAGCCTAGGAATCAACCTACATACCTAGATCTATAGCTTCAAGTTCCACCCTATTATCAACAACCACAACAGTGGAACTCACTGAGTTGGAAAAACTAGTCTACACAGTATCACCATCCTTGTCTTCAAGGATGGAGAGGAGGGAATAACCAAGGAAACCCTCAAGCTCCACTTGTCCCTATGCCCAACCATCCTTACCCTCATTTTCCACTGAACATCCCGCATCTTTTTCCAGGTTTTTTTCCACCACCTTTACCTCCTATTCCTCAACAACCGTAACAATACCAGAATGCAAGCTCCCCAAGACCGACATTATTACCGGCACAACCAATGCCCAATCCAAATAATAAACAAACTCAACCTCTTCACAATGTTGATATGAAA
The DNA here is from genome assembly GCA_032191745.1 of Picea mariana. Classification (NCBI taxonomy): domain Eukaryota; kingdom Viridiplantae; phylum Streptophyta; class Pinopsida; order Pinales; family Pinaceae; genus Picea; species Picea mariana. The sequence continues at coordinate 135,490 of JASDQU010100063.1, read as the reverse complement.
GCCTTTCCGACATATGTTATTTATCCTATTCCATTGCAGGAGATTCAACTAAGGTCGGGAAAAATTCTGGACATGCAGAGGCCTTCAGTAGTCATCTGGGAAGAAGAAGAAGAGGAAACCCCCAAACAACCCACAGATGACACTAGGTGGGAAGATGTTATTATTCTTAAGGACCAAGAACCCAAGCTTCCCCAAAATGAACCTTCACAAATTACGAAGGCCCCTCCTTATCCAGAGAGATTAGTAATCGAGAAACCTACCACCCGACCGGAATTTGACATCTTGAATGAGTTGAAGAATATATGTGTCAAAATTACCTTGCTACAACACATTAAGGATATTCCAATCTACAATAAGGTGGTCAAATAATTGTGTATTAAGAAGCCAGGAAGGAAGTAGAAGGATCCTCCAACAATACATTTGATAGGAGAACTTTCTGAGTACATATTAGAGCAGCCTAAGGTCGCAAAATATGGGAATCCAAGAAACCCATAGTGACCTTAACCATTAATCAGGTTTCCATTGGGAACACTCTCATAGACCTAGGGGTAGCCATCAATCTTATGACTGTTACTACCTTGGAGGAATTACAGCTAAAACCTCTTCTTAGACCTACCCCTACTATTTTTGAATTAGCAAATAAGACAAGGGTTATACCTGAAGTAATTTTGGATGATATCATAGTCACTTTAGCCTCATGGGAGTACCTAGTGGACTTTCTTGTCATCCACTCAAAGGATCCTACCAAAGGGCATCCCGTTATTTTGGGAAGACCTTGGTTAGCCACAACCAATGCATTTATTGGTTGTAGAGAGGGAGAAATGACCATCTCAAATGGACTCTCTATACAGAAGCTCACCATATATCAACCAGCTCAACCTATCATGGATAATCTATAGTGGCTTGAATGTCCATATGATAATGAGGAAAAGGAAGAGCCTATGTTTCCAAGTGATCATTCCAGGGCACTTTAGGAGAACACAATGGAAAATGTGCTAAACTAGTTTATTTCTGCTATCACATGTGTTGATTTTCCACAATCATTTCCCCAATTTGAGTACATGTTTGGGGAATAATTTTAGGAATAGTTGGACCCATCGATTTCGTCTTCTACATCTTTTATATTCGATATAGACGAGTCTGCCACATCTTATACCATGCCCTACGAAATTAGTCCAGGAAAATTTCTACATATAAATTTTGAACTAGATGCAGACCAAAAAAAGTAGTTAGTAAGTGTCCTTAAAGAAAAATCAAGGGAATTCGCCTGGGAATACACTGACATGAAGTGTATACACCCTAACACAGGTATTCACCACATATATTCCCAGGGGGAAGTAACACCTGTTAGGCAACCCCAGAGAAGGATGAACCCAACACTCAAGGATATAGTGAAAGAGGAGATCCAAAAGTTATTAAATGTCGGATTTATTTATCCCATCTCCAATAGTAAATGGGTATCCTCGCTTGTAGTGGTTCCAAAGAAAGTAACCGGGAAATGGAGAATTTGTGTTGATTTCTGGGAGCTTAACAAGGCCACTCTGAAGGATTATTTTCCTCTTGCTCTCATTGAAAAAGTCTTAGATACCCTATCAGGAAAGAAATATTTCTCCTTTTTCGATGGATATAGCGGGTATAATTAAATTCTCATAGCACCTGAGGACCAGGTCAAGACTACCTTCACTTGTCCTTGGGGCACCTATGCCTATAGAGTCTTACCATTTGGATTGTGTAATTCTCCTGCCACATTTCAATGGGAAGTAATAGGGATATTTGTTGATATTATTCATAATTGTGTGCAGGTATACATGGATGACTTCACAATATACATAAATACTTACCAGGAAGCCTTAGATAACTTAGAAAAAGTCCTTATCAGATGCCAAGAAATGAACCTGTCTTTAAGTCATGAAAAATGTAAAATGTTGTTGACTGAAGGAGTGGTTCTAGGACATCATGTTTCATCTGAAGGGATTAAATTCGATCCTGCTAAGATTGAGGTCATCATCAGCCTTCCACCCCCCAAGACTCTAAAAGAGGTGAGAGTCTTTCTTGGACATGTCAGATACTACTGACGATTTGTTGAAAATTTCACAAAGATTGTTGCACCCATGTTTGGATTGTTAATAAAGGATGTTGATTTTCTTTGGACTAAGCAATGTCAAACCGCCTTTGAAACTATGAAAGCTAAGTTGTCTATGGCACCAGTTCTTAGGGGGGGGCAATTGGGCTCTCCCATTTAACATATCCACTAATGCCTCTGACACTGCAATAGGAGGAGTATTAGAGCAGAAAGAAGACCAACAATCCTATGCCATTTACTTTTTGAGCAAGAACTTGTCCCCTGCCGAGTTAAACTATACAATTGCCGAAAAGGAATTCTTGGCAGTAGTTCATGCTATTAATAAGTTTCTCCACTACATCACAGTTTACGAAGTATTTGTACATACAGATCACTCTGCCATTAGATTTCTCATGAATAAACCCCTAACTAATGGCCGAGTGACTAGGTGGATCCTGCTATTGCAAGAGTTTAATATCATTGTTCTTGATTGACCTGGAAAGGAGAATTTGGTATCTGATTTTCTTTCACGCATAAAAAATGAGGATGATGATATTCTCATAGATGATAGTTTCTTAGACGAGCACCTTTTTCCCTTTCTGTAAATAACCCATGGTTTGCAGATATGGAAAACTATTTTTCTACTGGGAAGTTACCATCTCATTTGTCACCTTATGAAAAGCGTAGAATTATTACACAAAGTGCCAATTACTCTTGGGTTGGCCATGACCTTTTTTGTACTGGTCCAGACTTGATCATTCGTAGATGTGTCCAAGAAGATGAGATACCAGAAATCCTACAAAGTTGTCATGATGGACCATGTGGTGGCCATTTTTCCGACAAACATACAACACATAAGGTGTTACATTCAAGCTAATATTGTCCTAGTATTTTTAAGGATGCTGCCAAGTATGTGAGTAGTTGTGATAGTTGTCAAAGGATAGGAAGACCCACGTCAACTGACAAAATTCCCTTGCATGCCCAAGTTATGATAGAACCTTTTGAGAAATGGGCCCTTGACTTTGTAAGACCAATTTCACCCATGTCTCGTACGAAAAATTATATTTTGGTTTGTACAGATTATGTCACCAAGTGGGTAGAGGCAAAAACCCTATTGAGGGCTATAGAAAAATCCATTGTCGAATTCATTTATGAAGACATATTTACCCATTTTAGTGTTCCTCGTGAAATTTTTACAGACCAAGGCACTCAATTCACTTCCAAGCTGATGAGAGAACTAATGGAGAAATATGGGATCAAGCACTGCAAGTCTTCTCCATACCACCCACAAGCTAATTGTCAGGTAGAGTCCACAAACAAAGCTATGGAAGTTATCTTAACCAATACTATTCAATTGCATCATCGGGATTGGGCTGATAGGCTTCCAGAGGCTTTGTGGGCATTTCAGACCACCTGGAGAAACACCAATGGGCATACCCATTATGAGCTAGTGTATGGGAAACAAGTACTTCTACCAATAGAATTCCAAGTAAGCACCTTTAATATTGCCACAAAATTTGGATTAAACTTAGATGAGGCTCAGAAAAAATGAGCCATATAATTAAACGAGTTGGATGAGATCAAGAAAGATGTTATCCAATGAACAATATTAGTCCAAAACCAGAGGAGCAAGTGGCATGACAAGTTTATTAAGAAGAAACACTTCCAACCTGGTGATTGGTCTTTGTCGTTTGACTCCCAATTTAAAACCTTCAAAGGAAAAATTACCACTCAGTGGTTGGGTCCTTATGAGGTAGTCACCATGTATGACAATGGGGCTGTGAAAATTGAAACAATTGACGATGGGCAAGTCTCCTTCATAGTAAATGGACATCAACTCAAAATTTATCACATACCCACTTCCAAAGAATATTTCCTACAGGTCATGTGAGATGACAAGGTATTGGCCTTAGTAGATGGGGAAGTCCCTGCTTGTTCTTGAATGTTTTTCTGAATTTTTTACTGTACATATGTAAATAATTTTGAAGTATGTTGATAGACAATTCTAGAGATTTTTGTAGGTATTTATTTCACCAGGAGTAGACAGTCTCAAGGAGATATAAAGGAAGTATTTTCCTTCAAAATATTGCTATATTTGAACCTTGTTGTCTGCTAAGAATCAATTGAATAATTATTTGTTGTAATAAGCCACATTTTTGCAAAGATTTCCATCTTCTTTTTCTCAAGGCATCTTTAATAGCAGCTACTCTTAAACCTTCACCACTAGGATATAAGGAAGTGATACCTTAGCCATAAAACTTAGAGGTTACTCATATAGTTTCCCCAAGAACCCTGAGTAAGTGAGTAAAGTATATTTATTAAAGAGTAACAAGGAGGTATGATTAGTGGTTAGCCATGGAAACATCGCAATAACTAAAAAAAGAAGAAAGTGAGTTTAGCCTAAAGATACCTTTATGTTCTTTCCCAATGGTACCATCCACTACACACTAAAAATGATTGATTATATCATATATTTAGATAGGCTACGTCCACTTAAGTACCCCTTACATCAGGACAATATATAAGGAATACATAAAGCAAATTCATCCTCTAACATAAATACCATCCCAATCTAAAAAAAAAAAAAGGTTTTTTTTAGAGTTGTCCCCCCATCTTCTTGCACAAAGCAATCTTATATTAAAATTTTAAAAGATGGAGGGCTAGTATTTGAGGGTTTAACAGGCTAACCCACCAGGATACTGAATAGGTATGTTGGCAATGGGTACCGGCCTATGGTATGACTAGGTAAACCCGTCGGAGTACTGAACAGGCTCGCTGGCAGCGGGGCATTCTACCTAGAGAGGATGATAATATGACAAAAAATAAGAAAGTCCTAAATCTTAAACTTGTCCTGATGTACGACATTACTTGTAGACAAATATGACACGAAGTATGTATGGTTAAGCTAAGGTTAATGAACTCCATAAATCTTCCATTGGGAACTAACTTTGAGACTATCTTAAAACTCTCTCACCTACCTCTTATTAACTATATGTAGGATATTATATCCTATAGGTGGGGCCATATTATAACCATCTTGTCAGACCGATATGTGAAATTTATCTCTACACTTAACAAGCTATAAATCTTCGGCTATTGGGAGAATTGACTGGTTTCCTATATTTTTTATTGTGAGGTGTCACAATGCTTAGGAGTGGGGGAGGGGTTTCATGAGATGACAAATGAGAACATTGCCTATATATAATCCATGAGAAGAAGTAGAATCTTTGTAAAAAATTATGTATATCGTTTTCATGATATGGGCTATTATATCAACAGTTATTTTTATTTAAATGCTCACTGTGTGTTATAAACCTGTTGTATATTTCTTCGACAAACCACTTAACTGGTTTTTCTCTATAAACTGTTCATTACAGACTTGTGATTACTTGCCTTATAATATGCGAGATAGAGGAACAGATTGTTATAATGTGCGAGCGTGATGACAAAGCAAGTAACAATGGAACACTCTTATCCTGTCTCTGCTCATGTTCACTATGACTGCCAAAAGTGTTTAAGACTAAGTGCTATGGATAAAACATCCATTACTGGATGAACAAATTCCATTTTTCACAGGAGTACCATATGGAGTGCTATTTGGAAGACCATATGGGGTGCCATATGGAAGACCCGATGACATTCCATATGAAGGATCGGATGAGGTGCACACAAATAGTAAATGACCACGATTTCAGGTAACCAGGAATCGCTTGAATTAATTTGATTGTCCAGTTGTATGATGAGATAGTTAAATGGAAATTGAGAGTTAAATGATACAATCTTTAAATACATTTTTATGATCAAATGTTCAATTCGAATACTTGGACATTGATCTAATTCTTTCATCATTACGATTGCCTCCAAAGGACACTCTTCGAATTCAAAATCGGTTCAGTCATACTCACACATGGAAACTCGTGTGTGATGAATTCATCAATGAATTCAACCACTTCCACCTTGAGCGCATTCAAAATCGGAGGGTTAGCTCCAAATTTTTATTTCATTTATGCATGGTCGTTGTATTGTGCTCATCCTCTGCCCAATTGTGCTCATCCTCTGCCCAATTGTGCTCATCCTCTGTCCAAATTCACTCCTCTATCCAATTCCACTTCTCTACTCATCATTTTCATTGTAACCATGCCCAAACAATATGAGTCGTCCTCCTATGCCGACCTCTTGGCTATCCCCAAGTTCACACAGTGTAGGGAGGTCTTTCTTCGCACAGGGTGGGGGTCATTCTTGGCCTGTCTGTAGGGCCATGATGATAGAATTTCTCTGCAACTCTCCCTTGGATTCAATGGAAGGATGGCATGTGTGGGGTCTCTGGCCTTCTTTGTCTTTGAGGAGTCAATTTCCTCAGCCACAAAGCTACCAAGAGTTGGAGATCGTTAGTTCAAACACCACTAGTTTCCACGACCAAGCTACAACATAGTTTTCAATCCCGAGTTTCAAAATGTTTCTGGAGCTAATGGATACTCCAAGGAGTGTATTAAAGATGAGATAATTAACCCCATGATTGTCATCACCAGAATTATCACTTGTGAAGGTAGATACTATGTTTTTAAACCTTGTCATTTTCGACTGTTAGCTCATTTCTAGTTTAACAAGCCATTGAATTTTTTTTTTTACTTCTTGAAAATTCTTGAGAAGATGTCTTCCCAAGTATGAAAGAATGTGGCCAATCCTCATAACAGCCTATTCCACCACGGCCTCATCAAATTTCTTGTTATAGCCGAGTTGGAAAAACAGGGGAAGACATGGGATGAATTTATTTATCAATTTTCAAACCCCCATCTCACAATCAAGAACAACAATAAAACACTTGATCTAGGGATTGTTACTCCATCCAAACCCCATTATCCAAAGACTCCAAAGCCTCCTACTCAAGTTATCCCTCTACCAGAACAAAAGACTAAGAAACTTGTTGATACCCATGTAGCCTCGTCGAGAAAGAAGACTAAAAAGCATATTGATAACTCTCCAATGCCCTCAACATCTATTGATCATGCACCCAAAAAGTTACAAGAGGTAATTCAACAAGATTTCCCTGTAGTCCCTACAAATAGGAGAGGACCCAGTCGATTCAAAGGAGGTTCTTTTCAAAAAAGTGCCCAGAATGCAAGTGGGAAGCCTAATGTAAAACACCCAGGCACTTCAAATCCTATACAAGTATCTTCCAATCTCGAAAGCCCCCATAAAAGACTTGGGGATGTTTCTGCAAAAGAATTTGAGCCTGATAGAGAAGAAAAATCTGAACCCATTCCCCCTCATAAACCTTATGTTACTCCTACCTCACAGATACCTACACTAGATCCCAAAACTGATAGAATCTCTACATACTTCAAGGGATCCAAGCCCTCCTCTAAGATATATGATCATACTCCAACCATTGAAAAAATACGACAGGAAAATGTTCAGCTGCTGCAACAGTTGGAAGAGAGGAAGACCATGGATAGGCATCTCCACCATGTAAATGCAATATTACAAGAAAAGGTGAATTCCCTCCAATGATTGGTTGATCAAATGACCAATGACAATCGTAGCCTCCATGCACTATTAAAACACCGCAAGAGGGCCAAGACAAAGTATTCAGGGAAAGAAAATTCTAAATCTAATACATCCCCTGCTCAACAAGTCTAGTCATATTGGGAAATTCATTTTTGTTTGTAGTGGGACTTGCAAAACCTTAGGCATGGGGGTAATGTTGGGCTCGTAATTTGGTTGTTTTATGATGATGATTGAATCCTTTTTGTACCGGTATTATATGTGTATTTAACCATTTTGAAGAAGTTTTCGAAGGATTTTGCATCAATCCATCATGGCTTTATAACAAGTATGTGTAATTTATGTTTTACCATGGTTTTGAATTAGAATCAGTTTGATTTAATGTTTAAAAGAATCTAATGCACAATCTATGTGTCACAGGACGAATTCACAATGCAATTTTCCATCTGGTAGCTCATTCGACACTTCATCCAACACCTGATCCGATACTTCATCTGGTACTACATCCAACACTTGGAGCGTAGGCGAATTGGCAGTTGTTATATTGGCGACATGTGCTGAGAAAATCGACGACCTGGGTTTTGCTCCCCCTCATGGCCTCTAGCTACCGAGCTCTTGACATCTCATATTAAGCAGTTATGCTAATTGTTGAGTGGCTCGTTCAGTTTCTAGAAGCTAAAGGCTGTTAGAGCGTATTTAATGGGATTTACCATTTTTAGAGGAGGTCGACCCTTCCTGTGGTCGACCTATCGAATTGTAATCATTATAAATACCACCAGTAGTGGCCAGACCAAAGACAATAATTGTTAAAATACATTTTGTTGTGTAACTCATACATTTTTGCAAACTTGTGTTAAGACTCCATTTTTTAATTTAATGCCATAATCGTGTTGATTAAGCTTGCGATTTTCTGTTGAGGAGTATCCAAGACCTGCTGGGGGGCCCACCAGTGGTATGGGTGAATACTTAGATAGATAGATTGCATATTTCAATTGAATAGTTATCATTTACTTCATTTCATGTTATATGTGTTTTGTCATTTTAAATGTTGTGTGTTTGTTGTTCATCATTTAATTGTTTGATTTCCCTTTTGCGGGTTTCTTGTAGGAGATAGCTATATATTATGATGTGTCTTTTATTTATTAGTGAATGGTTTGCAAGATACTAACTTTGTTGGTGTGTTAAAAGTTAAATTGATTTCTGCAAGTTGAAACATAGTAGGCTTTAAAACAAAGTATTAGTTTAAGACAGAGCTTCTTTTGCAAGTTTCAATGGATCAATAATTGCAAATATTATTAGTTTAAAAGTTGCTTAGGATAAATAGTTCAAGTTATATCTTTTCTACCTTGGCACATATAGTGATACAACTCTAAGTTTACTTACCTCGGGTTGACAATTTAATTGAGGGATTTAGTGCATATAGAACACCCATCACAAATATTTTTCTCTCTTATAGATTTGCTTCCCAAACCTTTAGAGCCATCTCACCCTTTAATTGTTTGGAATGAGAAAGAAAAGGGAAATCAGGGACATTAACTTTTTGCATCAATATGAGGACTTCCTTAAACTTAGAATGGGTAGAGAGGGCTTCTTTTTCCTTGACATAAATTTCCTTTAGAGAAATGTCTACTGCCTGATAACACTTTTGGATGGCATCTACCTTCAGATAAAGGTATTGTTGGGCAGTTTCCAGCTTCTCATTTATTTCCAACGCTTGAGTTTGGAAGGTCGAAATGTCTATCAAGGTACCTTTGGTTAGGTCCAATCTGGCTTGCAGCTGCTCTATCAATTATTCATGCTGAGTGACCAAACCTTGGTTGGTTTTTGAACTCTGATGGAGCTCCTCAAGATTGGCCTGAAGGTATTGAATTTGTTGCCGGTTATTAGCTCTGATCTGCTCAAAGTCTTGACTCATTATGTTCTTGATAGTCTGCCCATCGGTATATATATGATTTTGTAGGTGCTCTACCAACATGCACTTATGTCGTAGTTGTTTGGTCAAATTGTCCATAGACTTTTGATTGGCAGTGGAAAAAGCACCTAACGAACCTACAACTTCCTTTGCAAATTCTAGGTCATCTCGGTCATTCCCGTCATACACCATTCTCTTCCTTTTAATTTTCACTCCATCTTTCTGGTGTGATTCTCTTTTCATAATGGATTTTTGTTTCTTAATAAAAAATAAATACGAAGGAGGCATCTCTTTGGGAAAGATGGGGCTAAGATCACTTACAAAAACAATTTTGGAATTAGGATTTCTGAAGTTGGATTGTAGAGGGGTTAACGATGTAATGGGAGTAGAAATCTCCATGGACTGTTGTTGTTCTGTTGTATTTGAGGTGACAACAGGAGTAGCTAGTGTTGAAGGAGGCATATCTTTCCCCTACTTTAGGAAACATTTGAGTTGAGCTAGTGCCTGGGGGCTTAGCTAACCTGCCAATGATGGTTCTAATTCCTGTGTTAACACCTCCAAGCTATTTGGGGTTCCCTCAACTTTGTGGTTATTAGAGTGACTTGATTCATAACATGTAGGCATAGCTTCCTGTGAAGGGGGAGTGGCTATTGACTCTCCTTGTAGTACCTTTGGTAGACTATTTCTCCTGTGTCTTTGAAAACTGAGAAAACCAGCCTGTTGATCTGGGTTAGGGTTTGGAATCTATCTTGAACTTCTTCATAAGATCTAACTCCCTTGAATATTTTTTCATACGGGGAGTTCTTGTGCATATACCGCTTCAAGTTGAACTGGGCTAGGTGGTTTTTCATTATCTTACATGGATCGTTTCTCTTGAAATTGATGTCAACCAATTTGACATCCTCCAGGGCCGCGACTTCAACTTTGGAGTGACCAAAATCCAATAATGAAAACATGCCAACTTGAATAGGTAAAGTCGTCCAAACATTTTTCTAAGATGCTTTCATCTCCTTACTAATGGCTCGTGTCACTTTCTGGTACGCCACTTCTCTACACACCATCTTGTCAGGTAAAAATCGTGCGAGAGAATGTAGAGGGACCTAGCAACCAAAAAATCTGATGTAGGAGAAATCCTCCTCAATGAACCAATCCGCGAGCTTACCCAGGTTTCCCATAATCTTGTCTGAAATCTAGGGAGGTGGGTGACCATACAGGGCTATATGAATAGGTATTACGACGTTGTGGCATATTTCATAAAATAAATCTTTATCTTTCTCCTCCAACAATTTGGAGTGATAAAAATGAATGGCCTCGACACTGGTCGAGTCCAACTCCAGTTCATCAATGTAAAAGGGGTCATGAAGCAGATGGCATCCATAACATATGTAGACATGTAAAACAGGGTGGGATGCCATTTTGATTTCTGTGTTTTGTAATCAACAATTCCCTTGGCCAAGTTATCTGAAAACATTTTGGCCCAATTGAAAGTGTAACCCTCGGCCACCTTGTTCATGAAAGATCTTCTTCTCGAACAGCGATAGAGAATCATGGATACATACACCATATGAGCATCCAAATACGAAGTGGCATACATACCATGAGCGTCAGTCTTGAATTTATCTGGGTGTCCCCACCAAGTCCTGATTATATCGTGACCATTCCTGGCGTATTGAACACATTCCTTTTGCTCGAATTCTAAAATGAATGTAGCATTGTAAGTATATTTAGGATTAGGGGAAATTTTATACATTACTTGCAGATGCTCCAGTCAGAAAGAGCCGATGGAAACCTATCGATGGTTGATGATGCTTCTGATCTAGACATCAACATGTTCCAAGGCCCAACTTATCATGTCGTTATATGGAATGAGTCTCGTCCATGCATCTATATTGTGCAACTCCGACTGTTCTATGTGTCTAAGATTAGTTGTAAAAGAGTCATCTTCTTCCTCGTCGGAATCCTCTAGACATTTGATGATTTCACATTCCAGAATCTCGAAAACCCATGAACAAGTTTTAACGGTGTCTGTGGCTCATGGAGTGGTGTTACACATTATTTCTGCATTTGGGTTTGAATCTTCGCCTGTTGCATCATGATTTTTTATCATTTTCTATGGTGCCATAATCTATAGGGAAACAAAGTGAGGTTACCTGTTGCAGATAAAATTCATGAGTTTTTCAAATAGATAAAACTTGCTAATTGTGAAAGGTGAAAATGAATTCGAAATTGAAGTGCTTTTATTCAAACAGATTTATTAATCTTCGTATAACCTCACTGATGAAGAATTTATTAACGTTAATGGAGATGTCTACATGGCAATCCATAATCCTGGTTTGAATCATTATCCTTAATTAGTCATAAATTCCATCAATATTTCATCGGTTCACATTCAGGATTTTTCGATGTGACAGAGTGGGAACCTCCCGAATCTCGAATGCACGGAAAGCTTAATCTATGGATAATCGTCTTTAAAACCATAATTAATCATGTTTAAAATGGTGCGTTAACTTCAAGTGTTTCGAGAGTTCGGACTTCGGGGAATTTTAATGTATCTCGAGAGGAACTTCCCAAAACCTGAAACTACGAAGCAATTAATTATCTAGTAATTGATTTTAAGTCTTAATTAATCGCATTTAATTTTAAGTATTTCGGAAGTTTAGACTTCAGAAATTTTAGAATATGATACAGGGGAAACATCTGAAATCTGATCTACGGAGTCATTAATTATCTCTTAATCATGATTAACTTAATTATTTAACGTTCAATACTTCGGCATTTTGATATTTCGGTGATTCGTGAATTCACTATTTGTTAAACTCCCGAAGGATCATCTCCTGTAGTGACGTGTTATAGATGACGTCATTCTGGATGATGTGTCGAGAAAAGAGAGGTGCCACATGTTATTTGGAATCGTGTGAATCCTTCAATGAAAATGTCAAAAATGGGTGCCACGTGTCAACTCATGAAAGAATCAAAAGGTGCACATGTCCTACGACTTGTGCCTTTAAAAGGTTTAGGAACAGGCGTGAGCAGATACCTTTGGGTTTCAGAGTTTTTATTGTTAAGACTTATTGAAACGTCTGAAGCGGCCATTAGAGATTTACCTCTTTAAAATTCAGGCGGCTCCAGAACTCCTAAGGTATTAGGATCATTCGATCAAAAGGGAAAACTCATCAACAATGAATAATGTGTGCACATTATTATTAACTAACCAGCAATGAATTTGATTTAAAATTAAAAGGTCATTTTCCAAGTTCCTGTTTTCTTAGGGTAAAATTATATTTTTCAGGAGGTGAAAAATATAAAGATCAAAATTTTTTAATTGTATGTGTTCCAACATAGGCTCCATCTGGGGATCGTGTCTCCCTATGAGACGCGGAAGAACAGTATATCAAGTGCCTTTATTGGGAAAAAGGAGTCATTATTTCATTTCTTAAAAACACTTTTAGGAGTTAATCATACAGAGAAAAAAAATGAACTTCAACCGAACCTCAGAAAACCTTCAAAACACACCTAATTTATTGATCTCAAGTTAGGCTATTTAAAATTTCTTTTTCTTAAAACTGAGTTTGGATCTTCTTAAGATAATCAAAACAAATTTAACCGAAATATCAGACTTCTACTGACTTCATTCACATCAAGGTTAAGTAGATGTAATAATTTATTTAGGGAATCCCACGTTGGTTCAGAATGTAAATATCACCGGAAAGAGAATTAGATGTCAGAGTATGTTTTGTAGATATGTATGAAAACCATACATATATCATAGATATTTCTTCACTTCCAGTGATCATGTTCAACACCCCGGTGAAGTTATCTACTTCTCCCATTGAATTTCCTTTCACCAATTAATTAACACTTTTTTATTTTGCTGAGATGAGGGCAATCATTACATGAATTTCCTTTCATCATGTCTTTGGACAATATGGGGGTAATCAAATTATGAATTTCCTTTCACCATATGTATTATATTTTAATATTTTGAAGTGGGGGCAATCAATCTATATGTATCATACAAAGGATGATATCTGCTTAAAATTTTAAAAGGAAGGTCTGTCACAATTTTTTTAAGTATACTCTGAAACTAAATTTCTCCCAATCTTCAATACATCTTTGCATATAGGGAAGACTTTATAGGGATTTTGATTTTCAGGGATCGACCTTGAGTGAATTAGTCAGTTTAAAATCCAATAGAAGAGCTAAAGTTATCAGGATTAGCCTAGACATACTTTCTTTTAGTTAAAATCAAAGGAACATAAATATTTTCGCCTAATGTTGTTTTGGAGATGTTCTTCTAAGTTTTAAGAGTCAAGGTGAATTCCTTTCTTTCTATGAAGACTAAGGAAAGGTAGCAAAAACCAGAAGTGAATATAAATATCAGGGATAGGCAAAATAACCGGAACGAGGCCTCAGAGGGCTTAACACAAAAATACCAATCCCACACAAGTTTGTTTATTGATTCTCGAACTTCCTTTCAAGCCATTTTTTATTTTTATTTTATTATTATTTTTTTAATTTTTATTTCATTTTTTTATTTCGGAGAAGGCTTCAGAATTTATCAGTATGACACTCTAAGCTGTAATTTTATACTTCTGTGATTCTTTCTCAAGTGACAACATTAGCATGAGTGAAACCCCCTTTACATTCGATAATATTTCCTTAAAATTTTAGTTTGAACTAGCGGGGTAGGAGCTCATACCTCGGATTTCCTTTGTATTTTCAGCAATGCAGATTCTTAATTTATCACTTGTTTTGAGAGAAAGTGAATGTTTTGAAAAATGAGTGTCGGACTCTGACGTATCCTTAGCTCTCGTTTAACAGTAAGTATTTTGCACGGGAACGCAATGTGAAATGTCAGAGAATTGTGCAGAATAGAGATGGTATGCGATACAGATGCTTTGATGTTGTCAAGTAAACATGGTTTATTTACAACGAATGATAAAATGACTTGGATAATTTACAAAAGAAAGGTAAAATTGCAAATTGAAACAAAAAAAAACGTCAATTCAAACTAATATATACAACGAGAATCTGAAATATGACTACTGCATAAAATGTTTTAAGTAACTTCCATTGATAGGAGCGTCAAGAATTTCTCCATCGAGGTTTTCTAGTAAGAAAGAGTTTTTTCCCTCAGCAGCCGCAATTCTGAATGGTCTGAAATAGAGATGATCGAACTTTCCATGTTTCCCTGCATCTTCTTTTCTAGCGTCCCATTTTAAGACTAGATCGCCAGGAAGAAACTCCATGTCTTTAGCCTTTTTATTGAAAAGGGCCTTCATATTATCTTGGTACTTTTGAAGTTTATCGTCTACTTCGGCCCTATTTTGCTGAACTTCGATGATTTGATTCATCCTTCTCGTAACATCATTTGGCTCTTCATTTTCATCGTGCCAGAGTTACATCACAGGAAGAGAAGTATTGATAGGAAGGACAACATCAGTACCATAAACCAATTGAAAAGGGCACATACCTATTGATTTCTTGGTGCCGATCCGGTTCACCCATAGGGCATATTTCATGTGGGTGTGACAAGCCTTTTTATTTTCTGTCAACACTTTTTTTATTATAGTTATCAGGCTCTTGTTAGAAAATTCGACCAACCCATTCCCCTAAAGATAATAGGTTGTAGAATGTCCTAACACAATGTTGTATTTTTTGGCAGAATTTGATCATTTCCATAGATTTAAAATCTTCGGCGTTGTCAGTGACTATTTTCCGAGGACAACCAAATCTCGATAGGATGTTTTCTTTCAAGACGTTTATTACTACTGAATCCGTAGCATTCCGAGTTGGAATGGATTCTACCCATTTCGTGAAGTAATCGGTAGAGGTTAGAATCCATCTATGTTGAGCACTTGATTGCGGATGGATTTCTCTGTTGAAGTCTAGGCCCCATTGTTGAAAATGGGCTTTAGCTTTTACTTAGACTAAAGGTAGGGCAGGGAGATTCTACTTGCCAGTGAAAAGTTGGCATGAATTATAGGCTCTGACCCTCGTGTTCACATCGATGAATAACTTTGGCTAGTAATATCCAACCCTTAAAATCTTGTAGGTTGTTGCTCTCCAGGCATAGTTTCCTCCGCACACTTCTTCATGGAATTCATCAATGACGTCGTTTGTTTCAGATTATGTTAGGAAACATAACAAGAAACCTAGAGGGTCTTTCCAGTATAGTCAGCCATCAATAATACAATATTTAATTGTGTGCAACTTTAAATTCCTTGCTTTAGATGGAGTCATGTCATTTGGGCATTGAAGGGTAATGAGGTATACAAAAATATCGTGATACCAGGTAGAGGCGGAAAACTTAATTTCAATTTGAATAATAGGCACCTGATCATCAATTTATTCTATATCCAAAAGTGATTCGTGTGATTCGAGGTTATTTATCCCGAGCGCCCTGAAATTTGATTCGGCTAACAGCTTCGCGAGGCCTTGACCTTTAACTAGCTTGGTCAGTTTCACTTCTAGATCAAACTCTTGAATTTTAGCCAACCATCAGCCTCTTCTCCCATCACTGTCTGGCTGAACCAAGATGTCTTTGATAGCATTTGTTGGCATGTAAGTGATTATTTTGGAATGAAATACATATGTTCTGAAGGCCTTGGGAACCTTCACCATTGCGTATGATTTCTTCTCAAGTATATCGTATCTTAATTCTACGTCCCTGAGGATTTTGCTAAAGAATTCTATTGGTTGATCGAATGCTTCTCCATTCTTTTGCAGGAGTACCGCTGCAACAGTATGTTCAGAAGCGAATGAGATGATTAAGAATTCTTTTGTATATTCTGGACTTGCTAGCACTGGTGCTTCCCCTATAGATTTTTTGACACACTCGAAAGATTCTTTATCTTCGTTGTCTTTCTTCAACATATCTATAATCATTTTAATTATTTCAGCAAAGTTAGGAATAAATATTCTTAAAAAAATAATCTTTCCTAAAAAAGATTGAATTTATTTTATGTTCCTAGGGATATTAATCATGTCTATTTCCTCAACTCGCTTAGGGTTGACCTTGATTCCTTCTTTTGACACTATATGACTTAAGAGATTACCTTTTTGCATAGAAAAATGTGATTTCTTGGGATTAAGAGACAAAGAAAACTTTCTGCATTTTTCAAAGGTATTCCTAAGGTGCAGCAAATGTTCTACATTAGAGTTAGAAAAACCGTCAAAACATCAAGATAAATAACAATGAATTTTTCTCTCTCACCGATGAACGCGATGTCCATCACTCTCTGGAAAGTATCCTCTGCATTCATCAAACCAAATGGCATTTTATCATACATAAAGGTTCCCCATGGAGTGATAAACACAGTCTTTTCTTTGTCATCTTCATGAACAACAATCTGATTATAACCTGAAAAACCATCAATCGTGGAAATCATGTTGGGCCCTACTACCTTCTCTAGAACATGATCCATTTTCGGGAGCAGGTAGTTGTCTTTAAGGGATGACCGATTTAAGTTTTTGAAATCAACACAGAGCCTTATTTCTCCATTTTTATTTCTGACAGGAACCAAATTCGCTACTCGTTCAGAGTACCTGAGTGGAACGATGATTTTTGCATTGAGAAGTTTCTTGACTTCCCTTTCTATCACTGGTAGGAGAATAGGGTTTATTTGTCTGAGTTTCTGTCTGGAAGGTTTAATACCATGTTTTAAAGGAATGTTATGTTCAATAACAGAGGTATCGTAAGTTTTCAGATCATCATAAGACTAGGCAAAAACATCTTTGTAGTGCCTAAGCAACTCAGCGTACTTACTTTTCATTTGGGCCGAAAGGTATTTTGATATCTTTACCATTTTTGGACCTTCGTTAGTTCCTACATTACAATCTTAAAATTCTTCGGGTTGGGTACGTAAGGTAGACTTTAAAGGTATGTCATCCTGGTCAAAAAACCTTTCTAAGGGGATCAGGCCTATGGGAATCCAATTGTTCTTAATCAAGAGCATGCGGTGGTTTGCAATATTGTCTTGGAAATTTTCTGGGTTCTCTCCTTCCTACATAACCCAAGCAATATCATTTTGGTTTTCCTGATCTATGTGAGTTTCATAAAACTCATCAACCATATCCATAAACTGTTTGATTTGTTCATCGTCTTCAAATACTTTCAAGTGTTGAACATTGTTCGGGATCGAGGGTCTATGTCTCATCTCGATGTTATATTTCAGTTTCAAGACAGTAGGAGGTATGAAGGTTGCAACAGCCTTGGCCAAGGAGTCAACTTGTTGATTCTCCATCCTAGGAATAGAGTGAATATTAAAGGATGAGAAGAATTTCTCTATAAGATCTCAGGCACAATTCCTGTATGATCTCAACCTTGGGTGCTTAGCTTGATATTGTTGTTTCACTTGTTTTACAATAAGCTCTGCATCACCATAAACTATCAGATGTTCGATTTTTAACTTCCTCAGAGCTTCTAATCCTAAAACCAGAGCTTCATATTCAAAGACATTATTAGTATAATCGATATCCCAATGTAGTCTATAAGATAAGGGAATAACATACTCATCACCTGGTGCCATGAATAAAACTCTAATTCCTGCTCCTTCGCAGGATGAGGCACCATCAAAGAACATTTTCCACATTCCTTCTATAACATTTACATTTTTCTTTGTTATTTCTATTTTTTTGTTTTCTTCTTCTGTACATTCTTCAAAATCGTCATCTATAGATAATATACAATTTCCTAAGTCATGATCAACAACATAGACTGGGTAATTATCGGGGTTTTGAGGGTCACTTATAGTGTACGCCAGTCTAGTTTCTCTGTACAGTCACGTGAATTTCCCACCAAAAATTGGGATTGTAGAGTAAGTCATGTCCAGCTAAACTGATCCTCGTAATTTGGCACCCCAAGACCTGGATATAAGCATGTCGTACTTGGCAGGGACATCAAAAACGAACACATCCATAAGGATACTTTTCACAGGGATCTGGGCAAGATTTACTACCAAATCTTTAATCATGCCTAGACACTTAACCTTTCTAGAGTCAAACGAGTAAAAGTCTTGATAAGGTCTGGTAATTTCGAGGCCCAACTTTTCCATGATAATTTTAGGCATTAAATTATGAGAGGCCCCAGAATCACATGCAATTGTGGAGTAAACGGTCATGCACAGTTAGTGTAATATATAATGGAGAAAAAAAATCCTTATTATTTTCAATGTGAGGATTGAACATGATCGTAGGTCTTTCATCCTGCAAATTAATAACGTTTGCATGACATTCAACATCAGAAAAAATTATTTCTTTAGCAATTTTCTTTTTATAAATCGGGTTTTTTGCAAGTTCAACCATAGGCATTGGGATTTGATTTTATTAAGTTCATTTTCTAAACTGAAACCTCCAATTGTTTTTTCAATTTCTCTGGTTGGAACTTTTGCTTCTTTTTCGGTTTCTTAGTTTGCATTGTTCTTGTTTCAGCTGGCTTTGTTCGGGCATCTTGTGTTTTAGTTGGTGGTTTAGTAACTGTTGCCTCATTCGTTTTACTTCACGACAAAATATTTTTTGGTGGAACATTCGTAGAATTTTTTTCTCTGGGCCTTAGATCATACTTTTGTTGGAGTTCGTCCATTATTGAGTCGGCGAGACCTTGATACGTAGAGTCTCTCAGATTATTGATGTTTTCCTCATTCTTAAACAGGGATTCCAGGTCTAAAGATTTCTCATAATCCTGCTTGGTTAAATGTGTCTCAAGATCGTCATCGCTAAGGTTGTTTAGATCTTCTTCTAATTCTTCATAATCTTGCATTTCATCCCTCTGCATGAAAGTTTCAGTTTTGAATGGATCTTGGATTTTTTTATCTTCATTTTTTACTTGTCTCTATTGTATTTGGGGTTTAGGGTTTCTCCTGAACTAATTCCTAACGTATGGATCAGGTTTGGCTTGATCTAATTCCATTCTGGATATTTTTTTTGATAAATCTTTCATTATCTTTTCCATCTCATCCATTTTCTCTTCTGTGAACTTCCCAAATCTAGAGGGTCCTTCTTGTTCTTTGAAACACCTAGGTTCTCTGGTTCCCAACTCAACCTTAGTTTTTAATTTCCCGGATTCCATCATATTGGATTCAATTTCGATGGCTTCGTCTTGCATTCTTGATAAAGTGGTAGATCTCCTTTATCTTATAAGTAGAGTGAAGCCATAATCAAAATCCCCTGCAAAAGTTACTTTTGCAACAGGTTGAGAAGGTTTGACTTCGGCTAGGATTTTGTTATATAGTTTATTGAACCTCTGGATAAATTCAAGGATTGATTCAGAAGTCTTCTTTATTAAATCCATGAATTTGGTTAAATAATAGAGATGGTCCTTTTTCTCGCCCCACTGTCTTAGGAAGGCATTTTCTAGTTCGTGATATGATCGTATGGAACCTACTAGGAGTCCTCTAAACCAGGTCCTCACTTGTCCTTCAAAGGTTTGTACTTACATCCTTGAGTAAACGTCCTCATTTTTTATGCCAAGAATATCAACAAACTGATAAAAAAAAAACTATGTGTTATGTTGCAGTTAGACCTCCTTCTCCCATGAATTTGGGGAGGTTCTTCATGTAATTTTCAGGAAAATCATGAAGGAAAGCAGGGAGGACCAAGGGAGCATATCTAGCAGCTACCTTGGCAAATATTATAGGGGGTTGACCTTGTCCACCGGCTCCTACACCTTTGAAACCACCAACACCAACACCTCCAGCACCAATCATTGAAAACCTAGGAGATGGACTTCGGGGGCTAAAAAGAAGATTTTTAAAAACTTCAAAAGACTGGAAATTTGACCTCTCGACTACTTCGTGGGATTATGAATGAAGTTTGGGGAAAAAATTGTGACGAGATGGAATATCTAGATGAGGAGGAAAAGGGAAACTTGAGTTGGTGTCCTCAAATTTACCGGATGTATATATAGGAGATGTGATAGGGGATGAGTCTGGGTAGAGAAAGTACTCTTCAGGGTTTTGGGAAACAAAAACCTTTACTTTAGGAAAGGAGAGAATCTACAGAGTGTCAATGACAGAGGGGATTGAAAGGAACTATTAATTATCACTGGTGAAAGTATCTGTGAGGTCAATCTCAACTTTTATCTCGAGAATTCCTACCTCTGGATTTTCAATTTTAACCTCAGGTTTACTAGTTGACGCTTCCACATAATGAATTTGTTCAAAAATTTCTTTAGGAGTTATTCCTTCAATAGAAACCTTAATATTATATTTTGTAATTATAGGTTGATAGACCTTACCTGCCGATGCAACAGTGTGTTTGAGATATCCCTTTGGTTTCAACAATTTTTTAGGATCTGACACTAGTGTAGTTTGGTTTTTTTCTGGGTTTTTCCTGGTATTCCTTCGATGGAATGCCAATTTTTTCTATGGTGGAGTCACCAGGTGAAAAATAAAATAAGCCTTACTTATGTATTCACTTTATGTTCACCATCAAAGACCAAAATTTACCTTGTCGTTTTCCCATGGAAAATGATTTCGTTTCTTCATCCCCGACAACGACGCCAAAAATATGTTGTTCCTGAGATTAATATTAAGGCTCAAATAGTAATGTTAGGCATCAAGTGTTTAAATAAAATGTTTTAAATGAGTACTTTTCCTACCTTTAGTTATATAATAAATTATCCTTAAATGAAATTAATAATAGGACAATACAGAGGCTGTATTTCGTTGTGTGAGTCACAATTATAATATCAAATGGTGTGAAGGAAAGTTAAAAAAATGTTAAACAAAGCTAGGCATCAATTGCATATGAGTCTCACCTTGTTTGCAGCAGAAGAAAAGTAGAGACCGCACCCTTGAACAAAATATGAAATGCAGTAATTCACGCAGCTTGCAGGTCTTGTTTTACTCACATTAAATACAGAGGAAAAACTGCTTACCTAATGAATTGTTGATATAATATGATCGCACTAGTTGTAATCCTAAATTGTAATCAATCACTTTTCAAGGAATTACATAAATAAATTAGGAGAAATGGAAATACAGAGGAAACACATAACTCAAACTGAACGAAAATTAGAATCTTTGTCTGCACTTGTATTAATACTCAAAAAAGAGAAGTTCTCTATTACATCTGGCAAGAAACAACCCTCCATAGATCTTGAATCTATGTACTTATACAAATATGTCACAACTCAAAAACCATTGGACTTCTTACAATATCTAATTAAAAATAGCATACATCTGAATAAAACAACAACATGAAAATCTCGATGAGCTTCGTTGGCGTTCTCGTCTGTTGGCATAAACACCTTTTTTCCTTAGTCTTTTGGGCTGAATACACATGTCATTAGGGTCACCTTAATCATTTGACATATTTTCTTGGTTGTTTTAGTTTTGTTTCCATCTATCTCTCTAGATATGTTCAACAAGGCAATGAATCACATTTGAGATCATGGGGGAAGAATAATCAGATGAATAACACTGCATTGGCTCGTTAAGGAATGGATAACGAGAACAAAAAAAGTAACCGTCTATGGAAATAATGATAATGGAACAAGTGTATGATGATGAAGTAGTGATAAGTGGAGATTAGAATGTGGGTGGACGAGATAAGTGGTTGTTGAAAGGTGAAAGGTAGAGAGGACATAAGGAAAGGACATTGTGCACATTTTCTTACTGGCACCCAGCTATGCTTTCTTTTCCATGTTCAATACATTGGGTGCATCTATCCAAAAAATCCACCACGAACCTTGAGGGATCGATTTTTTCATTTACCTCGAAAGCGAATAATTTCCTTTCTATCTGAGGGAACTTTTCTTGGATCCTTTTTACTTCTTGAGTTGTGGCCTATAACTGTGAACTTGGATTCACTAGCCATTTATTGATTTTAAGAAGATCAATCTGGCTCATTTCCTGAATGGTTGCCAAAGTTTCTTCTTTGCTCTTTATGAAATTATGATGGTTCATTTATATATCAATTTTCCCTAGGGATTCTGAGATATTACTTCCTTCAATATTAATCATCCCTTTATTTAATGATGAAAACTCTTCTAGACAAGCTTCTTTTACCTCTTTGGAAACAACTTTGATATCTTCTAGATTTTCTTCCAAGACCTTTAGGGCCATCTCACCTTTTAATTGTTCGGAATGAGAAAGAAAAGGGAAATCAGGGACATTATCTTTCTTCATCAATATGAGGACTTCAAGAAACTTAGAACGGGTCGAGCGGGCCTCGTTTTCCTTGACATAAATGTCTTTTAGCGAAATTTATACTGCCTAATAGCACTTTTGGATGGAATCTACCTTCATATAAAGGTCTTGCTCGGAATTTTCCAGCTTCTCATTTATTTCCAATGCTTGAGTTTGGAAGGTCGAAATGTTTATCGAGGTACCTTCGGTTAGGTCAAATCTGTCTTGAAGCTTCTCTACTAATTCATCACACTGAGTGAACAGACCTTGGTTGGTTTGTGAACTCTAATGGAGCTCCTCAATATTGGCCTGAATCTGTTTAATTTGTTGTTGATCATTAGGTCTGATTTGCTTGAAGTCTTGACTCATTATGTTCCTAATAGTTTGCTCAGCAGTATATATCTGATTTTTCAAGTGCTCTACCAATAGACACTTCTATCATAGTTTTTAGTTCAAATTGTCCATGGATCATTGATTGGCAGTGGCAAAAGCACCTAACGAACCTGCAACTTCCTTTGCAAATTCTGGGTCATCTCGGTCATTCCCGTCATACACCATTCTCTACCTTTTAATTATCATTCCATCTTTCTGGTGTGATTCCCTTTTCACAATGGCTTTTCGTTTCTTACTAAAAAATAAATTTGAAGAAGGAATCTCTTCGAGAAAGATGGGGCTAAGATCACTTACAAAAAAAAATCAGAATTAGGATTTCTGAAGCTAGATTTTTGAGGGGTTAGCGATGTAATGGGAGTATCAATCTCTGTGGACTATTGTTGGTCTGTTGTATTTGAGGTGACAACAGGAGTAGCTGGTGTCGAAGGAGGCATATATTTCCCCTACTTTAGGAAAACTTTGAGTTGAGCTAGTGCCTGGGGGCTTAGCTAACCTGACAATGATGCTTCTAATTCCTGTGTTAACTTCCGAGCTCTTTGAGGTTCCCTCAACTTTTTGCTTATAAGAGTGAATTGATTAAGAACCTATAGGCAAAGTTTCCTGTGAAGCAGGAGTGGCTATTGAATCTCCTTTTAGTAACTTTGGTAGACTATTTCGCTTGTGTCTTTGAAAACTGAGAAAACCATCATGTTGATTCAGGGGCAGGGTTTGGAATATGTCTTGAACTTCTTCATAAGATATAAATCCCCTTAATATTTTGTCATACGAGAAGTTCTCGTGCCTAGACTTCTTCAAGTTGAACTAGGATAGGCAGTTTTCCACTATCTTACGTGGATCGTGACTCTTTGGAGTGACCGAAATCCAATAATGAAAACATGCCAACTTGAATAGAGAAATATGGCCAAACCTTTTTCTGAGCTGCTTTCAGCTCCTTACTCATGCCTCCTGTCACTATATGGTACACCACTTCTCTACACACCAGCCTGTTGGGTAAAAATCGTGGGAGAGCGTGCAGAGGGATCGAGCAACCAAAAAATCGGATGTAGGATAAATTATCCTCAATGAACCAATCTGCGAGCTTACCCAGGTTTCCCACAATCTTGTCTAAAATCCGGGGAGGTGGGTAACCATACAGGGCTATATGAACAAGTATTACGACATTGTGGCAAATTTTATAAAAGAAATCTTTAGCTTTCTCCTCCCACAATTTGGAGTGATAAAAATGTATGGGCTCAACACTAGCTGGGGTCCAACGCCAGTTCATAAATGGAAAAGGGGTCATGAAGAAGATGGCATCCATAACATATGAAAACATGTAAAAAGGGGTGACTTCCCTTTTGATTTTTGTTTTTTGTAATCATCAATTCCCTTGGCCAAGTTATCTCACAACATTTTGGCCCAATTGAAATTGTAACCCTCGACCACCTCGTTCATGACAGATACCCATTCCACCGAGAAATGAGTAGAGATATTCTTCCAGAACAAATGACAGAGCATCATGGATACATACACCATATGAGCATCCAAAGATGTTATGGCATACATACCATGAGCGTTGGTCCTAAATTTCTCTAGATGTCCCCACTAGGTCCTGATTATATTGTGACCATTCCTAGCGTATTGAACACATTCCTTTTTCTTGAATTTTATAATGAATGTGGAATTGTAAGTATATTTAGGATTAGGGCAAAGTTTATACATTACTTGCAGATGTTCTGGTCGGAAAGAGCCGATGGAAACCTGCCAATGGTTGATGATGCTTCTAGTCTAGACGTCAACATGTTCCAAGGCCCAACTTATCATGTCATTATAAGGCATGAGTCTGAGTCGTGCAGCTATCTTGTGCAGCTCCGAATGTGCTATGTGTATAAGCTTAGTTGTAAAAGAGTCATATTCTTCCTCGCCATAATCCTTTGGACAGTTGATGATTTCACGTTCCAGAATCTCGAAAACCTGTGTCCAATTTTCAACGGTGTTTGTGGTTATGGAGTGGTGTCAGACAGAATGTCTGCATTTGGGTTTGAATCTTAGCCTGTCGCGTCAGGATTTTTCGTCATTTTTTGTGGTGCCATAATCTCTAAGGAAACAAAGTGAGGGTTACCTGTTGCAGAGAAAATCCATGAGTTTTTCAAATAGATAAAACTTGCTAATTGCGAAAGGTAAAAATGAATTCAAAATTGAAGTGATTTTATTCAAACAGATTTATTGATCTTCGTATAATCTCAATGATGAAGAATTTATTAACGTTAATGGAGATGTCTACCTAGTGATACATAATCCTCATTTGAATAATTATCCTTAATTATTCATAAATGCCATCAATATTTTGGCGATTTGCATTCGGGAGTTTTAGATGTGACAGAGTGGGAACCTCCCGAATCCCAAATCTGCAGAAAGGTTAATCTCCAGACAATCGCTTTTAAAACCTTAATTAATCATGTTTAAAATAGTGCGTTAACTTCAAGTGTTTTTGGAGTTCGGACTTCGGGGACTTTTAATGTATCTCGAGAGGAACTTCCTGAAACCCGAAACTGCGAAGCAATTAATTATCTAGTAATTGATTTTAAGTCTTAATTAATCGCATTTAATTTTAAGTATTTCAGAAGTTCAGACTTCAGAAATTTTAGAATACGATACAGGGGAAACATCTGATATCCAAACTGTGGAGTCATTAATTATCTCTTGATCATGATTAACTTAATTATTTAATGTTCAATACTTCGACATTTTTCTATTTCGGTGATTTGTGAATTCATTCTTTGTTAAATTCCCGAAGGATCATCTCCCGTAGTGACGTGTTATAGATGGCATCATTCTGGATGACATGTCAAGAAAAGAGAAGTGACACGTATTATTTGGAATTGTGTGAATCCTCCAATGAAAATGTCAAAAATGGGTGCCACGTGTCAACTTAGGAAAGACTCAAAATGCACACGTGTCCTACGACTTGTGCCTTTAAAAGGTTTAGGAACAGTCGCGAGCAGATACCTTTAGGTTTCTTAGTTTTGGAGTTTTTATTGTTAAGACTTATTGAAACGTCCGAAGCGCGAAGCGACCGTTAGATATTTACCTATTTAAAATTCAGGCGGCTCCAAACTCCGTAGGTATTAGGATCATTTGATCAAAAGGGAAAACTCATCAACGATGGATAACATGCACACCTTATTATTAACTAACCAACAATGAATTTGATTTAAAAATGAAAGGTCATTTTCCAAGTTTCTGTTTTCTTAGGGTAAAATTTTATTTTTCATGAGGTGAAAAATATAAAGATCAAAAGTTCGGAATTGTATGTGTTCCAAAACAAAGTTCATAGGAAACATTAGTCCTTAAAACATGAAAAGCAAGATGAAACTTAAGATATAATCCATGTAATACAATTCACCTCAATATCCCCTTCATGCATCACACCATCCCAAGACCCCATGTGAGTTATCATGTTTAAGTATGGGAGGGCCTTCATCCAACCCTATTAATCCTGTCACCTAGACAGGAAACAAAATAAACCAGGTAGAGGGACAAGTCCCAAGAGTGGTAAGGGAAAGTAAAAACCCGTCAAGAGTAAGTGTGAAAATGATATGGTTTTAGGGCTTACTTCATGGCTAATGGTGTCATTGAATCCATTTATATGAGCTCCTTTGTGGAGGGTGCGCTTTTTATTGAGTTACCCCATATTTACGTGTTATTTTTTCCAATCCCCCTTATTTTAATTTTTCTAAATCCTACTTTATTATATATTTGCAAGTCCCCTTTGTAAGTTTTCGAGCCATTAGCATTGCATTTCCTGGAATGGGGTGAGAATTGAAAGAGTATAGCTCAATTTTGGATTGGATTTCATTGGTCCTCTTTGCTATCATTCCTTATTTCTTTAGCATCATTTTCTTATTCTCTTCATAGCAGCTATGAAACAACCTCTTGGCCTTTATCCCCTCTTCTCATGAGAAAATGGACCATGACCCATTTCCAAAGCTTAGGACACTATGAGAGGATCCAATATTGACAGTGTTAAGTATGGAGGGGAATGGAACATTACCCTTGAGAGGGCCCCTGAGTAGTACCCCTTTTCCCTAGGTGGTGACAACATGGGGCTAGGGCACATAGGATGACCACCAATATGAAACAAGTCAACTGACACAATTTCCAAAACTAGCGATCCATTATCCAACTTCAATCAAATATATTCATCCACATGCCAGACAAATTGAGCGCAACACTTTGCATGAAAGAAGGACTAACATACCTCATGGTGATGATGGATTACCATGTCCCATACTCTGGACTACTTGAATGTGATGAGACTTGGTTGAACCGTAGTTGTAAAGGTGAATGAGGGGGGTTGTTGGGATACCATCTGTGGACATGTTGATAAAATTCATAGTTGGGACCATGTTTTCCATTGTGGTCCATGATACATGATCTCCTCTAGTTACCCCTAGGCATGGGGGGGGGAACAAGATAAATTATAATATTGGCACCGAGGAAGCACCGAAGATGGCTATCATCGAAAATTATTGTGATAATAAGACTATAATACAAGTGGTATATCTGTTGAAGGAATATGAGGATTTTTTTCCCCAAATATTCTTTGAAATAAAGGGAATCATTAGCTCCTGTGGGGACATGAAAATTCAGTTAAATTCAGATGCTAAACTAGTGAAAAGAAGGTCCTACTGCTTAAACCCCAAGTATAAGGAAAAGGTGTGCAAGGAGTTGGATCAGATATTGTATGTTGGAATCATTTTCCTCATTGAGGAGTCATATTGGATTAGTCCAATGGTGGTGCAGCCAAGGAATACGGGTGACATTTGAATTTGAGTCAACTTGTGTAGTCTTAATTCCACTTGCGTTCATGATCCATACCCTACTTCTTTTACTGATGAGGTTCTGGAACACGTAGGTGGATGGGAGGCCTATTCCTTCACATATGTATTTTCATTATATCATCAAGTTTGGATCGTTGAGGAAGATCAAGCCAAGACCATGTTTGTGACTGAATGAGGCTCCTTTTCTTATATGTTGATGCCCTTTGGATAGAAGAATGTTCCCATGTTATTTTCCAGTATTGTTGTCAAATCGTTCAAAGAATTTATTCACATGTTACTAGAGGTCTAGCTAGATGAGTGCATGATATTAATCATGTTAAAAGAGGACATGCAATCCCTCTGATTGATGTTGGATAAATGTCACTATCTCCATATTTCCTTAAATTTAAAAAAATGCATCTTTTATACAATGTTTGGAACACTATTGGTGCATTTTGTTTTTAAGGATGGATTTTTGGTGGACCAAGCAATTTGTTTTTCCATACTAGATATGGTGTCTCCCACTTTTGATAGGGAGTTGCATGCAACCTTGGGTCATACAGAATATTACCGATGATTCATTCATAGTTATGTGAATATTTCTGCACCACTGGAGAAACTACTGCACAAAGACACAAAGTACCTATAGTCATAGGAATGCCAGGAAGAATTGGATATTCTAAAGGAGAAGCTAGTCACTGCACCAATCGTGGTCTTTCCTAATTGGTCCAATATTTTTTATGTTCATGTGGATGCCTCCTCCATTGTGTTAGGAGAAATTCTTGTGTAACTGGGAAAGGGGAATATTGGTTATCATGTTTACTTTGTTAACTGCAAACTCTTTGATTCCAGGAAGAAATATATAATGACTAAGCACAAGGGCCTAGCTA
>JASDQU010100063.1:88484-106466 GCA_032191745.1 Picea mariana | reverse complement strand
ATGTCGTTGGATTTTCTCTTTCAATATTTTGATTTTGAGGTGGTTTTCAAACCGGTATCAATTAGGACTGGACCATTTATCAAGAATCAATTTTGGAGAAGCGGGTCGGAGCCTAGACGATGAACTCCCAAATGTGAAACTCTTTTTAGTAGAGGTAGTTCCTGATCAACTGGCCAATATCGATGAATTTATCACCTCTAGACGAGAACCAACTAAGTATACATAGGCCTAGCACCACCAATGGGTGACCTGTAGTGATAACTATCGTTTAGTTGTTGGACAATTGTACAATCTATGGGACAGTGGAATTCTACGCAGGTGTGTCTTAGAGCATGAATATGATACAATTTTGTATGAAACACATAAGGGAATTGCAAGAGGTCATAATGAAAAAAAATAAATGGTGCATAAGGTCCTGCACGTAGGTTTATGGTGTTCATCACTATTTACATATGCCAAGGAATATTGTAAATGTTGTGACGTCTGCCAATGCATCGAAAAACCCTGTCGCAAAGATAAAATTCCTTTGTTTCCCATTACCACATTGGATCCATTTGATAGGTGGGACATCAACTTATTGGGACCCATCATCCCCCCACACGTCGAATGGCTGTGCACTACACCATCACAACCACTGATATTTGACCAAATGGTCTGAAGCAGTGTCGGTCAAGGATCATACTGTAGAAATGGATATGTGGTTCATCTTTAAGAATGTGATTACTAGGTTTGGGTGTCTGAAAGTGTTAATGAGTGATCAAGGTGAAAACTTCCTGAACAAGAATATCCATGATCTAACCCAGGATTTCATGATCCATAATTAGAACATAACCCCCTATAATCTGCAAGCTAATGGTATGATTGAAGATTTCAATAATATTTTAGAACATGCCTTAACTAAAGTTTGTAATGTGGAGCGTGACAAATAGAATCAACGTATTTGAATAATATTATGGGAATATGGAACAACCTATAAATGGTTGATGAAGCATACTCCGTTCAGATTGGTCTACGAAAAGGAGGTCATCATGCCACTAGAATTTATTGTTCCCATCTTGCGCATTTCCATAGCCATGCAAATTTTATATGAGTAGTCACTTCAACAGAGATTATATGAACTTATAGAATTAGAAGAACATCATCTTGTAGTAGGGTTCAACCAAGTGGTCAAGAAGCAGAGAAATAAAGCATGGTACAATTGCAACATCCACCACAAAATGTTTTATTCGGGGTCTCTGGTTCTATTATATGATAGAAAAATTTTCAAACACCTTGGCAAGTTAACATCATTGAAGTCAACACAACCAAGTTAACCACATTGCAGGGACAACCTCTAAAGGGAGTTGTCAATGGAAATAAGTTAAAGGCATATTATGGCCCACAAGGGTTAAATACCATTTAACAACAATAATCAAGACAATAAATAGTGTAGCTTAGGCATAGGGTAGGGTACGAAGTAGGTAGGTAGGTACATAGTCGACATAATTGAACTTTTCAGAAATGTAGGACATGTTTTTGTCACATAGGTGGATTGGGCAAATTGACAGGTTTGCATATTTCCAATATTTCCATTCATGGGTGAAGTTATTAACCATGTACAAAGTACTACCTCTAATAGGGAACTCACACAGGAACGACATGAGCTACATGGCGATACATCATGCCAAAAGGTCAAGCAATCCAATTCATCCATATCACACACGACCTAGGTACATAATCAATTATGATTCCAAATTCTAAAAGGCACATCACCAGTATGATGGATCACAACCGTTATCGACCACTTTGTGGGAATTAGTCGTGAATTCCACTAGTAGAATTTGGCAAATAAATGACTACGTGACTAAAACGTTTAGTCACGACATGAAAAAATGACTAAATTCTATTTTTTTTTTCAACACAGTTACAAATGACTAAATAGATGACTAATTTGATTCTCGGGAAAAAAAAGAAAATATAAATAATTAGTCACACAAATAACAACGACTAAATAAATGACTAATTTGATTGTCGGGTAAACACAACTAAATAAATATTATTCACACAATATAATTTGAAAACTTAATATACACTATAGCTATGTGGATGATTTAAAATATATTAATCAATGGTTATGAAAAATATATCATATTTCGTAATATTATAATATTATAATATTGTTTTTATAATAATTCCTGCTATCATTTCACTCATTTCATGGCGCACTTTCATGACATATGACAAATTTTGTTGACAATTAATGTATTACTACTCTTTGAAGTGGTGGGAGAATATGGTATTGATCACATTCATAATTTGACAAGGGCATAGAGAATTGATGAGGGTGCAGAAGGTGGGAGAATATTTTGCTCTTCATAATTTGATGAGGGTGTAGAGAAGGTGGGAGAATTCGATGCACTTCATGCAATTATACAACTAGTCCACAGGCACAGAGGGCATAGCTGCAATGGTAAATATTCAACGGGGCAGAGGGAGGTGTGTTTGGGGTTTGAGGTAATATACAACTAGTCCATGGGTGTAGAGGGAGTGGGTGCAATGGTAAGTATTCGACGTAGCAGAGGGAGGCGTATTTGGGGTTTCTGACCTGACCAATATTGCACAGAGGGAGTGGGTGCAATGTTAAATATTTGATGGGGCAGAGGGAAGTGTAATTGGTGTTTCCAGCCTGACCAATATTGGATCCCATGAGAAGTATTGGAGTTGGTGAGGTTTGAATTTGAGCTGGAGCTAACCAGGGGAGAGGGGTTTTAGTTAATTAGACCATTGGAGCTTGGATCCAACAAGAGGAGAGGGGTTTTAGTGAATTCAAGCATTGGAGGTTGTATTGGGGTTTCAAGTAATATAAAACTAGTCCATGGGTGTAGTAGTAAGTATTCGACAGGGCAAAGAGAAGTGTATTTGGGGTTTCGAGCCTGACCAATATCACGCAGAGGGAGTGGGTGCAGTGTTAAATATTTGACGGGGTATAGGGAAGTGTAGTTGTGATTTTCGAATTGACCAATATTGGATCCCATGAGCAGTATTGGAGTCGGTGAGGTCTGAATTGGAGCGGGAGCTGATTATATGAGAGGGGTTTTAGTTAATTGGACCATTGGATCTTGGAGTCGACCAGAGGAGAGGGGTTTTAGTTAATTCGACCATTGGAGGTTGTATAGGTATATAATCAGCCTCCCTGGTGGTTAAAAATGTCGTGGAGAGGACATGGAGACCTCTCAAAAGGAGAAGTAAAAATTCTAATTTGCATGGGCCTTTTGCACCGAAGTCATAGGTAAATAGATTTATGTTTGCAAACCCTACATGTCTATTTGTATTTTATATTTTTGTATTGGGGTCTATTCCTTTTTGGATATTTACATTTGAAAACCCTAGATATTTACGTGGATGATGAATTTGGTTTGACACATCCGGTGTTACTATATCTTCCACATCTGTCAATTGAAAAATACCATCACTGTGCACCTCGTTAGAAATTGACCAGCTTGTTTTCATGGGGTGGGTGATTCGGTGCTTGTGAGGGTAATTCTGGTGGTTTGGATTTTTAGTTCTTAGGTGAGGTGAGGTGTTTTTTTGTGAGAGGTGAGGGGATAAAGGCTAAAGGAAAATGGATTAAGTTGAAAGTCTAAAGGTGAAATGATTCTATTGAAAGGTGAATGGAAGGCTTCTGGTTAATGGTGAAAAGATATCTCAAGCCCCTACCCTTGAGAGAGCCTGTCACCATTATGTACGCCTTTGAAGGCCTCACCATTAGTAGCCAACATGAGCACTAGAAATTATTGACATCCTGTCTTTTGTTCAATGTTGAGACTCTTAAATTTATAGCATATTTCTTGTACTTGCACCTTATTTATATCTTCTCTTAGTTAAACATTCAATTTTTTGATAGACACTTAGTTCTTTCTCTCTCTTCTTTCAATATTGATTGGGTTGTTTCTTTTTCACTCCCACTTGTTGTGCCTACATTGCATGTATATTTATATGGAGAGTAAGGAATAAGTTAATATTTGAGGGCGGGATGATCAGTCAATTCCATGTCTTCCATAGGACTATGTATGCCTTTGAAGGCCTCACCCTTAGTAGCCAACATGAGCACTAGAAATCCTTGACATCCTCTCTTTTGTTCAGTGTTGAGACTCTTAAATTTATATCATGTTTCTTATAATTTCACATTATTTATATCTTCTTTTAGTTAAACATTGAATTTTTTTATAGACACTTAGTTATTTCTCTCTCTTCTTTCAATATCGATTGGGGAGTTGCTTTCACACTCCCACTTTTTGCCTCTGTAATGAACCTTGAATTTATGGCCTCAACAATTTCTCGTTGCATATTATTGTTCCGATTTTGATCGACATGAGATATAATATGGTTTCCAATTCCAATATTTCATGCCACATACAACAAATATTTCCTATTCTACATAAAATAATTGACAAGCCCAATTCAATATTGAGGTTTTAGTTTATAATTGTTTTCTAAATATAATGTATCCTAAGATGAATTTATAAGTTAATATTAAGTACTAATATAGCTTAGTGATTAAGCTAACTTGTAGTACATAGATTCCATAGCTACCCAAAAGTCTTATGAATGAAAAAATTTAAAACAAGCTTGCATATCACAACAACCCTTTTATGCGTGTAAGGATGGTAAAAAAATTCATTTGGTTTACTAAGTTGATATAAATTTTAAACGATTCACACTGTAGTATTTTATTTTGATGAATATTAGTTCGAAGGGGATTGTTGCATATTTATGTTCATGTTCCCATATTTCTCTTAATGGGGGAGGCAGAATGAAAATCCCCCAAGCCCTTCTAAATTCAACTCTCGTTGGTCTAAGGATGTTGAATTTAGGGATTTGCATGATAGTGAATGGAAACATATGGATGATTGGTTGGAGGAATCTGTTCCATTTTAATTTAGTCACAATTTTAAAATTGTAAAAATAAAATTTGTTGAGTGGGCCAAATACAAACTCAAGGATCCATAAGAGTAGACATGGATACTGGAAGAAGAAATTTCTAACATTTTCAAACCTAATATGAATGAAATTTTCAATGAAGAAGAGATAAGTAACTTAAATATTTTGGATCCATGAAAAAAAGAGTTTCTTGACTAGGAAGAATCAAAATGGAGGCAAAAAACTAGATCAACTTGGGTAGCACGGAGAGATGAAAACAACTATTTTTTTTCACAACTATGAAAAGATGATGAAAATATCAAATACCATTTGGAGTGTTAAGAATGAAGTGGGAGGGAAATATCATAGGTTTTCTGATATGGTTGAGGTGAAAAAAATTCATTTCAATAAGCGTTTTAAGGAACCTCATAGAGAAAATATTGTTGGCATAATTTAAATGGCAATTTTTTCCTAGTTTTGTAAATCAAGATAATATTCCACATCTGTCAATTGAAAAATACCATCACTCTGCACCTTGTTAGAAATTTACCAGCTTGTTTTCATGGGGTGGGTGATTCGGTGCTTGTGAGGGTAAGTCTGGTGGTTCTAATTTCCATTTCTTAGGTGAGGTGAGGTGTTGTTTTGTGAGAGGTGAGGGGCTAAAGGTTAAAGGTGAATGGATTAAGTTGAAATTCTAAAGGTGAAATGATTATGTTGAAAGGTGAATGCATGAATGTCTCTATCCCCTCCCTAAAGAATGGATATGGTTGGTATATTGACTAATTCAACTCCTCAAACTCCTAATTGATGATGGGTTAGTTGAGGACTAATCCTCCATCTCCTTCAACTCCTATTTCAACTCCTAATCTCTCGGTTGACTATGCCACTAAAAATTTCCTATGCTTCGAAACCAACATTTTCAAATACATGGAATTCATAATTAACTTTTTGTGAGTCAAGGTAAGCAAATAAATTAGGGTACAATGTATAAAAAAATTTAGAGTTTGGGTAATCAAAAATTTCCTTAGCATATGAATCGATTTCTTTCTCAGGTATTGTAATATGTTCCATGATAGTACACCCAATAAACATACTCTTTTTATTACATAAATCAAAACTCTAAGCACAAGATGATTGATCAAGATTCATATGCTTAGTTTGTTCAAAATATTTGTCAAAAGAAAGGGGTCTATTGTTTTCAATCACTGAGTCATTATTTAAAGATTATATAGATAAGAGTTTCATTCTACTAATAGGTGAAGAGTTTTCCTCTAACCAATCTTCCTCTTGTTTCTCTTCAATTATAATTGGTAAGTCAACAAAAACCTCATGTAGAACAAGTTTCATGCTTCCAGTCCAAGATATATCCTCCCGTGTATTTATTCTTCTGCATGATCATTAC
Source organism: Picea mariana (assembly GCA_032191745.1). Classification (NCBI taxonomy): domain Eukaryota; kingdom Viridiplantae; phylum Streptophyta; class Pinopsida; order Pinales; family Pinaceae; genus Picea; species Picea mariana. The sequence goes on along the minus strand of JASDQU010100063.1, from coordinate 100,165 downwards.
TACTTGCAGAAACAAGGACATCTCCAACTAGATATGCCCATACTCATGAAGGGGTTTGTGGTTACACATAGGGTACTCTTGGTCATGGATACACTAGGAGGAATAATAACTAGAGGCACCATATTTTATATCTATGTTGCTTCGAAGACCCTATCTGTGTTGGTTGGAAAACCCTAGTGAGTGATATATCTGATGCCTATGTTATTTTGTTGAAGCTAGTAGATCTAAACTATAATCACAAGTGTGGTCACTTTCTATCATTCTTCAATATCATAAAAATGGAACTCTGGTATTTTTAGAAAAAAAATGTAATTCTTATAGTTTCAGTGCATGATAGTTTTAGAAAAAAATTCTTTCAAGCTCCTTAAAGTGCCCCCAAAATCATTAATCTACAATAAAAGACATAAAATTCGTGAAAAAAATTTCTTTTAAGATCCTTCATGTGCCCCCAAAATCATTAATCTGCAATAACTTGGCCAAAACTGAGAGTGGGAATTTGCAGTAAGAACTACATGCTCCACAAGACTTCCAAACTGCAGAGGATTCATATATGCCAAGGCTCATAAACTTCTCCTTCTATGACACATTTCTCATTTCCTATTTTCTTCTCTGAGCAATTATTGCTTTTCCCAACCTCTCTTCACAACTAGAAAATGCAAACTCATAGACTAGCTTAGTTCCTTGTCAATTTTGTTGTTGTTAACAACAACTTAGCTAATTTTGTTCCCTTGTACTATATAAATTACCCAAGATTTGTTAATTAACAAATCAAATTAATATTGGAATGTAGAACATCAAAGATGAGTCAAAGTCGAAGGTTGAAAACAGATGAATACCATGTATATGATGACAGAATAGCTGACGAGAATGATATGGACAGATATCCATGTCCATGTAATGATTTTCTTGGTGGAAAGGTGAGAATTTATTTATTTATTTATAGACATATGATAAGACACGGGCATAGTGGTGAAAGCCCTTGGAACATAAATTATTATGAAGATATGATACAATTGTGTAGTATGAGAGATGAAGAGGTACCAAACAACACTGAAGTGGCACCAAACATAGATGAAGATGCAACAATGCTATATGAAGGGGTTGATGTTCATAGAATGTTGAATGAGGGTCTAAAAGATGATTGGGCCAATTCAATGGAGGATGCTTTAAAGCCTGTGTATGCTAATTGCAAGTTAAGTCAATTGAAAACAATCCTTCAAATTCTAAACTTGCAAGTGGTGCATGGTTGGACAAAGGAGAGTGTAGATGAGTTATTAGCATTATTAAGTCAGTTTTTAACATGTGACTCCACATTGCCAACACAATGAAATCAATGTAAAAAGCAAATCACTAATCTAGGATTAGGGTATGAAAACATACACACATGTGTGAATGGTTGTGTATTGTTTCGCAAAAATCTTGCAAGTGAGACATAATGTCCAAAATTTCAAGAAGGGATGTATAGACCAGGGTTGAAATCAGTTGTGGTTCCTAGGAAGGTTCTTCACCACTTTCCACTAATCCCATGATTACTTCGAATGTATAGGTGCAGAGACGTTGGTGAACGTATGCAATGGCATGCTCGAAATAAGAGCACTGATGGAAAACAACGACATGTGCCTGATTCTAAGATGTGGATGGAATTTCATAAAACATGGCCTGATTTTTCCCAAGATCCTTATAATATAAGGTTGGGTTTGGCTCTAGATGGGGTGAACCCATTCTCAGATCAAAGTACTAAATGGTCAACTTGGGCAGTGTTTTTAATAAATTATAACTTGCCTCCATGGTTAGAAACTAAACCATTTTTCTTAATGTTATCATTGATTATACCTGGAAATAAAAGTGTGACTTCAGATACAATCAATACTTATTTAAAGCCACTATATGATGAGCCAATGGAATTGCGGAAATGAATTGAAGCAATTGAATTATTAAGGGATGGTCATTCAATCAAATTCACTTTAAGAGCTTCCTTATTGTTTACGATTCACGATCTTCCTTCATATGGAACATTGACTGGTCTCAATGTTCAGGGATACCATGGATGTCCTTGCTGCAAATTTCAGGATTTTGTGAGGCACTCAAGAATTTTTCATAAGTGTGTTTATTGTGGACATCGTGCTTCCCTGAAAATGGATCATCCATATCATTGAAAAAAAAACATGTTTCAATGGTTAGGAAGAGAATCGTGAAGCATCATTACCAATAACGAGTGAATACTTTATTGAGAATGGACATAAAATAATGTTGTTTATTGAAAGTGGTGGGATTTGTGGTAGTAGATATGATCCATGTAATGAAAGCAATGTAAAAAGATTATGCATATTTTATAATTTTCCATACTTTAAGGATATAACCATCAGGCATATTGTTGACTTTGTGCATACTAAGAAAAATATAGCCTATGCTATTATAGAAACTCTTTTTGGTGCTTCTAATACTGTTTCATCACATGAAGACTTGAAACAACTAAATATTCGTTGAAATATTTGGGTTGAAAAATATGATGATGAAAAATATAGAAAACCTAGTGCCACTTATGTCTGGACAAAGGAACAACGTGCACAATTATTAAATTTGATGTCTCAGACTCGTTTTCCCACTGGATATGTAAGTAGTAATATCAGAATCCAAACTAACATGAATAGCTTAAGAGGCCTCAAGAACCATGACTATCATGTCATAATCGAGAATATTTTACCTATTGTGGTCAATATATCAAGTTTGGCAAAGGGACCAACATTGGCAATTATAAGGTTGGGCCTAATATTAAAGAGAATGAGTTTAATATATTAGATCCTTCAAACTTTGTTAGTTTGAAGCAGGAGGTTGTTGAAGTCCTTTGTCTATTGGAACGTGAATTTCCACCAACAATATTTAACATTTTGATGCTTCTTTTGATACATATTGAATATGAACTAGAGCATTGTGACCTAGTAAGAACGAGATGGATGTATCCTATAGAGAGATATGTGAAGCTTTTGAAAATAAGTGTTCGTACTAGGGAAAAACCAGAAGGTAGCATGTCTAAGGGATATTCAATGCAAGAGGCCATGGGATTTTTCACAAAATATATGAAGGATTTTAAAAGTCTCAATCGACGTGTATGGGATGATGACGAAGATGAGAGAGTTGCAAGTGAAGTATTAGAAGGCAATGGAAGGCGCTTTAAGCTATCACATGAATAAAGAAGTGTGATACTTGCATATGTTCTTCAGAACAGATCTTCATTCGATAAGTGGCACAGGTGAAAATATTTTTTACACAATAATATATTGATTCAATTGCATTTAAAGATTTATATTATTAATCTTATTATCTTATACGTTCATATTCTATGTAGGAAATATGAAGAAGAGTATCAAACATGGATGAAAAATCGACCTCAAAAGCGCAGAAGTCGTGATTTGATTGGAGGTGATTCGTTTCCAAAATTTGAAGAATGGATTGCTAATGCAATCAATGATGCAAAAGAAGAAGGTCAAGATATAACAGTGGAGGAAAGTGAGCTTTCACAACTTCCACATATATGGGCTATGAATTTTAGTGGAATGTGGGCTTATGGTAGTCATTGAAGAGTGGAAGAAAAGGCAAATTGTGATTGTGTTGTTAGTGCTAAATTTCTTCATGAAGGAAAGTTTTTTTTTTATGTTGGATTCATCCAAGAAATTATTCAAGTTGATTATGGTGAAAATAGTCTTTTATTTTTAAAATGTATGTGCGTCAAACCATCTGCAGTAGAACATGATGAGTATGGATTTGTATGTGCAAATACACGACAATTTTTATCAAAGATGGATGAGCCATATGTCTCCCCTCTTCAAATTAACCAATCATTTCTAATTGATGATGTAAGAAGCCTAGGATGGTCGTATGTCATTCAAATAGAGTCTCGTTTGAAACGAAAATTCATGGAAGTTTTCGATATAATACTTGATGGGAAATACGTCAATAATTTACAAGAAAAATTTGAAGAAGTGGTTGAAGATGATGATAGAGTGATTGAAGAAGAGACTTTGATTACCAATGAAGAGATTGGGAGAGAGAACGTATTGCATGCCACATATGAGGATGACGAAGAAAATCAAGAAGATGCACACACAAGTGATCGAGATTCTGATCCTGGTAGAAATGGAGATGATTATGATGATGATTTGTCACCTAAACTCTAATTATATGTATGAAGTAATTTTTCACTTTTGTTTTACTCATGCATTTTTCAATCTAATCATCATTATTTTTCTGGTACATTGTATACAAAACCTGAGTTGTTCATTCATGTTTTGAAGTGCATTTCACTTATTGTTAAGGGTTAATAATAAACCGATTTGATCATATTACTATATGTTTGGATTTTGGAGCAATCACTCAATTAAATTCTAAGTATTTTATTGTTTATCCACTGCTTATTTGAGTAGAAAATATGAGTTTGTATTTCACTTATTTACTATTGATTTCAAATTATATAAGAAACACTTCAGGGATTGATTTTAAGTGGCTTTTGTTCTTTCACTTGTGCACTTAATTTTTCAGCACATACAATTAATAAAATCCAAGTTTCAAACTCATATTCCACTGTTGTTCTACTAATTCAAGTGGATGATTTATACATCATTATTTATTTGGACTTTAGGATATGAAGAAAAATCATGTGAAGTGCAAACTAGATGACTTCAATTATAATGCAGAAATATTGACATAATATAAGTTCTCTCGCAGAGAAAATGTAGCCAAGAATGATGAATATTTATCTTCTCTTGGTTTTACAAACATGCAAGTTGTTAATCCACTTCAGTAGTATATTATTTGTTTAATAGTGTTTAATTTTTTATAGGAAAGAAATTTATGTATATAAGACATAATATGACTTTTTTTATAGGAAAGAAAAAAATAGCAAAGAGAAAGTGGAGAAAAAATCAAAGGGAAATAAAGATGTATTGCCACCAACTCCATGTAGAAGCAAACACATTAATGATGTAACAAATGTAACTATTGAAAAGAATAGTGGTGTTGGTGATGTGGAGATTGATAATGCACGTGGTGATGTGCAGGAAAATATTGCACATGGTGATGTACAACGCAAGGATGATCTCTTCACAGAAATTCTAAAAGAGATTATCAATAATCATAACATAAAAGGAAAATCAAGTTTGGAGATCATTTATTCAAAATAAAAGCATATATTAGAACCAACATCTATAGAGACCGGTATTGAGCTAGCTACTGCCAAATCTGATGTGGCCAAGAAGCATGCAATTTCGGTTAATGCAAGTTGTGATGATAATACAAAATACAAAGATTGAGTCAAGGTTTTTATAGATTTAAAAAGAGGAATACAAAAGAAAGTAAATATAAGGTATGAATCCATTCTTGGTTGACGTGTCAAAATATGGTGAGCCCATAGGGCCAAATGCAACAAGGTGGGCCTCCGAGTTGGGAACAAGATGTAGGGCCCATTTGGATATTACCAAATCAAATTTTGTAGATCAAGATCCACGAAGTGTGGAAAATGTTATACAAAAAATGGAAAATTCTTTTGAGACTGTTGGTGGACAAATATCTAGAAAATATTAAAAGTCTAAGATGATGCTTCTGATGAACAACTATAGAAACAATTGCATAAAATTAATCATTGAAGGAAAAGATAGGATATACTCCACTCTATCTCCAACAGAATGGGAAGCATTGAAGGAAACTATGTGTTCCGAAGAATATTTGACAAAGAGGAACAAAGGCATGAAAGCAAGAGAAATGTGAGGGTTCCATATACATTTGATTGAGGCGGGTTGCAGGCCATAAGAAGCAAATTGATAGTAAGTGTTGGTTTTTGGTTGAATTTAAATTGTTATTTATTTTGATTTGTTTATTGAACTGACTATGTTGAAACTTGACATTTTCTTTTAGGTGGAAAATAATAACAAAGAACCAGGGGCAAAAGATATTGTCCAGTATATGGAAACATTAGAGTCTTGTAAATTTGACAGTAAGATCAAGTGCAAATATATAGCGTCAACATAGATTTCACAACCTTCAGTTGGAGTTGAAAGTATCCTATTAAGAGCCATTGCAAATGATGTTGGGTACCAACATGTAATGAGTTGCATACATGATCTCAGTGAGACTGTTTCACAGTTGGTTTCCTCTGTTAAGCCTATAGTTTCTGCATGGAATCAACATAATTCCATTGATTCAAGTGAGATAAGAGGCTCTATTGATCTCATTTCTTCTTGTTTGAACATGTGTATGCAATTTCTTCTTGCAAAGAAATATAGTGTATCTCATTTCTTCTTGTTTGACTACTTTTTGTTCTTGTAAATTGAACTAGAAGTTGTAGGTTTTTGTGTGTTTCCACTTAGTCTACTGCATTTACAGTGAAATTTTAAGTGCTATCGCTCACAGTCTCTTGCTAAGAATTAGTGCACTCACTTGAATCTCTAGGACAATTTTGTTTCATGTAGACAGGCCTTCTTCTTCTTCTACCTTGTCATCAACCTTTCACTGTGTAGAACCATCCTTTGTTTCTAGAATCAACTCTCTGTGTTTCTAGAATCAGATATGTGTTCTTCCTTTAAAATATCAAGTATGTTTGATACTTGAGAGTATTGTTGAGTAGTAACAATGCATGATCTGTCCCTGAAAGAACACAAAAACCTATCCCTAAAAGAACACAAAAATATGTCCCTCAAAGTGAAGATATGTGTGTGGAAATACAAAAAATAGTCTCATTTTGTGTTGAAGCTCTACTCAATAAAACATAACATATGTGGGTTGAATTGTTTTATAACAACTTACTTAATAATGCTAACAAAGAAGCCCCTCATTTGTTCATGGATGTAAAGAAGCTTGTTATGATTATTAACATAATAGATGTGGGCTGATCCACGTAATATCATATTGCATACACATTTACAGTTGAGATAGAGATATGACATAAATATCTTCCAATAATCATGAAAATAAGGAAATTACATGATAGAAAAACCAACAAGGATTGAGAGACTGAGAAATCTCAAATGCCAAATTTCTAAGGAGAATTGTGAGACAAAATATAGTTCACTAGGTGAGTAAAAGATATAAGAGGTTACAAAGAGTATATACAAGTACCTGTGCAAATACACCAATAATTGAATAGAAAAATGGTTGTCTTGTCTTTCCATAATGATCTTGGGCAGCTATATATATATTCCTATGACTCTTGGCATTATTGGTTGTGGGCATGTTCACAAAATGTTAAAATCATGCATGCAGTGTTGTAATTTAATGCATGTAGCTAATTTAGTGCACTTGATGGTGTATACATGACCCTTGAAGGATTCCTTCTTAATATATATCCATACCTTATCAAAATATAAAATTAATGAGGGCCACAATGCACATAATGACACTCCTTGTACTTGAGTTATTGGTGTGTTGAGATATGCTTAATTGATTAATGCACTTGTTGAATATGGTATTAATTTTCTTTTCCTTGTGTATTTATTTTACTTGTATTGGGGGACCAAGGATTCACTAATGTAAGAAATGTAATGTTTAGGGGTGTTTTTGGCTATAAAATGAGAAACTATTTATTCGATGGACCATGCCCAATAGAATGATGAAGACATCTTATGTAGGTGTGTTGTTTGCAAGGAATATTATCATCTAATGTGCATGGGTATGCACTATTGTAGATGCAAAAATGATCCACAAGTATGAACCTAAAATTATGGATAATCATTTATCTCCAAATGAAATGATGTTGATTGGTGCAACTATGTATCTAACATTTCCCATAAAGTTAAATTGTTAACAAACCTCAGGTCATAATTAGACATAATGGTTGTTGGAACCATTGTATAATCAACGGATGAATGAAGAATAATTTGGAAGTATCAAGTGCACCAATAGCCTTCTTTCATGCAACCATGATGTATTTTGTTTTAAATTGATCCACAACAACAAGCACCAAATTTTGGTGATTCATCATAAGGATACTTGAGAAGAAATCCACACTCCCAAGGATTTGTTGGAACCAATAGAGGCATGTACCTACCAAGTTTATGATTTGTAGGCTTGGTACTCTTACATGGAATGCAGGATTTGATATGCACCTCAATGTTTCAATCGACTAGTTTAGTTAATATAAGTGTTTCTAAAGAAGTGTCTTGCTGACACCAAAGTGACATGTCGACTTAGAGTAGTGTGCCTCCCAAATCACTTTATTGTGTTATATACCAAAGGGCATGTATAAGTGTCCAAGTTGGTATAATATATTATCAAATAGGGAGTAGTTGACATCTTTTTTATCTTGCACAGGATCATTGCAGGTCTTTTCAAAATTCAGATTAGACGGGTAACCTAATTATCACAATTATGTCCTTAAGTGTTAAGCACAATGTCCTTACATGGTTGGCAAAGCCTCAATTATAAATTCTATAATGCTAAATATTAGTTTAAAAATATTTCACTCTATTGTTTATATATCTGGTGACTATTGGTTCATGGCTTGAACACTTGGTGGAGGGAAGATTTCGATGGAGCTAGGGTTTGGAGAATGTGCTAGGGTTCTGCAAGATGGACGAAGATTTGGTTGAATATTCAAAAGATCCATTCGTAGGTTAGTCTATATATTCTAACTCTTGTGTAAAATAGTTCCCTAGTAGGTTGAAAGTGTCATCACATACATGGTCTCCTTTGGGTCCCTCTCCTTGGCTAAAGATACTATACAAAATTTGGCCAAATGGCCAAAAATATTAATGTGAGTGTCGAAAAACCTCTAGAAAATGGATTTTATGAGTGGAATAATGGAATATCTACATCATGGGTATGTGATCCAGTATTTAATGGCATTACATTGGTTGTAGATTTAGTTGGAATTACTTCCTTATATGTTTGTGATAAGTCCCACACAAGTTCTCATTCATAATAACTCTAGGGTTGAACGTCATACCTAAAATTTGGGATTTTTTTTTCTAGTGTATCTCCATTCTACACAAATTGTCCATAATCTTATGTTACAAAAGTTTCATAGTTTGGCCATCAAATCGTTGGTTTAGACCATGATATAGATTTTATTTGTGCATTCACCTTTGATATCTTTGTTTCTGAGTCTTCAAAACTAGGTGGAAGAGGAATTATGGGTTCTTTGTTGGGACTAGAGCTAATGAGTGGAGTTTCGAGAGGTGAAAATGTTGTAAATCCAAACCCCTCACCTTCAATCTTGTGTTTGGAAGGAGATGGTAGTTTATGAAGGGATCAAAAAAATAAGAAGTGCAGTAAGAAACACAAACACCCTTTGAATTTCATTTAAGTGAAGGGGTGAGATTGGATGAAGTTGTGAAAATGGTGGAGATGGCATTGGTCAACCGCTTCCATGGATGTCAATTGGGAGATAAGGTGATCAAGGACTAGTTAACTACTATCATAAAACCCCTTTTAGGGTATTGTATGAATTTGATGGTGTTGTCTCAAGGATGGTTGGTGCTCATATTTTGATCGGTAATTGACAACAAACATGTGTTGAAATCCTTGTGGAAACATGGGGTGAGCCCCCTCATGCTAAAACGCTAGACTCCAACTTTTGATATGAAAACTAAAATAATTGATGTTGTCTTGACTTGGGTTAGACTCCTTATCCTACTATAGTTTTTTGGTTGGAGGATGTCTTCTGCAAGATTGAAAAATCTCTAGGACTTTACTATGAACCAGACTATATGTGGATCAACCCATTATCAAGTGGTAAAGAAGCCTCTGAAGTACTGCCATCAATAACAATGTTTGAGAAACTGCTAGTTACACTTCCATTTTCATTGTTTGAAATCCCTGCATCTTCACTGGTTTGTTTTATAAGACTCCAAAGCATAATGATTGCAATCAATATAAGTATCATTTTAGGATTGAATTCGACAATGTCTTCAGGTAGAAGGAAAAATGAGCATCCAATCTTCCTTGCCACATTGATTATATAGGTTGCATTCAACCTCTTTTCTTCCTCATTCTTTCCTTTCGTGACAGTGTACCAGTTCACAACCATAGGTTCCACAAAACTCAATATATTATCAAGATTCCTTCGTTGATTTGGTATTGCATATGAAAATATATAAATACAAGAGCAATACAAAATAAATAAGTTTGTTTTTATTGAGATAATTTCTGTAGGTAATTATTATAAGATGTAAATGTCCACTCCTATATAGGTGCTATCCCTTTATGCTTGATGCTTAACCTTGATTTGATATTGAATATAGTGCTCATTTTTTCTAAGGAGACACCAATATAGATAATGGAGAGTTGCTTGATGCTTAAATTTTTTTACTATTGACATATAGTGCTACTTTTTTTTAAGGAAACTCGACTACAAATATCCAAAGTTGTGAATTGTAAGGTCACTGCCTTGGACAATGGGATCATTTCTTGCAAAATAATTCTTTAAATGATTTTAATATCATAACTATCATATCATAAAAGAGATTCGAAGGATCATCACAATGTTTCATGTTCTGCACTTCTTTTTTTACATCTCTACCAATGCTTGTTGCGATTATGTTGTTTCATTGTTTGAAAAAGAGAATAGTTCCCTTGGAGACAGTTTGCTGCTAATTTTAAATGTTGTATATTTTTTTGCATGATGGTTAAACCACATGCAGAGCAATCATACGAAAGATGCAATGTCTCCAAAAGGAAAAGGACATAGTGATTATGAAGAACTCGCCGAGCAATGTGTAAAGGGCATTGTTGATAGTGGTGTTGAATTTGAGGTAATCAATTTTTTGTTGTGATAGTTAATATATCCCAAAGTTTTGTCATAAATTTTCACGCTTAAAATGTTCTTTTTGACAAAAAATTATTTCTTGCATTATTCATACTTTTGAATGCTTAATCAGACATTCTTCATACTTTTGAATGTTGTATATTTGTTTTGCATGATGAAACAACCACATGCAGAGAAACTCTATAAAAGCAGCACGCCGAAAAGGAAAAGTCCTTATCAAAAGAGCTATGAAAGATGCACTAAGTGATATCAATATTGATAGCGATTATATTGACGTTGAACTCAAGAATAATGTGCAAAATATTCAGTGGTACTAGTGAACTCGAGGTGAGTGCAATAATTATATACTAAATATTAGAATATAATTCTTGTTTTAACATTTTTCATATCTCAAGATAATGTGTATTTCTTTTTATTTTTGCAGAAATGTATCGATCATAAACTCCAAGAAGGGGACAAAGTAAAGTTGTTGGATCTGTATGACAATGTTATTGTGGGAATCAGACGGATTCACTCAATATCTATTATACATGGAGTAAAATTGAGTGGATCGGGAGATGCAAATGTAAATTTTATAAAGGTCACGAGTAACATAACCCTTTTTATGAAGAAAAAATAGATGGATATGTCCATATGAAAGAGAAGGAAGGAAGCTTCACATGATGGCCTTTGAAATATTTGCAAAAAAAGACATGGATGATTTTTATCACAATTGCTAGACAACTTGGCCCATTTCTCTGCTTTTATGTAGTTGTTTGAATGTGTGTTCAGGGATCTTTTAAATTATGGTTTATTTGCAGACTTGTAAACTCTGAGTGACAGTTGTTTGAATGAATGCATGTTCAGGGATTTTTTATATTATGGTGTATTTGCAAACTTGGAAACTCTCAATGCGTAACAGTTAGTGACATTACTGTACTACTTTGAC
>JASDQU010100063.1:70753-88407 GCA_032191745.1 Picea mariana | reverse complement strand
ATCTTGCAGTTCACAATATTATGTGTTAATTTGATTTTCTATTTATGTAGTAATTTGAATGTATATTAATGTTCATGGATCTTTTATTATGATGAATGTTTTATTATGGTGTATTTGTGGACTTTGATATTTTTTAATGTGTGTGTGTGTGTGTGTGTGTGATCATCTTGGAGTTCATCAAAATTGAAATATTATATGTTTTAATTTGATTTTCTATACATTTAGTAGTTTGAATGTACATTGTTCATGGATATTATATTATGGTGTCTTCGCATACTTGAAAATTATTTATTATATATATGGTCATCTTTCAGTTCATTTAAATTGCAATATTATATGTTTTAATTTGATTTTATGTCAGATTACTTTAGTTTTTTATCATGGTCATGTTAGAATCAATCTTTTATCTTTTATTTTATGTTTTAATTTAAGTTTAATACTAAGTTATTTAATGTTTTAATTTAATTTTAATTCTAAGTTATTTAATGTTTTAATTTAAGTTTAGTACTATGTTTATTTCTTCATTACACAATTAATTTATGGTAAATAATAAATTATTCATATCATTATATAATTGGAAATTTACTACTAAACTTGTAGTAAATATAATGATTATGCAACTAATAAACATTATATCAATACACTACCAATTTACATGAATCAAAATGACTAAATTTACTACTAGTTGAGAGCAATAACTAATACAAATGACTAAATTTAGTACTTGCTGACAACAATAAATGACTACCACAAATAAATAAATGACCAGTTAATGACAATCAATGACTAAATATACTACTAATGGATGTAAATTAGAGAATAAAAATGACTAAATATATTACTAGTTGACAGAAAATGATGATTACAATGACTAAATATACTACCCTTTGATGGAAAATGATGATTACAATGACTAAATATACTACTTGTTGACAACAGTAATGGACTACAAATGACTAAATTTACTACTTCTTGATGACAATAATGGACTACCATGACCAAATAAATGACAAGTGAACAACAATTATTGACTAAAACAATGGCTAAAGTTACCACCAAAACGATCAACCAAAACAACCAATAAATGACTAAATTTTTTTAGTCATATATTTGGTCGCGTTATATTGAGTGAGGAATTTTATTGTATTTTTTTATGAAAGGAAAATCTAGAAAAGACTTTGGAATCCCTCATCCAACATTGAGAGAATAGTTACTACATAATGACACATATATTATTTCTCCAAAGGTCAATTTCAATTATCTACTTTTTCTATCAACATGGGCTAGTCTCATTGTTTTTGTCACACTAAGTATCATGAAGGACAAATCCATGGCTCAATATGACATTCACGAGTGTTAGTAGGTAGGAAATTGGTATATTCATACTTCCAACCCAAGTAAACCAAGAGCATAAATATATAATTCACAAAGGGGTCTCCCTTTCTAGTTGTAATAAGAAGTGCAAAGGCTAACACGTAAAAATATTATGCAAAGCATTCAATGATAAAGCACATAGGATTAATTAGCTTGCACTTGAAAATGTAAGGACAAATAGTATGCATAAGGTTAATTAGATCATAGTTGAAAGGAAAGGGAAATGTGTTGCATTAGAGCTCACAAGGATAATAAAGATACTTCCACTCTCAAATGAACCTGAAATGGATCATTATATTATTTTTCATCTACTTTGGTATTTTCTAAGTGGAAAAAAAGAATCTTTTGACTTGTAGACCCCATTTTGAGGGCTAGTACTATTTTAGTGATTTGGGGTCCTAAAACTTATAGATCCCATTTAGAGAATCAAATGTTATGTATGGGATCAAAAAATTATGAAAGTAGTCTCCAACCTCTCAACGATGTTCTATACATCAATAAATTTTCAAAGGAACAAACATAACCTCAATCAAATTTCATATCAGGAAGTTATGCCTCATGTAACTTGACCTATTCCTTTGATATCTATGCTACCGAATGGATTCCATGTTAGCTCCCATTACTCATGCATGTGGATCTAGTCACATGTGTACTTTCAAGAATATTCTAGAGGGTCCAAAACCCTAACCGTGATTTGGAGTTTAGGCATGCAAAATCCCTAAGGTTAACCCTAGGTGGCTATTAGGGCATGTTAAATATTGAGTAGCTAGGAAAAGAAGGGTTCCATTCTTGTTCTATTGGTTCACATTTTCATAGTTGAATAGAGCAAGGGAGTGGTATATTGTGAGCTAAATAGATAAATTAGAAGCACTAGAGTAGCCATGCATGCCATAGTGTCAATATAAACTCCATAGTGAGTTTTTTCTTTGTATTTTATTTCATATTTGAGAAGAAAAGAGAAAATAATAGTCCTCACCTTATCACTAGGTTTTTCCATATTGGTTTACCTAAGGTGCATCTTGTGTGGATGGTGTAGTACTTGTTTTAGTTTATTTTATTTCATTCTCATATTATTTTGATATTATGTGTTCTAAGATAGTAATATTAAATTTTAATCTTAAGAAAGCACTGCATAATAAAAAATTTGTAGAAAATTATATGATCTATAATTGTGATGAATCATTCTAATGGAATATCAACAATTTTTCAGATCATATCAGTATCATAGCAATTTTCTTTGGATTTTTTATGGGAAATTTCAGGATCCAAAAATTGGCTTAAAGAAATAAGTCCCAAACTCTAGCCATGGTGAATGAGTATAGTGACAATCCAAGGAATGACTCAAAGGAGAGATTTTCAAAACTTGAAGAACAAGTCTTAAACATATCTCACACCATGGTGTTGCTCATGGCATCTATAGAGAGTGAGTTCCAACCTTTTGGGGAGTTGGTGGCTCTAACTCAAAAGATAGCTCTAATGGGAAATATATAGAAAAAGAAGAACAAAAAAAAGAGACATAAAAATGTGAGAGAAATAGAGACTTCTAGCATCACCTCTTCCCAATCTCTGTTCAAAGTGGAAGAAAAAATGGACATCAAACCTTGAGGTGAGATTGATGTTGTTAAATGGAATCAATGGTTGCAATAGTTAAAAACGATTTCAATGTTCATAACATAGGAGAAGAAAAAAATATATCATTTTCCTCATTGAAGTTAGAGGGACAAGCCCATCCCTGGTGGGAAAGCCACACAAAGACACTTACACGATAGGGTGATCCCCTAGTAACTATGTGGGAGGTGTTTTAAAATTTTCATTGAGTCATTTTTTTACCCTATTGATCCAGGTGGATATTGGTGGCCACCCACTTGTTCCAACTGGCTCCTTTTGTCAGTTTTTAGTTCAACACGTTCTTCTGTACTTCCTTGTAATTGTAGGTTCTACCCTTTCGGGGATATCTGAATCCCTACACATATTCCAGGTGGATATTGGTGGCCTCCCACCTAATCCAACTGGCTTATTTTGTACGTTTTCATGTCAACACATATTGTTGTACTTCCAGGGCCATTTTCGACCCCTAAACAGTTTTATTTTGGCTTGCCACAATCAAACTATAAATGGAGTCATAGTTTGATGGCGTAATGCATAGTTCTCGAAAAGAACTTTCCAATGGTCTATCACATGTAGATTCTAACCTTGTACAATATCTACTACAAACAGATATTCAAAAAAAGAACAGAAAAGATACAATGGCAAATACAAACATTACACGGAGTTTTTCCCCTGGAAACCCAAACTGGGAAAACCAACATATTCTATATTCATTCATTGTGATACATTGTTTACAATACAATATACATATAGGAGCCAGCGACATCCAAAACCCTAACCCAATGACCTGGAATAGTCCAAAAGCTTAATTCCTTAACCGGAAATAGAAAACCATCCACAAAAACCATGTGTTGAAAAACCACCTAAGTGCGTGACACGTTTCTCGAGGCAAAAAAAAATCGAGGGTGCTTCGCCCCCCTGCACCCCCCTCTAACCCCCCTACGCATCCGACGCAAATGCTCACACACTAATCGGGGATGATTTTAGGGGATAAATTTCACTCATGGGATCATTTTCCATGGTTTTTCCAAAATAGAGATTTGCTATTTTAAAAATGATTCGCCCAAATTCTATAGGATAAAATTATTTTACCTTAAAAATCACCAAAATTTTATAAAAACTATATAAAATCCTTAGAAATTTGAATATTTTTACAAAAATATCGCCAAACATTTATAGTTGAAATATGAAGGATTAGTAATATTCGCCAAGGTTTCTACATTTTAAAATAAATTTCCATCCTTAAAATCATCCTTGACACTACTACTCATGCAAAGAATATAGAACATACCCAAAATTCTCCCACTTGTTGTTTTCTTTGCATACAAGGGGTTACAGGGTTACATAGTCAACAATCCAGGGCAACAATGCCCATGGATCCTCTACACCAAGAGAACTTCTCAGTGCTCACAGATTTTGTTAATGAGTCTATAACATTCTTCAAAGTGTCCACCTTCATCGGTGATACTTTCTTTTCTTCAATCATGTCTCTCACAAAGTGATATTGAACATCAATATGCTTTGTCTTTGAATGATAAGTCGGGTTCTTCGCCAGAAAAATTGCACTTTGACTGTCACACTCTATCCTTATAGCTTGTTGTACCAAGCCAATACCTGAACACAATATTTGTAACCATATTGCTTCCTTACTTACATGAGTGGCTGCCATGTATTCAGCTTGTGTAGTTGAAAGTGCCACTACATCCCATCTTTTTCTCATCCAACTTATTGCTCCTCCAAACAAGTTAAACACATCCCTGCTTGTAGATCTCCTATGATCCATATCTCCATCCCAGTCTGCATCCACAAAGCCATGTATATCCACCACTCTATTCAATCCCAGTCTTCCTTCATAGCACAATCCATAGCTAGCAGTGCCACGCAAATACCTGGAAACCCTTTTTACTGTTGTCCAATTGTCCTTCCCTAGTTTTGACATATACCTTCTCAAAAATCCCACTGCATGTGCAATGTCTGGTCTAGTACAGACCATTGCATACATCAAACTGCCAACTGCACTCGCATATGGAAAATGAGACATGTACTCCTCCTCTTCACATGTCTTGGGACATTGATCCGCAGATAAATTTACACCAACAGGAATAGAAACCTTGATCGGTTTACATTCCTGCATATTAAACCTCTACAATATTGTCTCAACATATTTTCTCTGATTTAACCATAGTTTCCTCCTTTTTCGATCTCTTTTAATTTCCATGCCCAAAATGAAATTTGAAGCACCGAGATCCTTCATGTCAATTTAGAGGACAACTGAGTTTTGACATCCTCGATAATCTCCTTGTTGTTTCCTATCAGAAACATGTCATCCACATACAAGACCAAATAAATCAAATGATCACCAATTAATTTAAAATACACACAATGATCCTCTTTGCTTCTTGTGAATCCAAGTCCCAACATATAAGTATCAAATTTTTGATACCACATCCTTGGTGATTGTTTTAAACCATACAGGGACTTTTTCAGCTTGCATACCAGCTCCTTTTTTCCCTTCAAAACATAACCTTATGGTTGCTTCATATAGATTTCTTCTTCCATATCCCCATGTAAGAACATCCATTTGTTCCACTTCAAAATCAAATGCAACAACAACAAATAACATAAATCTTAAAGAGGTTAACTTGGAAACAAGAGAAAAATCTCACCAAAATCAATTCCCTCAACCTAGGAATAACCCTTTTCTACTAACTGAGCTTTGTATTTCTCCACTTTTCCTTCTGCATTCAGCTTCTTTTTAAATACCCATTTTCTACCAATGGGATTTCTTCCAGCTGACAACTCCACTAGATCCCAAGCCTCATTCTTATCCAAAGATGCCATTTCTTCATCCATGGCCCTTTTCCAGATATTTCCATCCTTTGAATCCACTACCTCCCTGACAGTTCTAGGATCATCATCAGTAATAGACAAAGCAAAATTTGAATGGAAATCGGATGGAGTATATATTTCCAGTAGCCTTCTTTCTCGAACCAATCTCCTCAATACTAGAGTATGAGGATCTTCTTCTTCTGATTCGTGTTCTTCTGTAGAGTCTGATTCATCATCCTTTAAATCATACTCTATATTCTCTAATTCTTCCTTACTTGGTAGGACTTCCTGTTTAACAACATCCTTCATTTCTCTAAATACCACATCTCGTCTATACACTACCTTCTTAATTTCTGGGTTCCAAAGCTTATAACCTTTGAGACCATCTTTATATCCAATAAATATACACTTTTCAACCTTCTTATCTAGCTTACTCCTGTTTTCCTTTGGAACATGAACATATGCATCACAGCCAAATACCCTGAGATGTGTGAGAGAAGGTTCATTACCAGTCCATACCTCTTGTGGAGTCTTGTCATCCAATGCTGATAAGGGTGATCTATTGACCAGGTAACATGCAGTACCCACTGCCTCTGCCCAGAATTCTTGCCCTAACCCGGCACCACTGAGCATGCACCTTTTTTTTTCCATCAATGTCCTAATCATCCTTTCTGCAACTCCATTCTATTGAGGTGTATATGGAGTAGTCTTATGCCTTTCTATATCGCACTTCTTACATAATTCTTCAAATTCATTCCCGCAGAACTCTCCTCCCCTATCTATCCTCAACACCTTAATTCTTTTCTCTGTTTGATTCTCAACAAGAGCCTTAAACTCTTTAAACCTGTCAAAGACTTCGGATTTCTTCCTGAGGAAATATATCCAAGTATTCCTCAAGAATTCATCAATAAATGAGACGTAGTACACATATTTTCCCAATGATGGGACCAACACAGGTCCAAAAACTTCACTGTGAACTAGTTGTAAGATTCCTTCTACCCTCTTTGCACTAGAGGGGAATCTTACCTGATTCTGCTTCCCATATAGACAATGTTCACAGAAATCAAAATCCAGAGAGCAGTTAGACATAAATTCAACCATACCTTTATCGTGTAGTAGTCAAATACCCTTCTCTCCGATATGCCCCAGTCTTTGATGCCACAACATAACCTTTTCTCCAAAGACTACAAGAGTTCTTTCTTATTTAACTCCAATATTAGGAACAATGGAACTATTACACCCATCACTAATAGTGCTTCCTTCCAGCTTATACAGAGTTCCAAACCGAACTCCTTTCAGCAACATCATTGCTCCTCAAACCATCCTGCAGGTTTCCTTTTCAAATATTGTTTTTATCCCTGCATCATCCATTTTTATTACAAAAATCAAATTTCTGGCCAAACCTGGGATGTGCAGAACACCAAGCAGTGTTCTAATCCTTCCATATATGAGCCTCAAATTGACTCTTCCTCTTCCTATGATTCCGATTGTCGAATCATCACCTGAGAAAAAATTACCTCCATCATACCTTTCATATTCGCAGAACCACTCCCTGTGGGGAGTCATATGAAAGGATGCACCAGAGTCAACCAACCATGCCTCATGATCTGCATGTGTGCTTGAAGAAGCCAAGTACACATCCCCTCCTTCTTCCTTGGAGGTCTTTTCTTCTGTAGAATGAGATTCTTCAGATCCCTTCTTTTTCTCAACCTTGGATCTACACTGCTTCTTATAGTGCCCTTCTTTTCCACATCTCCAACATACCCTTACAAACTTTACGAGAGATTTAGATCTACCTTTAGACTTAGATCTCCCACTTGAGAAATTATATATATTCCTTTCCTGGGAATGTCCTCTTGCAAATAATGTGTTTGTGCTCTGTCCTTCCATATTTTTCCATCTCATCTCCTTCGATAATAAGGATGAGACCACTTCTTCAAACTTTAAGGAAATTGTATTACTACTTATGGCCACAACTAGACCATCCCAGGAGTCTGGTAAATAAAACAATAAACTGATACAATTATCTTCATCTTAAAATTTAATCTCAACAGATACTAACTGACTTACCATATTATTGAAGGTGTTCAAATGATTTTCCACCAAGTCTCCATCTCTCATCCTCAGGTTATACAACTTCTTTCTCAGGAATAGTTTGTTTACTAGGGACTTAGACTGATACAACTTCCCAACCTTTTCCCATAAATCCTTGGTTGTAGCTTCCTCTGACACATTCAGTAATACTGAATTGGAGAGACACAGTCGGATTGTGCTCTTTGCCTTCGAATCTAAATTTTTCCAATCATCTGTTGAAGTTCCTGTAGGTGCAGTACCTGGATCTACCACGATCCACTGATCTTTGTCCACCAATAGATCTTCCATCTTGATCTTCCACAACTCAAAACTTTTCCCATTAAACTTCTCGATCTCCAGCTTCGAATTGCTTGCCATTTCTTTTCACCTGAAAAATCAATACCATAGATCTCCCACTGTAACAAGGCTTACCACAATCCCGAGCCAAACCCTTGACCACAAAGGCGTCCCCCCTGAAGCCAATAAATCTCTAATACCAAATGTAGATTCTAACCTTGTACAATATCTACTGCAAATAGATATTCAGAAAAAGAACAGAAAAGATACAATGGTAAATACAAACATTACACAGAGATTTTTCCCCTGGAAACCCAAACTGGGAAAACCATCATATTATATATTCATTCATTGTGATACATTGTTTACAATACAATATACATATAGGAGCCAGTGGCATCCAAAACTCTAACCCAATGACATGGATTAGTCTAAAACCCTAATTCTTTAACCGGAAATAGAAAACCATCGGCAAAAACCATGTGCTGAAAAACCACCTAAATACATGACATGTTTCTCGAGGCGGGTGACACGTTTCCTGAGGCATGTGACTCGTTTCTCGAGGCCCTAAAACGGAGGTCGTATGAAAAAGTTACGGCCCTAGAAAGTTGAGGTACCAAATTACACCAACTTACCCATAGGGCCCACACGAATTTTGGCGTTTCACCTTCTAGGGATAGGTTTTTGGATGTCTAGGGTTTTGGCATTCCTGTTTAACATAAAAAGACTTTTAGAGCCTCATTGTAATCATCTTCTTGTGAATGAGAGTAGTCGTCACATATCTTCTTAGAGATAAAGCTGCCACCATTCTAGCGAGTTTTGCACTCTGTATTGCAAAACATATTCTCTTACAATTCTTTCATTAATAGAAATCAAGTATTGTTGTATTTGGCAATTTTCATGAGTGTTTCATCGTAATATCTTTTCTTTCATTTCGTTCCAAACATAATCCAGATCACCTATTGGGTACAAAGAGCACCAATGGATCCTTTGGAATTAATTTTCATAGAATCAAGGACAATGTGTACAAGAGATACCATTATGTTCATAAAACAAGACATTATGTTGGGAATATCTTCGAAGAACTTGGATGCACTCATAGAGTATTTAGGTGGTATCCATATAAATTGAGGGAGACAAGTGGTTTTATTTAAACCTAGGACCATTGATGAGGCCTCTATGCAAAAATATAGAGATGGAAAATAATAAAGGAAAACCAAATGGTTCTAAGTAGAAATATGACCAAGGTGATTGCAAGGAGGGAAAGAAGAAGTGGAAAGGAAATGATAAGAAGATAATTGTTATTGCACATGAGTGAAAGGGTATAAGAAACTATTGTAACCATTTTAATATTGATTTTGATACCAAAGTGTTGGAAGCTATATCTAGAGATAAATATAAACAACCACAAGAAGGAGGTCAAGAAGATGAACATGCTAGTTGTGGATCCAAACAACCAAGTAGAAAATAACTCAAATGTAGAAAAAATATTTTCTACACTACAATAAGGATAAATAAGGATGCTAAACTCAAGATTACTGATTAGTATGAATATATTGATGAAGTGGAATGTAATATCCCAATTTTACTCGTGAAATTATTTGTAATTAAATACTTATATACTTTGGATGATTACTTTATAACTCTATTGCACTAATTCCATGGGACATATATACCATGGTTCTGTGAATATTGTATGTCTTTTTATTTTGAAATTAATAAAGAAGAAGATCAAGATCAACTGATCTTGAGTCTATAGGGGATATGATACCACAAGAGGGGAAATGTGAGAGGATATAAGGGGGGGGTTATTCATAAAAACAACCACCTTATGTTACCTTGAACCCTCACTCATTTAAAATTTGAATTTTAAAACCAAAATGGGTTAAGAGGAGTAGGGAAAAAAAATCATCAATCTAAGCCACCATTTCCTAAAATATAGCAAGTTGTCTCCCCTACACTCTTGGAACTAGGAAGAGAAGTTGAGTTTGAATTCTCTTGCCATGAGGAAAGAGGAAAATTCGAATGGGGAGGGAGAACTATCAAAAAAAAAAGGAGGTGGAAAATAGTTTGAAGAGGTTAGACTATGTTAAGATCCTGAATAGATCTACCAAAAATACTGAATACACAATAGATCCACAAAGCAATATATAAAAACACAATTTATTATTACCAAACCCTTGAGGTAGGGAAACACCATACAATGGATCCTATTATGGAAGGGATCCTCTCCTATTCACTTGGCTCTTCGAGGGGGAATCCTCATATTGAGCTACCTCTTCAAATACAATAATTCTCTTCATATCTCATTACATTGCTTGAACCCCTTTATATAGTTCTACCATCACCTAAGAACATTCCAGAGGAGGAATATTCTAGAAGTAGAACCTTCTAAGAAGTCATCCTACATTTATTAGATCTAACTACCCATTTATTATATCTAACTACCATAGTGGGCCTTATTTAATAATATAGTGGACCTATTCCACTTTACATTGAATGGCCTCTACTATTATAACTATGGGCCCTCTGGGCCCCCCTACTACCTCTCTAGCTACCTAACAGACTAGAAAAATAGAGCCAATTCCATGATAAATCAAACCAACCATGAATTGAAGCTTGTATACTTGGAGAAAAATCCAAGAAACCATGGAGAATTCTTCTAAGGTAGTATACAACATAGAAGGAGGTGTTCCTTGTGTTGTGTGGGGCAGGTATGTGGGTGCCTTAATACTTCTATGTGGTCAATAAACCAAGAACAAAACTATTTACACCCTTGAGGTAGGGCAACACCATACAATGGATCCTATTATGGAAGGGATCCTCTCATGTTCACTTGCCTCTTCGAGGGGGCATCCTCCTATTGAGCTACCACTTCAAATACAATAATTCTCTCCATATCTCATTACATTGCTTGAACCCCTTTATATAGTTCTACCATCACCTAAGAACATTCCAGAGGAGGAATCTTCTAGAAGTAGAACCTTCTACGAAGTCATCTTACATTTATTATATCTAACTACCCATTTATTATATCTAACTACCATAGTGGGACTTATTTAATAATATAGTGGACCTAGTCCACTTTACATTGAATGGCCTCTACTATTATAACTATGGGCCCTCCGGGCCCCCCTACTACCTCTCTAGCTACCTAACAACTACTTAATTGTTTGCATTCTGCAATAAGTGTTTTAATCCTATCGACTGCACTCTGAGCGTTCAATTCTCGCTGGTCACGCACTTCTTGCGGGGTACTTGGTATAGTTTGAAGCTCTAATTCTACGACCCTTTGTTGAAGCTGTTGAATAACTTCGTCAAGCTTCATCACTTGACATTTGAAGGGTTCTTTTGTTCTAAGCCAGTGATGGAGTGGAATACTCAGTTAACTGCTTATTCCATCCTGATCAGCTTCACGAGCAGTTGCTCTTTCTCCTTTTGGATCTTCGCTCTATCTTCTTCAAATTTTGCTTGGAGAGCATCCTTCTCTTGTTGCGTGGCTCAGTGTTGTTCTATGATTTCCTCTTGTACTTTCTTTAAGGCCTGAGTAACCTGCGCTTTTTCTTCCTGTGAATGTCGAAGGCGTACTTTGACTGTATCAGCAATCTTGCAGAGTTGAAATGATTCTTCTCCCACTTTTGTTGTTTCTTCTGGCAAAGGCGCAGTAGAGATTGCGCAGCTAGACTGGAGTTCTCGCTGCACTTCTTGGAGCCCAATTTCAATCATGTTATATATCTGCTCCTGTTTCACTTCCTGCTTTTATGTTATCTCTTCTATGGCTTCATTCATAGTTGCGAGGAGGAAACATAAGTCATCTGGAGTGAGTGTGGTCTGCATCTTAGTTACGGTTTCCTTCGATTTCTTCCAAGAGGGAGACTTCAGAGGTGACCCTTTTCTCTTCTTTATAACTTTGACTTCGTCGTTCGGTCTCTGTTCGACTTCCTCTAGGTCTTTGCCATTACCTCCTTGATCTGGTGTGATGGAAGCCGTCCTTACAGATATGTTATCTACATCTTGAACCTCTTCAGGATTCTTCGTCTTCTTTGTCCTAATGGGCCCAGGTGTGTCCTGTGCAGCTTCTAGGTTGTTGATGCCTGAAATGTCCACTGGATCTACTACAACAAGGAGGTCCACCGACCATTCCTTGGTGATATCTTCTATGTCTTCTTCTGTCAGCTTATAATAGGACTGAAGTTGTTCCTGGTGCTCATTGGTACGTGGAGTTAGGTATATAAAGTGGCGGTCCAGGTTGAACTTTATCAAAGTTTAGAACCTTTGTAAAGTGTTCGGGGTTATGCAAGGTTCACCCCCTATGGTTTCTTTCAATTGGTTATAATACGTGTGGAAAACAGCATTCGATTGCCATTGCTTGTTCATGTCGATCGAGTACCATAATGTACTTAACTTCGCGGCTAGTGGCTCAAAGGGGTCGAGGTCCAGGAAGGTTGCACCTTCCAGTAGCACCCATGCAATAAAAGCGATCAATATTAGAAGCCAACTAAAATGGAATTCATGCCCCTGATCCTGGGCTTCTCTACAGTCAATCTCTAGCTAGTTTACCAGGTACTTCGCCCAGTTCATCTGTAGTCCCTTTGCACATTTTCCTGCGAGGTCAACTACGAAGCCTGATACTTGTGTAGGTCGATTCTTATGTACCAGCTTCCCTGATATCAGTTGACAGGCGAGGCGCATTGCGCCACTTTTGATAGAGGCTACCTTGTAGCCTCGCGCGTCCTTCTCGACATTACCATAAGCTTCTTTAATCTTCTGTGAAAGAGCGCGGTCCGCGGTCTTTCCACGGTAGTAATCCTGGGGATCAGGGCCCTACATGCTAAGCCCAATAATCCTATTGATCAACGTTGGATCAACAGTTATGCGACGTTTTAACCATAGGTATCCTCCGTGGTAACTTGCTAGCAACAATTTTACACAAGCATTCACCTCCCGGTGTCTGCCAAAGTGTGGTATTTTCATAACGTTGAGAAAAGTAGACTGCACAAGGTTCATCGTCTGTTGTTGAGGGACGATCTTCAAATTCTTGTTGTTAGTTCTTGTCAAGTACTTATACGGGGTGAGCATGTTGTAAACCTTATGGTCCCCCAGGTTGAAGTTGCAAAACTTCAACGATGTAACCTTGTCTTGATCTGCGCGGTAGGTGCATACTCCTTTCAGTAGATATGAAGTGACTAGGATGTATTCAAAGTCTCTAGGGACACTGTCCCTGTTAATCGCATCGCTCAGAGGGGGTATGTAAGCTGGTAGGATGGATGGCACTAACTTTGCATTGGTTATGTCGTCTTTATGCTTAGTTCTCCTTTTCGCGTCAGCTCGAGATGTTCCTGCTCGAGCAGTCGATGGGGAGGCTTGCACTCCTCTTGTCGATGATGCTTGGACTCCAGTGGGCATTCCTCTTTCTGAAATGACTCTCTCAATCATTAAATCGAGAAGGACCTCTGTGAAAGATTCCACAACCGCGGTGAGCTCGTCGGACATACGCGCTCGGAAAAGATAATCGAGGCACGATGATCTCAGATACTGCACTAAGATGAACAATATGCTTGCAATGATCATTGTATACCATCACTAATTATGCAGGCTTCAAATTTTCAGTTGGCAAAAGTGTTCTTCGGGCACAGCGCGACGAGCTAAATATGAAATTCGTCAACGGTCTGCTTGCAACGAGTATGAAGCTTCCATTATCGTATATCTGTCCGTTATGGTGATTTCCAATCATCCAGCGGTGATCCTTTAATGATTTTCTATCCGTTCGGGGCGGAAGTCGAACAGGTATATCGGTCCAACGGCTAGATTGCTTCGCCACGGTGAAGTGCCATATGTCATTGTTCTGATATCTCGACGAAGTTCAATTCCTATGATTTTTCCTTCTAGAGTGTTCCACCTGGGATCTCTTGTAACTTTTCAATCTTCGCCTTTTTCTTACTTAATTTTCTAGCCTTCTTCCCGGTAGTCTTCAACTCAGTCGGTCTTTTCCCGTTCTGACTCCTGTCTTCTCTCGACATAGTCACTTCACACTGCTGAGATTCTTTCTTCAGATCCGAGGGTAATACTCCTTCAACATATGGATTAGGTATTTCAGTCTTTTGTGGTTCCTCTAATTCTCTTATAGCTTCGACGTCCAGGTCCCTGGTGTCCAATAGCTTAGATCTGTTCTCTTGTTCTTCCATCAAGTAGGCGATCCTTCTAGTCATAAATTCCATGAGTTCTTGCTTCTTATGTTCTAGGGCTTCCTTTTCTTCTTTTCTTTGGATCTAATCTTTTTCAATCTAGATCTTGCTTAAAAAAGTTGGAAATGGGGCACGGTCCTCAATAAATTTAATAACTTCGAATTCTTCCTTTGTCGAAGGTCCATGGGTACTCATGGCTATCTGGGTAATCCTTCCACATAGGGTTACCATTTTTCCTTTAAACAACCCTATTTTTCCTAGTGAAGGAGCCATAGCAGGCCTTCCTAGGGTTTCCCAAGTGCTTCCTATCATAATGTTCATCTGTGTTTCCTCATCCAGAGCACAGTCAATGTCGAAGTCTCTTATTCTTACTTCGATTTTCTCCTTTTCTTTAAAGATCTCTGACAAACTGGCATCTTTATGTTCATTCAAGGTTTTTTTCATTTTCAGTAACATAATCTTTGATTCTTTATGGGGTTCTTCTATAATCTTAGTCTCTTGATCTTCTTCAGGGTTTGCTTCCTCCATATTCAGCTTTTCAAGTCTACCAATCATTCTAGGGCAATCCAGTACTTCATGGTCCATAGCCTTACAACAGAGGCAACTAGGTTTTCTCCCAGGGCATTCCTTAGCAAGATGTCCTGGTCTTCTGCAACTGTAACAAAGAGTTAATCATCTCTTTCTCTTCAATGATCCCCAAATTTTCTTGTATTACGCGCTAGGATCATAATGGCTAGCCTGAAAAAATTTCTTTCTATGATCCTGCATCCACTCGTTAGTCCAAACATTCTTTCTATGCATAGGTATAACATATCTTTCATTATTCTTATCAGATCTATTCATATCAAACGTTTTTTCATCTAACAATGCCCTAGTTTTCAAGCTAGGACAAAATCTATCAAGCATACCTAAATTCATGCTTCAGAAACAAAAATTTCCACTTATTGAGCACAAAGCTTCCAGATCTAAAACCTCTCACTATTCTTACCTTTATCAGAGCACAAAGCTTACAGATCTTACCTCTTTTCTTCAGATCTGGCTTCTTTTCTTCAGCACAAAGCTTCATAGGTCGAGTAGAGTACTGCGCATCAGAGCGACAGATCTTTGCACAGAGTTTCCACAAGTTCAGGACGAATCTTTGCACAAAGCTTCTTCTTCCTTAATTTCCAACAATCACAGTTTCAGGTCCCGGCAATGAAACCATTTGTTGGCACAGGGGCAGACCCAGGGTTTAACGCTACAACAACGCACCAACAAAACCCTAACTATCGGCCCTTTCAGCAACACCTGCGAAGCAGATGAAGTCTCACCCGAGGTAGAGACATGGGTGATTGCAGGACTCAGGTGTCTGCAACCCTAGCTGGGATCCAATCTATGATTACACACTTAACAAAGCACTTAGAATCAATAGTTCACCTAGAATTAACCTTTATCTCACTCCGCAGATAACACACAGCATTGCAGTATATACTTAGATCTAAGATGATTCAGTAATTATCAGCATACAACAAACCGGATCCGGTAGACCAAGCACTTAGCAAATTCATACACATCAAATCTATCATCTATACATATCTAATAAGCACAAAGCATAAGTAAATCTATCTAAACATGTCATAGCACTTAGCAAGAGAGGGAAAACACATGTAAGTAACATCCCAAAGCATGACACACAGATTTACGTGGTTCACCCCCACCCCGGGGCTACATCCACCAACTCTTCTTCTCTATTATTGCTGGCCAATCGGTTACAAGCACAGAGTCTCAAAACCTACTCCACGTAGGACAGGAGATCTGCGCAGCTCGCTAGATCTTCCTTCCCCGAGTAGCTCTAACCATAAAATCTTCTTACAATCTGTGCACTCAGCACTTACAATACTTTCACTCAGCTCTGCAAGTATATCACACAGATCAACGCTTAGCACTAAGCCACTTCTCAAGTGTCCTAAAAAAGGTCCGTCTTACATAGCCTAGACTTCTACTTATATATTACAAAAAGGGGCCTAAACATGGGTAAACCCATGGGCCGACATCCCGATCCCATTACATTATTCCCAAAAACCCACAAAGGACCCAAAAAGGGGGTCTATCTTCCACAATCTCCGCTTCACCTTGCACTCCATCTTTGACAGGCTGTCGAAGTCCCATAAATGGTCAAATATGACCAAGTGTTCCTCAAAACTTAGTCAAGGGCCAACATGGATCTTGCTCATTGGTTGTAAAACTTTGAGTGGGCTCTTCCCTACTGAAGAATTTCCATCTGTTATCTCTTATGAGCTTGTTCCTTCTCAAAACTTTAAGCTTCTCTCGGATGTTTCTACGACACTTAGCTGAATTTCGACCCTACGCACACCTTGCAACATGTTTCTTTCACTTAACCCTTTTGTGGGTGATTGTGCACTCCTTGCAACAGTTCTTACACGACTCAATTATTCTTTCTGAACAATATGACGCACCCCTACGCACACCTTGCATGGTCCTTTGCACTCTTTTGCAAGTAAAGCTTTAAGTTATCTCTCCTGAGCTTCTGAGTCAAAATCGACTCTGCCAACGCACACCTTGCATATAAAGCTCCACGTTATCTCTCTCGAGCTTCTGAGTCACACTAGACTCTGTCAACGCACACCTTGCAGACACTATGCACTCCTTTCACGCTCGTGAAGAGAAACAATTGAAATTTATCTAATTCTCACAGATCCATACATTCAACCATGTAATACATTCATAACACAAGAACATGTAATAACGTAGAATGTAATTAAACATAAATCTTAGCATTCATTCAGATAGACACAATAACAACAACACCAAACATTTTGGATCAACGCTTCTCTGTTATATTCATTTAAATGATATGTACATGGGCTCATACAACTTCGATAAGATTCAACAATCTCAACAATAACAACTCCAGATAACTTTCATCCTTCTGCTACAATAATATTCAACAGCCTCATTTGGGCATACAATACATATATTTATACAAGAGGGCTCATAGAGCTTTTCCCTCCGACTACCTTAGTGTTATGCTATCAAATTAAAATGTTTCAACTACTAAGGCTTATTACAATAAATGATCGGTACAGACAGATAAGAACGAATGCTTCAGATCTATACTGTTATTAACTACATTAAAGAAAATAAAATCTCCATCGATCTCACGCGATGGTTCAGCCTCTTAACATTTAAGATCTTCTTTAATTACAATCTTTTCAAGATATTTATATGATATGTCATATTTAAATTTAAAATCACTTCAAAATGCACGCTAGGGCATTGAGTTGTCCT
>JASDQU010100063.1:47104-70655 GCA_032191745.1 Picea mariana | reverse complement strand
CACATAGTTACACAACCAAATACATAGGTTCCACAAGAATTTTAGGCTAATAACAAAAACTAAGAGGCAATTAACATTTAACTCCAAAATTCAACGCTAAGCCATCACTAAGACAAATCTCTTCATGCCTACAAAAAAAAACATTTCTCAAATTTAAAATAACATATATCTACAAATTTAAAATAAAATGTACACATACCATTTTAGATAAATAAAACAAATTGTAATTAAAACAAAATTGACATGTACCAAAAGTGTTAAGTTTCATCTTCCAACATCCCTATGCTCATTTTCCACCAAATAATGTAAACATTTGTAACAATAAAAAGAAAAACCAATAACACATATTAGCATATGTACTTTATTAGCAAATATTTTAAAGATATTTAACTTTATTAAATAAGCAATGAGAAAGAATAACATACCCAACCGTAGTTCCACAGATCTAATATTATTGTTCTCTTTTTATTATACTTTTTTGGCATTTTTTTAAAACCAAACTTACATCACGAAGTTCCAAAAATTCCAAAATAGTTACTCTTCAAATTAAGCCATTCTTTGCATAAATATTTAATTTAATTTTATAACCCAATGCTCTTTCAACATTGCCTACATGATCTAAACAAAGTAAGATCATATCTAGCAAATTTTTAAAGAGAAAAATTGTGTGCTTGGTAACCAATTTTAGTGTTTAGAGTTAGATAATACCCTAAAAATAAATTCACTTTTGTATGCAGAAAGTTCACAAATATCCATATTAAGCCATTCTTCCAGGAAAATACTTATCTCCTCTTCTGCAGTGAAATATATGTTCTTGTATAATGAAATTCCCTTTCAAATTAAAGGACTCACAAATCTCCATATTAAGTCATTCTTCCAAGAAAATACTTATATCTATGAAAGTTCACAAATCTCCATATTAAAATCCATTCTTCCAAGAAAATACTTATCTCCTCTTTCTGCGGTGGAATAGATGTTCTCGTATAATCTTTCATGTACATGCAGAAAACACAAATCTGCACATATATTAAGTCATTCTTCAAAAACCATTTAAATCTTTCATCTTTCTACATGGGATGTATTCATATTACATATAATCAAATGCTCTTTAAAATATTCCTTCATCATGATCTAAACATAAGCGAGATAATGCACATACATAGCTTATTTGTAAATTTACAAATGTTGGCTTTTGTGGTTAGTAAGCAATTAGTTAAGAGTTTGACAATACCCCAAGAACGAATTCACTTCGTTGTATGCAGAAAACACAAATCTCCATATTATGTCATTCTTGGACAAGAAGGAAATGAATGCAATTGAAGAAAATTTAGAAACCTCCATTTTCTGATGTGGGATAGAGTTTGTTCTCAAATAATCAAATTCTCAAGTTCAAAATTAGGTCTACATCATGATCTAAACATAAATAAGATTTAATGTACCATTTTAGAAGACGATAAGCTTATATAGGAGTTTTATATATTTCAAAATGATTGATCGGAAGCGTTGAAAAGTTATATAGAGTCTAGTTGAGTAACCCTTATATGAATAAGAAAGGCTTAATTAAAAAATTGATCAAACAAAAATTTGAAAAAAGTAAAAATAATAAGCATATTCAACACAAATAAGCTTGAACACTTATATATAAAAGGCCCAGCATAAAAACAAATTAAAACTCACTAATGTGCAATGTACATACATTTAAGAATCATCATGAATAGACGCATCATTCTCATGTATGGATGCACCCTCCTCAATCCAAATCTCCTGCACTCTCTTCTCCATATTCTCTTCAAGCACACTCTCTTCTCCACATTGCCCTATAACACATTTCAAATTTGTACATTTGAAAATTAAATTGAAATGATTTTAACACATTAAATTGTAGTTTTAAATTTTGAAAAATGTAATACATGTGATGTGCAAACCTGAATATCATCAACAACACAAGAGGATGGCATTCTAATGGTCGATTGAGTCATGGTCTTACCCACCATACCCTAAGATTCCATAAATTATATATTGTTTAAGACGTTTTTCTTTTAAATTAATCATTTAAATGACATTGCAATTTTCATATATAACTAAATTTGTTTTCAACATGCAATAATACCTGTGAACTCCCACCCTCTTCAAACTCTCCCAATAATAATTGGGACAAGCCTGCCCAATTAGTGGGAGACGGAATGGGAATCTGTGAATAGCACAACTAAGAATTTAATAGGGTTCAATGTGCTTACATTAATACAAAAACATAAACTTCATGTATGTTGATTATTCAAGAAGTTGTGAATATTGGACAACTAAAGTGCTCATATGTGGATATTTGAAAACACATACCTAATTCAACCCATCCAAATTTAAAGTCATTGAATCAAGTTCCGTATTTACTGGAGATGCATTTAACATATGACCAAACTACAATTAATGACGATAACAACTCAATTATTTCTAAAGATACAATGATATTATCTAGATCTAGAACTACAAGAAAACTATCATCAAATGCATGAAAAAATTACTAACTATAACACATACCAATCTGATGTTCGGTTCATCATTTTGAATTAACACCTTCCAACCATTACGGAAATTTTTTGCATACTACCATTAATCTTCTATGAACATGGAATCTATCTCCTCACCTGTTTTGTCAACAAAATTGGCTTGAGAATTGGCTTTAGCTTTCTGATGGTTCAAACCAACATCAACACCATAAAAAATTGATCATAAATTTTCTTTGATTGCATTCCTAGCCTCCTTGCCAACGTTTGATGTAGCTCACATCTCTGAATGTGAGGTAAATTCACATGTTGGATGAGACACGAAAGGTCATGGAGGCCTCTGAAATGTTGCATTTCGATATGCCCCTTTCCGATCATATGTTCGTCATTTACCAGCCCCATAATAAATGGATCGTAGGCTGGTATAATCAGAGTACATTCCCATGAAAAATTCTGCATAAAAGAGTCTAGCAAAGTAATGTGGAACCTCATCATTCCACAACAACTTCCCATATGCTGCCAAAAATCTATTATAAAGATGTCTTGCTATGTTGGGGTGCTTAAAATATTGCACCTTCAACATCTTTTGCTTTGGCCCCTCTTTGAAATTGAACATAGAAATTGCATCTTCTTTTGAAACTCTTCTTTTTACTACTTCCCATTTATCAGGGCCCATCACCTCCGACTTTCGTCTCCTCATCAAATCGATAAAATTATCATTTGTTGGCCCCATCTTTTGATATGCATCCATAAATTTCTGCAATGAATGAAAAACAACCTCCAAGCTTTACTTACTCTCTCGAGGGAAATCCAAGCACCTCAAATCATTTTGCAGTCTGTTTTTAACACCTGAGCATCATTTGAGGGTCATTGCTTCAGTATACCATTCCCAAGGAATCTCATCACCAACATCTGAGAGATAGGTGGCCGTAGGCGTGTAATATTTGTTTCTTGAAAACGTCCCATGAATCCACCTTTACCCTCTTCACCAACATTGGAATATTCATGATAACCACTCTCTCTTTCATTATCTTATCTCGCATCAAACTCATCCTCTACACATACACATTTGAAACTAATTACAACATTTAACAGAAACAAAACAAAAAACATATATATATATATATATATATATATATATATATATATATAANNTACAAAAAAAAAGAAAAATACCAAACATATTTTCTTGTCGTGATGTATTCCCTACATTCTCCGATGTTGGAGTATTAATGTACAACCTATCTAAGAAAGTTGCGTCCATAGCACCATTTTGAGCACATTGTTTGGATGATCTATTCACATATTTATTTGATAATCTTCTCATCTGACTAGATTTCGTTTGGTCACTAGTTGCCCCTCCCAAGCTTCCCTTCCTTGCTGGGATATGGGTGAAGCTTCCTTGCTGGGATATGGGTCTCTGACGCCCTCGATCTCATTCAAAGAAGGGGTTCCTTTTCCTCCTTCATTGGATAGCCTAGAGTGTTTGTGAGACATTTTTGGAGACTCTTGTATCAACATCTCGCCTCGATAGATATCCTTTGAAAATCCATAAATGTGAAAGTTCATAAGTTATAGAAACATAAAATGGAAATATAATTTATAAAACAACTTGAAGGAATTTAAGAATTTATAACAACTTCAAAGCATCAAAGACATATATTGGAAAAACTAACAACCATATTTTTTATTATGATGCTATATATAATGAACATGAAAATATTTAAATATAAAAAAATGTAACATGTAGAAGATAATCTATATCTATGTGTAAATTGTAGAAGGTAATTTATAAGATAATCTATGTGTAACATGTTAAAATTTAAGGACAAAAAATATAGCTAGCTAAAACAAAAATATTTATTTTAATTTCTAAACATTAGCTACTAGTATGTTACAATCAGTAAGATATTAAAACTTATGATCCATAATATGGTAGCATAAAAAAAATAACTAACATAACATTTACTTAGATGAAACAAGAAACAATATTACTTGATATGTTGTTATCCTCTTAGATATATGCTCAGAAAAAGCTTTAAGGGATCATTGATCAAACCCTCAAGGTAGATCTCATCATGACCATTATAACAAATTGCCAAGAAGAAATTTTAGGGTAAAATATCAAAAGACTAACCAAAATGATAATCATCAAGTAAAAGGGTTGAAACATGACACCATTGTCTACTCTAGTGGTTGAAAGAGAGGCCACTAACAGCCTTAATAAATTCTGTCCAAAAAATACAAAACTGCTACATCAATAGACATAAGTATTAACAGTTCTAAGGATGTCCTATCAAACCCTATTCATGGTACTAAGAGCTGCAAGGTAAGGAAACATACACAGGTGGCACCAACAAAAGAAGAGGACAGCGACAACATACACAGGGTGGCATCAACAAGGTGATGAGAAGGGTGGCACCAACAAGGAGAAGTGGAGGACGACACCAGCAAGGAGAACCAGAAATCCAAAACAACCAAGAAGAGACCTGTGGTAGGATGGAAAAGACCCTTAGGGGTCAGCGAGAGAAAGAGGTTGGAGAGGTAAGCCCACAGTGGCTTAATACACCAAGAAGACCTGTCCTAGAGGGGCTGCAACCACTCAATAATCTGAACAAGAAGGAGCTGCAAAAAACCTCATATCAGAACTCGGCTTAGAAGAGTGTGTGTGTGTGTGTAAAGAGTGAGGATAGGTATCTTTTATAGTTTTGGTAGGTAGGTTAGGGCTAGCATATTAGTCCTAACTTTAGGGTTAGGTTTAAACTCTAATAATTAAATAATTGAAACAAATAATACTCTATAACATAAAATATTAATTGTTAAATCATAAAAGTCAACAAGAAAAAAACAATTCAAGGAGAGGGGATCCAAAGTCAAGGCAACTAGATTTCTTTAGGAAGAAGCAAATAACTAAACTAAAAACCCAGGCAATAATTAAGGGGGACGTAACTCAAGAAAGGGGGTTTCAAGACAAAGTGAACAAGGTAAGTTCTTCTTTAATGGAAGAATGTACACATGAGTCTCATGATATAAATTATAAGATTTTATAATCTCACCATACAAGGAAGATCAATGATGCGATCATGCCCTTCTTCTTAACTGCTCCTAGGTCTCATGGACCACCTCGGGAAAGTAGAGGGTCACACATTATCTCGGCTTGGTACTTAACCAAGAAACAAAATAAAAGAAGAAGACGTAAATATCCAATGGGTTACCTTATTTTTTATATGGCCCTAAATAAAACTCATTTTTACATATATTCTTCAAGGAGAAATGAGACTAAGTGGATTGGACTCAAATTTAATTTTCCACTAATTTTAAAATTAAATTAATTTAAAATCAGTGGTTTAGATTTACCTTCAACCTGAAGCAGCAACAACCAACAACAACTAAAGACCCTTGTCTTAATTGTAATGACTCTTACTTATATAAGTAATAAGGTTGATTAAGATTATAAGATTATCCATATTAACCAAACAGGTGTTACTTACTATATTACACTTACTTAACAAGACTAAATTAGTAGTAGTGATTAGCATGATTGAGTTATATGAGTACACATAACAAATCAATAGTGATCTCAATACTAAGCGGGAAATAAGCACATATTAATTACAGGTATTGCTTATATTTTTACTCGTAGTACAATGTACATATCCTTATAGTAATGATTAGAGTGAATCAATGGGATTACTAATCAATAGCTAACATGTTGCAAGTTGTGTAAACTAACATGTAATTCAACCCTATCCATGTACAGGGACATGTTCGGATTCGACCTTGTCTATGTATAGGGACAGGCCTGAATTTGGCCCTTTCCTTGTACAGGGACAAGCCTGAACTCGAGCATGTTCTTGTACAGGGACATGCCCGAATTCGGGCATGTCCCTGTACATGGATAGGGCCGAATTCGGGCATGTCCCTGTACATGGACGAGGCCGAATTCGAGCCTAAAAACTTATTAAACATCATGATTTTTATATTGAAAAAAGCTTTTAAACATTATGAGTTTATGTTGTAAAATTATTTTGAATAATAAATAAAAGATAATGACAACTAAATAACTCTGCTCATTTTCATATTAAAAAAGAAAACTATAGCTAAATAGATAATGTGAAAACTTATTAAACATCATGAGTTTCATATTAAAAAAAATTTAACCATCATAATAAGTTTTGTATTGTAAAATGATTTGAATATTAAATGAAAAAGAATGACAGGTAAATAACTTCACTCTTTTTTACACTAAATTAAAGAGAATGACGCCTAAATAATGTGAAAACTTAATATTAACATGAGATTTATATTTTAAAATGATCTAAATAATAAATAGTTCTTACGGGCGTGTCTTTGTACATGGTCAAGGCCAAATTAACTAAATAACTTCGCTCATGTTCATATTAAAAAAGAAAACTATAGCTAAATAAATAATGTGAAAACTTATTAAACATCATGAGTTTCATATTGATTTTTTTTTAACCATCATAAAAAGTTTTATATTGTAAAATGATTTGAATATTAAGTGAAAAAGAATGACAGGTAAATAACTTCACTCTTTTTTACACTAAATTAAAGAGAATGATGCCTAAATAATGTGAAAACTTAATATATATATATAACATGAGTTTTATATTTAGTCCCCGAGGTGTAGGACAGTCGATGTCGGAGTGTGTTGTTAAAGGCACCGGTTCGAAACCTGCGGGGACAAAAAATCCAGCCATGTTAAGGATTGGTGTGTCTCAGGCCGGGTGCGATCCCCGGGTGATTTTGACAACTTAGATGCCCCTGAGTCGCGGTTTCTCAGCCACAGGCTAGTCCCGCAAGTCACAGACAAACTAGCAAACAAAAAACAAAAACATGAGTTTTATATTTTAAAATGATCTAAATAATAAATAGTTCTCGCAGGCCTGTCCTTGTACATGGACATGGCCGAATTAACTGAATAACTCCGCTCATTTTCATATTAAAAAAGAAAACTATAGCTAAATAAATAATGTGAAAACTTATTAAACATCATGAGTTTCATATTGATTTTTTTTAACCATCATAATAAGTTTTATATTGTAAAATGATTTGAATATTAAATGAAAAAGAATGGCAAGTAAATAACTTCACTATTTTTTACACTAAGTTAAAGAGAATGACACCTAATAATGTGAAAAATTAATATATAACACGAGATTTATATTTTAAAATGATCTAAATAATAAATAGTTCTTACGGGCATGTCCATGTACCCTGTATTCGGCCCTGTCCACCTCCTAAAACAAAAATATCTAAATAAATGAAATTTAAATTAATTTAAGAAAAAATTTAAAATTACCTTGAACCTGAAGCAGCAGCAACCAATGGCTGGAAGAAACAACAACCAACAACAGCAAGCAATAACAACCAATGCCAGCAACAACCAACGCCGGCAACAACCACCGCCAACAACAACCACCGCCAACAACAACCAACGCCAACATCAACCAATAGCAACCACCAACCAACAAGAACCAACAGACTCTCAACAGTTCGAAAAAGTGTCAAATGACCGATGTGTGGGGGATATATAAAATTGTTTTCGAAGGAAAACCGTTTTCGGTCGAAACAATGTTACTGGATGAAAAAAATTCGTCCGACTTCTTTCGGCCGAAAAGATGTTACCAGATGAAAAAAATTCATCCGGCTAATATGGTACACGACAGTCGAGGTTTTCGTCACAGTACTGTTTGATTTGATGTCTAAAGGTTCAGCCAAAAACACTTGTCTTTCGACTGAAAGAATTAGAAGTTCGACCGGAAAAAGGTCACTAGGAATTTTGAAGACTTGATTCTCACAAAAGTGTTACCCACCTTCATGATTTTACCCAGCACCCGCATTTTTATTTCCCCTAAGAAAATGGAAAATTATACGCTTATCGTTGGAAAGCTCCAACATCCTTGAAGAGTACATATGGCTAATGGTACCAAGAAGTGGATCAACAAAGTAGTCAATTAGTGTATGGTAGATTTGGGTGGTAAGAAGAGAACCATTTCTTTCCACAATTTGGCTTTATGATCTTATGATGGTATAATTTGACAAGATTGGTTAGAACTCCACAGAGCCAAAGTATATTGTTTTGATAAGAAGGTTTAATTTTTAGATGATGAAAGCATAACTATAAGTATTCAAGGGGATAAAAATCTAGCAACAATAAGATAGATATTAGTTGTGTAATCCAAGTGTAGTGTGTGTAAAGGTTGCAAATATTACCTTCTTCATATTGATGAAGTGTTAGGTGAATTGAGCACCGAGGTAGATCAGTTGCATGTTATAAAATAGTTTAGGTATTTTTTTGTGGAAGAATCACATGAATTGACATCAATAAGAGAAGTGAATTATAGAATTGATCTTGTTCTTGAAGCAACCTCTATATCTAGGGCACCATAATTATTGAGAACTAATGAGCTTAGTGATCTCAAGATGAGAATGTAGGAGTTACTTGATAAATTATTCATTTGACCAAGTGCATCCCTTTGGGGTGCACCAATATTGTTTGTTAAAAAGAAGGATGGTATTTTTCACATGTGCATCAACTATTAATTATTTAACAACATCATAGTTAAGAACCAATACCCATTGCCTAGGATTGATGATTTATTTCACCATCTTAAAGGAGAGAAGGTACTTTCAAAATTGGATATAAGATAAATATATCATCATATTAAGATGGAAGAGGTAGACATTCCTAAGACTGCCTTCAAAAATTGACATGGACACTATGAGTTCTTGGTATTGCCTTTTGAATTGACTAATGCACCCATTGTTTTCATCAGATTAATTAACAATGTGTTATGGAAGTACTTAGCTAAGTTTTTATTACTATTCATTGCATATGAGATTTTGATTTATTCCTAGAATGAGGAAGAGTGTGAATAAGATCTTTGGATGGTGTTGCAAAAGTTGCAGGATCATAAGTTGTGTGCCAAGCTCAACAAATGTGAATTTTTCAAGGAGGAGATTTAACATCTTGGCCATGTCATATCAGAAGAAGGATTAAAAGTGGATCCTAAAAATATTGAGGCAATATCTAGTTGGCCTACCCCTAAGAATCTCATAGAATTTGGAAGTTTCATAGGTTTAACAGGATATTACCAAAGGCTCATCAAAGATTTTTCAAAGATTATAGAACCATTGTCAAAATTACAAGGTAAAGGAACAAAATTTGTGTGGACAACCTTACATGAAGAAATATTTTAGGAATTAAATAAGTTTCCTACTTTAGCACTTGTGTTAGTATTAGCTAATTTTGATAAGAACTTTTTGATATGAAATGATGCTAATGTGGAAGGTAACAGGGGATTATTAATGCAAGATGGAAGAATGGTCAATTACGAGTCTACAAAGATAAAGACTCATGAGAAGAATTACCTAACTCATGATTTAAAACTCTTAGCTATAGTACATGCATTAAAGTCATGGCATCATCATTTAATTAAATGAAAATTTGAGTTTGATATGATCATGAAATTTTGAGATATCTATAGACATAGCCTTAGTTGAATCTCAAACAGTGACAATGGGTAGAATTTCTAAGTAAATATGATTATGTAATGTTGCACATCAAAGGAAAGGATAATAAAGTGATTGCTACCTTTAGTCAAAGGAGGCATGTAGGAGCAATTTCTCAAGCTCAACAAAACTTAAGAGAAATGATTAGAAATCATTCTTTAGATGGCAATTTGTATCAAAGGGCGTGTTAATACCTGTCAAGGAAGGAAGGTTGGAGTGAGAAGAAAAGAAATAAGTATGAATATTTTCACTTAGTAGAGAATGGGATTTTGCTTTGGAGGAAACAAATGTGTTTATTGGACCAAACAGGTTTACGAAGATTAATATTTCATGAATCTCATGATGCTCCATATTCTATACAACCACATTGTCAAAGAAAATATTTGAGTATGAAGCAAATGTATTATCGGTTGGGACTAAAAGAAGACAATGGAATATGTGGCGAGGTGTCTAAAATGTCAAAAGACAAAGGAACATTACCATTTAGTAAGAAAATTGAATGTCTATAATGTCAAAAGACAAAGAAACATTATGATGCAGGAGCATCACCGTCAAAGTCAAAGACGCAAGCATGGAGGAAAAGATATGACATCTCAACATGACAGAGTTTCAAATCAACATTTAACTCAGAAGTAAATCGAGTTGTTGAGATATTTTGGAAACACCATTTTTAAATATGTCGTGTTTGTAAAGTCGTATAGGACTGTAAGGAGTTGCAGATTTAGAGTGTTGACTCTTATCTAGAAAGAACTGTTAGTTATTGTAATAAGACAAAGTAGGTAACTGCTATGACTTGATAGGATAGGTTGCAGACAGGACGAGAGAGCTCGTGAAGCCATTCCTTAGATAGTTTGTTGTTACATAGAAAAATTATTATGAGATAGGAAGATAGAGATCAACAGAGCAGAATAGAGTAGAAGAAAGATGCAGTGGAGAACTGCAATATATGTAATTTGTTTCATGAATGAATAGAACAGACAGAATTGTCCCAAATCCCAAATCTTGGACTTGGACTGTGTTCATTGAAATTTGAGATTGAATGAATGTTTCATTTTGTGCATGTCGTTTAGTTCATTTTTGTTCATGTATGATTGTTCAAGAAGTTGATTGTATGAATTTGTGACAAAACTAGATAAGTTTCAATTGCTTCTCTTCTGAAACTCGTACGCAAGGTGTGCATATCGAACGCAAGGAGTGTGTCAACTAAGTCTCGGATTTACTCAGAAGAGTTAAGAGAGAGAGCATATGAAACTTAGACCAGGTGTAAGGAGTGCACAGCGTCAAGGAACGACTGGGCGTCGAAGAACCAGAACAGAGGAATGCCAGGAGGGGGAGAAGAATTTATTTTCAAGAAATCCTTCGAACTGAGTTATCGAAATCCCCAAATGCAAGGAGTGTGTGGGAGGTCGAAATCATTTAAGGATCAAGCTCAAAAGGGATAACACTTTTTATAAGTGTTGACAAGATCCAAGAGTCGGACTCGTAGGAGGAGCAAAGGTCGAGACCTTTGAAGACTGAGAAATCTTCTAAGTTGGAAGAAATCAGAAGCTTAGGAGGAGGAGCGACAGTGGCCATTGGATCACAGTGCAAAGGATCAATAGCCGTATGATCAGAGAAAGGTGCACGAGCCTTAGAGATTCACACATGCAGGAGAGAGTACTTACCAAAGTTCCAAAGTTCCGAAGTATTTTGGTACCGTCCATCGTCAAGGAAGACAGGTGGTGCAAGATCCACAGCTTCGAAAGTTTGTGGGCAAAGAGGAGGTCAAATAGTCGAAGTAGGATCCTGACCGTTGATCGCTAGGAGATACGTGTCAGTAGACCAGCAGCTTCAAGAAATCTATTCAAGAGTTTTTTAGTTGAGACTTGAAACTCCTAAAGAATGAATAGTCGAAGAGCCGAGAGTTGTTGATCTGTGAGTGGAAACTTGTCAACAGATTGTGAGCTTCGGGTAAATTGCATTGGGATTTCAGTTGAGAGTTGAGATTCCTGAACCCCGAAGAACCGAAGGAGATCTGGACCGTCCAATCCAGAGGGACATGTGGCGATAGATCGTAGACTCTGGGGAAATCACTTTGTGAGTTTTAGTTGAGAGTTGAACTAAACCTCAATCGTCCGATCATTCGAAGTGAATATGAATCATCAGATCGTTCAAAGTAAATCTCAGGCATCGGATCACCTGAAGTGAATCTGAACCGTCGGAGTTCAGAAGGGACATGGCGTAGATCTGTGAGCTCTGAGTAAAGTCCCGAAGTAATCCATAGCCATCAGATTAAGAGGAGACGTGGCGTGAATCTGTGGACTCCAAGTAAAGTCCCGAAGTAATTCATAGCTGTCAGATCTAAGAGAGACGTGGCATAGATCCATGCACTCCAGGTAAAGACCCAAAGAAATCCTCGATTGTTAGATCCATAGGACAGGTGGCACAAATCTGTGGACTCCGGGTAAAGACCTAAAGTAATCCTTGATCATCAGATCAAGTGGACACGCGACAGAAATCTGCATACTTCGAGGAAAGTGAAAAGTTTGACATTTGAGATCTGAGAAGTCTGGAGACCCAAAGGAGATATCGATTGTTGATCGATAAGAGGGCCACAGGACCGTTGATCTAAGTTGAAAGGTCAAACACCCGAAGTAATGGCAGGGTCGTCGATTGAGAAGGACAAGTGTCTGTAGAATGTCAACTTCGGAAGATTGACGTACGGAGGAAAGAAGGGTTTGAGATTTGAAAAGTATGAAGTCCGGAATCACGAAGGAGATCACATCCGTAGATTTGGAAAGGGCATATCTGAAACGTCATTTCAGACAGTACTATCAAGATCGGGAGATCGACGGTCCCGTAGCATTGCGGGGACAGGAGTTGTGTGAACTTTAAAACATTGAGGGCGGGCCGCAATCTAGACAGTGGTTTTGGAAAGAGTACACGTGGAGACTTGAGGAGAATTGCGAGCCAAAAAGTAGTTTGATATCAAACCGCCTTTGGTCGCGCCCAAAATCGCGTGGTCACTTGAGGTCATCGCCCAAGGTCATATCAGAGGGGGCTTATCAGGAAAAGGAGCTAATGCCCAGTACTCTGAGATTTCATAGGAGAGCGAAAGGGAAGGTTGCGGGTACCATAAGACCTACACTAGAGAGCCGAAAGGGCCTGTGTTTAGATAAAGAACGAGACCATCAAGGTTTCAGAGAGTCATTTGACTCAAGAATCAGAGATCCTTGACTGGGAGGTCGTGTAGACCTATAGGGGAGTAGGGGGGCTGCATTAGGTGGTATCAGAGTTGATATTGAATTGTTTGTAGATAGCAAACAAAGGAGAAAGGAGGTAAATTGATATCATTTGTGGTATCAAGAAAATTTGATTTATGTTTGTAAGCATCAGAAGGTGACGCAGTGAAATCATGCCACCCAAGAGGCGTAGAGGGAATCCAGA
Source organism: Picea mariana (assembly GCA_032191745.1). NCBI lineage: Eukaryota > Viridiplantae > Streptophyta > Pinopsida > Pinales > Pinaceae > Picea > Picea mariana. The sequence goes on along the minus strand of JASDQU010100063.1, from coordinate 57,192 downwards.
AATGGAAGAAGAAATGAGGTGACTCCGAATGATAATGGACACCATGGAAACAATGCAGAGGAGAGAACTAGACATTGGAGATATCAGTGAAGCTGAGAGAGAAGAGATAGAGGTCAAATAAAATGTAGTAGAGGATGTTGCACAAGATCGCTTATTGAAATTTGTTTCAAGAATAGGAGCCAGAGCAAGAATAGAGGTACCAATGTATGAAGGCAATTTAGAAGTTGAATAATTGTTAGATTGGGTACGTGTTATGGATAAATACTTTGATTATGAAGATATCAAAGAAGATAAAATGGTGAATCATGCAGTGACAAGACTGAAAGGTCATGCAGCGCTATGGTGGGATGCACTGCAAGCCGAAAGTAGGAGCAAAGGTAAGTAGAAAATTAAAAGCTGCGATAGGATGGTAGCCAAGCTGAAAACCAAATTTATCCCAAAGGATTACCAAATCAATTTGTTCAGGAGATTGCAAAACCTGAGACAAAAAATCTTATCAGTGAAGGAGTACATTGAAGAATTTTATAGACTGAACATCAGGGCTAGACAGAAAGAGAATGAAGATGAGAAAATAGCTAGATATATCAATGAGCTGAGATATGAAATACAAGAGGAGATCATCACGATGTCTGTTAGTAAATTTGAGGATGCTTATCAAGCATCCTTGAAATCTGAAGAGAAATTGGCCAGGAAGCAAAGCCAACGAAACAAAGGAGGAAATTCAAGCAGAGGTAAGGGAACCAGTAGAGAAAAGTTCCAGAAACCAAAGCATGAAGCTGACAAACAACATAATCACCTAGAGAAAGGTGGAAGTTCTAAGGAAGGACAACATGGAGGAAGAATTTCTTTTTCCGGAGGAAGAGGAAGAGCCAGAGGAGGCGAAGTTAGATGTTATACCTATGGAAAACCAGGGCACAAGTCTTAGGAATGTCTCAAGAGAAAGAAAGAAGGAGGAGGCAAAGCACACATTGTTGAAGCACAGAAGCATGTGGAAGCAGAAGCAGCAAAAGGAGGAAAGAACCTCATGATGAGGAAAATTCTTCTTAAACCAGAGAAGGAGGAAGAAGAGCCAGTTCAGTGAACAAGTCTATTCAAGACTGCTTGCAAGAAAAAAGATGGAGTTTGCAAGGTGATCATAGGTAGTGGGAGCACTAACAATCTAGTATCCACGGAGATGGTGGAGAAGTTGTAGTTGAAGACAACTGCACATCCAAACCCATACAAGGTATCATGGTTGCAGAAAGGACATCAAGTAATGGTAAGTCAATAATGCCAAGTTGAATTTAAAATAGGAGGTTATAGGGATGAAATATTGTGTGATGTAATTCATATGAATGTCTGTCATATTTTATTGGGGAGACCATGGCAGTTTGACAAAAAAGTTATTCATGATGGGAGGAAGAATACTTAAACCCTAGAAAGGAATGGTAGGACACATATGTTGTTACCGATAGAAGACGAAGAACAAAAGAGGGAAGCTAGTTCAAGTATACTTCTCATGAGTGGGAAAGAACTCTTGAATCAAATCAAGAAGGAAAAAGAAATACAGTTTGTTGTAGTGAGGAAGCCTAGAGTTATCCTGACAAATACTTTTGTGGAAGATTTGCCTGAATAAATCTAGGAATTGTTAGAAAAATTTGTTGGCATAGTAGTGGATGAGTTACCTCACTGATTGCCACCCATTAGGAGTATAAGCCATCATATTGACCTTATTCCAGGAGCTAGTTTACCAAACAAAGCAGCTTATAGGTTGACACCTAGGGAGAATGAGGAAGTCAAGAATCAAGTCCAAGATTTATTGGATAAAGGTTTAGTCAGGGAAAGTGTAAGCTCATGCGTAGTAACGACTGTGTTAGTTCCAAAGAAGGATGGAGGATGGGGAATGTGTACAAATTCCAGAGCCATCAACAAGATAACCATTAGGTACATATTTCCTTTACCAAGGATGGATGATTTGATGGATTGTTTGAGTGGAGCAAGCTATTTTTCCAAGATAGACTTGAAGAGTGGATATCATCAAATAAGGATGAGAGAGGGAGATGAATGGAAAACAACATTCAAGACAAATGAAGGATTGTTTGAATGGATGGTCATGCCGTTTGGGTTGACAAATGCACCAAGCACATTTATGAGATTGATGAATGAAGTATTGAAAGACTTCATAAGCAAATTTGTCATAGTATATCTGGATGACATACTAATCTTCAGTAAGACAGAGAAAGAACATTTAAGACATTTGACTTCAGTGATGGAAAAGTTGAAGCAAGAAAAATTGTTGATAAATCTGAAGAAAAGCTCTTTTATGAAGAAGGAACTCATATCTTTGGGTTTTGTGATCTCTTCAAACGAATTGAAGATGGATCCAGAAAAGGTGAGAGCAATCATAGAATGGCCATCACCAAGCAACATATTTGAGGTGAGAAGTTTTCATGGGTTAGCAATTTTTAATAGAAAGTTTATCAGAAATTTTAGTGGTATATGTACACCCATGCTGGACACTGTGAAGAAGAAACAGAAGTCCTTCAATTGGACAGAGGAAGCTGAAAAAAATTTCAAAGTGTTGAAGGAGAAGATCACAGAACAACCAATTCTGGTTTTACCAGATTTTGGAAAAACATTTCAAGTGAGATGTGATGCAAGTGGATTAGCTATTGGAGCAGTCTTGAGTCAGGATAATAGGCCAGTTGCTTATTTCAGTGAGAAGTTGAATGACACCAATAAGAAGTATTCCACATATGACAAAGAATTTTATGCAGTGATTCAAGATTTGAAGAAGTGGGCACTATCTAATTCCTAAAGAAATTGTCTTGTACAGTGATAACCAAGCTTTGCAGTTTATTACTAGGCAAGAAAAGTTGAATCAGAGACATGCTAAATGGGTAGAATTTATGCAGAATTTTACTTTTGTTATTAAACGTATCATTGGAACTGCTAACAAAGTTGCAGATGCTTTGAGCAGGAGGAGTTTAATTGTACAAGAATTCCAAGTGGAGACCTTAGGGTTTGAACACCTCAAAAAGATGTATAGAGAAGATGCAGATTTTAAGGAAGCTTATGAGGCATGCAAGAATCCTTTGTTGGGAGATAGAAGCCTATGGACTGAATATTTGATCCAGGATGGATTATTGTTCAAAGGAAGTCAACTATGCATATCGAAATGCTCAATGAGAGATAACCTGTTGAAAGAGAAACACAATGGAGGTTTAGCTGGACATTTTGGTCATGATAAGACATTTGCACAGATGAGCAATTAATATTATTGGTCGAGCATGAGGGAAGAGGTAAAAAGGTTTGTAAACAAATGCATAATTTGCTAGTATGCAAAAGGAAGACAACAAAACACTGGTTTGTATCAACCATTACCAATTTCAGAGAGGTAGTGGGATGCAATCAGTATGGATTTTGTATTGGGACTGCCTAGAACTCAGAAAGGGAGTGATTCCATATTTGTTGTGGTGGACAGATTTTCAAAAATGACACATTTCATACCATGCCAGAAAACAAACGATGCTACACACATAGCCAATTTGTTTTTCAGAGAAGTGGTGAGACTACATGGATTGCCTAGGAGCATAGTCGTAGACAGAGACACCAAATTTTTAGGACACTTTTGGAGGACTCTATGGAAGAGGCTGGGGAAAAACTTGTCCTTTATTTTAGCATATCACCCTCAAACAAATGGACAGGCTGAAGTAGTAAACAAGAATCTGGGAAACTTGTTAAGAAGTTTAGTCATTGAGCAAGGTCGTAAATGGGATCAGATTCTGGCACAAGAAAAATTTGCATTCAACAATTCAGTGAACAGGAGCACAGGGAAAAGTCCATTTGAAATTGTGTATGGTATACAACCAAGAGGGATTACAAATTTGAGAGATCTGAATCAACAAGAGTTCAGAAGCGCTGGAGCAGAATATTTTGCAACAAAAATGTAGAAACTCCATGACAGAGTCAAAGAACATCTACAGGACAACAACCAAAAATACAATAACAAAGTTGATCAAAAGAGGAGAGAAGTTCAATTCGAAGTTGGAGATGAAGTTTTAGCTCAATTGAGAAAATAAAGGTTTCCAAGGGGAACGTATAACAAGTTGAAGATGAAGAAGATAGGACCATGAATGATTCTCAAAAAAATTGCAGCCAATGATTGTGAAATTGAGTTGCCAGACAATGTTGGGATATAACCGATATTCAATGTTGTAGACCTGTATCCTTACAAGAGAGATGAGGCAGGAGAATCAGATGATCATAAGGAAGTTCAGTGGGAAGAACAATTGCCCACAGTAGAAAAACCTCAGATGGAGAAAATCATTGAACAGAGAGATGGAAAGAAGACCAGGAGGAAGACATATCCTGAATACCTAGTGAAATGGAAAGATCATCAAGTGGAAGACGCAAATTGGGTCACAGAACCTGATATTTTGAAGCATGGAAAAACAATACAAGAGCTCATGGACATGAGTCCATGAAACTTTTAACCAGAGGAGTATGATACAGGAGCATCGCCTTCAAAGTCATAGACGCAAGTGTGGAGGCAAAGATATGACATCTCAGCATGACAGAGTTTCAAATCAACATTTAACTCAGAAGTAAATCGAATTGTTGAGATATTTTGGAAACAACATTTTTAAATATGTCATGTTTGTAAATTCATATAGGACTATAAGGAATTGCAGATATAGATTAATGACTCTTATCTAGAAATAACTGTTATTTATTGTAATAGGACAAAGTAGGTAACCTCTATGACTTGATACGATAGGTTGCAGATAGGACGAGAGAGCTCATAGAGACAGTCCTTAGATAGTTTGTTGTTACATTGAAAAATTATTATGAGATAGGAAGATAGAGATCAACAGAGCAGAATAGAGTAGAAGAAAGATGCAATGGAGAACTGCAATATATGTAATTTGTTTCATGAATGAATAGAACAGACAAAATTGTCCCAAATCCCAAATCTTGGACTTGGACTGTGTTCATTGAAGTGTGATATTGAATGAATGTTGCATTATGTGTATGTTGTTTAGTTCATTTTCATTCATGTATGATTGTTCGAGAAGTTGATCGTATGAATTTGTGACGAAACTGGATAAGTTTCAATTGCTTCTCTTCTGAAAATCGTATGCAAGGTGTGTATATCGAACGCAAGGAGTGCATTGACTGAGTCTCAGATTTACTCAGAAGAGTTAAGAGAGAGAGCAGAGGAAACTTAGACCAGGTGCAAGGAGTGCACAACGTCAAGGAATGACTAAGCGTCGAGGAACCAGAACAGAGGAACGCGAGGAGGGCGAGAAGAATTTCTTTTCAAGAAATCCTTCGAACTGAGTTATCGAAATCCCTGAACGCAAGGAGTGCATGGGAGGTCGAAATCCTTTAAGGATCAAGCTCAGAAGGGATAGCACTTTTTATAAGTGTTGACGAGATCCAAGAGTCAAACTCGTAGGAAGAGCAAAGGTCGAGACCTTTGTAGACTAAGAAACCTTCTAAGTCAGAAGAAATTAGAAGCTTAGGAGGAGGAGCGACAGTGGCCATTGGATCATAGTGCAAAGGATCAACAATCGTCTGATCAGAGTAAGGTGCATGAGCCTTAGAGCTTCGCACACCCAGGAGAGAGAAATTACCAAAGTTCTAAAGTCCCGAAGTAGTTTGGGACCGTCCATCGTCAAGGAAGACAGGTGGCGCAAGATCTATAGCTCCGGAAGTTTGTGGGCAAAGAGGAGGTGAAATAGCCGAACTAGGATCCTGACCGTTGATCGCCATGAGATACGTGTCAGCACACCAGCAACTTCGGGAAATCTATTCGAGATTTTTTTAGTTGAGACTTGAAACTCCTGAAGCGCGAATCACTGAAGAGCCAAGAGTCGTCGATTTGTGAGTGGACACTTGTCAACAGATCGCGATCTCTGGGTAAATTGCATGGGATTTCAGTTGAGAGTTGAGATTCTTGAACCTCAAAGAGCCGAAGGAGATCTAGACCATCTGATCTAGAGGGACAAATGGTGACATATTGTAGACTCTGGGGAAATAACTTCACGAGTTTTAGGTGAGAGTTAAAACTCCTGAATCCTGGAGAGCCAGAGAGCTGAAGTAAACCTCAATCGTCTTATCATCCGAAGTGAATCTAAATCATCAGATCATCTGAAGTAAATCTCAGGCATCGGATCACCTGAAGTGAATCTTAACTGTCAGAGATCAGAAGAGACATGGCATAGATTTGTGAGCTCCGGGTAAAGTCTTGAAGTAATCCATAGCCGTCATATTAAGAGGAGACGTGGCGTGAATATGTGGACTCCAGGTAAAGTCCCGAAGTAATTCATAGCCGTCAGATCTAAGAGAGAAGTGGCATAGATCCATGTACTCCGGGTAAAGACCCGAAGAAATCCTCGATCGTCAGATCTAGAGGATAGGTGACACAAATCTATGGACTTTGGGTAAAGACTTGAAGTAATCCTCGATTTTCGGATCAAGTGGACACATGACAAAAATCCACATACTTCGAGGAAAGTGAAAAGTTTGAGATTTGAGATCTCAGAAGTCCGGAGAACCGAAGGAGATCTCGACCGTTGATCAAGAGGAGGGCCACAGGATCATTGATCTAAGTTGAAAGGTCAAACATCTTAAGTAAAGGCAGGGTCATCGATTGAGAAGGACAGGTGTTCGCAGATCGTCAAATCCAGAAGATTGACGTACGAAGGAAAGCAGGGTTTGAGATTTGAAAATATCGAAGTTTGGAATCACGAAGGAGATCACATCCATAGATTTGAAAAGGCCATATCTGAATCGTTAGTTCAGACAGTATCGTCAAGATCGGGAGATCGATGGTCTCGTAGCATTGCGGGGACAGGAGTTGTGCGAACTTTAAAATTTTGAGGGCGGGCCGCAATCCAGACTGTGGTTTTGACAAGAGTACATGTGGAGGCTCAAGGAGAATTGCCGGTTGAAAAGTAGTTTAATATCAAACCACCTTTGGTAGCGCCCGCAATCGCGTGGTCACGTGAGGTCATCGCCCAAGGTCATATCAAGAGGGGGATTATCAGAAAAGGAGCTAAGGCCCAGTACTCTGAGATTGCGCAGGAGAGTGAAAGGGAAGGTTGCGGGTACCATAAGACCTGCACCAGAGAGCCGAAAGGGCCTGTGTTTAGATAAATAACGAGACCATCAAGTTTTCAGAGAGTCGGTTGACCAGGGGGTCGTGTAGCCCCTAGGGGAGTAGGGGGGTTGCATCACATTAACATTTAGTAATAAACTTAAATTCCTTGAGTATACATACTTGAAATGGGAGGAAATCACTATGGATTTTATTACAAGACCATTGAGGAAATCCAAGACCAATGACTTTATTTTTATAATAGTTGACCTATTGACCAATGTATCACATTGTATTCTGGTAACAACTACTCGTTGGGCATGTGATATAGCCCATATTTTATTCAAGAAGAGGTACGATTACACAATGTACCAAAAGTCATAATATTAGATTGAGATCCAAAATGCACTTCGAATTTTTGGAAGAGCTTGTTTTAGGAGTTGCACACCAAGTTGAGATGTATACAACCTATCATCCAAAGTTTGATGGGTAGATAGAGAGAGTAAACTGAGTTTTGGAATATATGCTTTGTATGTATGTAACGAATCAACCCAAGAGTTGGGGAATATTAGATTCTGCTTGTAGAATTTTCCTACAACAATGGTTACCACCATTCATTGAATAAGATTATGTTTGGAGCTTTATGTGAATGGAAATGGAATTCTCCCATCAGTTGGGACAATTTAGAAGTGAGGATAACTCAAGGAAGTGGAACCTTAGAAGAGATGGAAAGCATAATAAAGCAAGTTCAACAAAGCTTGAAGATTATGTAGGATAGACAAAAAAATCCATGCTAATAAGAAATTGACATAACAAAATTTCCAAGTTGGAGAAAAGGTATTTCTTTGTGTAAGGCCAAAGATAAGTTCCTTAAATTTGAGTAAATGGAGGAAACTAGCACCAAGATATTGTGTACCTTGATTTCTTGGCACAGTTTGGACCAATAGTATACAAATTGTCTTTACCACCTCACCTATACATTCATAATGTATTTCATGTATACTTGCTTACAAAGTATGTACCTGATTTAGACAATGTATTTGATTTCAATGATATACTAATGGTGGATGTTAGGTTCCATTTGTATCTTCGGTGGTATCTGGCATATCTTAACCAAACCTTTTGCATGGGCTCGTCGTGAATTCGTGTGGTCCGGAGAAGCTTATTTGTCCTATAGTTTAGCGGCTTTATCTCTCTTTGGTTTTATTTCTTGTTGTTTCATTTGGTTCAACAATACAGCTAATCCCAGTGAATTTTATGGGCCCACCGACCCAGAAGCTTCTCAAGCTCAAGCGTTTACTTTTCTAGTTAGAGACCAACGTCTTGGATCTAGTGCGAGGTCTGCCCAAGGACCTACTGGGTTAGGTAAATACCTTATGCGTTCTCCAACTGGAGAAATTATATTTGGAGGGGAAACGATGCATTTTTGGGATCTTCATGCTCCCTGGTTGGAACCCCTAAGAGGCCCCTATGGTTTGGACCTGAGCAAGTTGAGAAAAGACATACAGCCTTGGCAGGAACGATGTTCGGCAGAATATATGACTCATGCTCCTTTAGGTTCTTCAAATTCTGTGGGTGGTGTAGCTACCGAAATCAATGCGGTGAATTATGTCTCTCCCCGAAGTTGGTTAGCCACCTCCCATTTCGTTCCAGGATTTTTCCTCTTCGTAGGTCATTTGTGGCATGCAGGAAGGGCTCGTGCAGCTGCAGCAGGATTTGAGAAAGGAATTGATCATGATTTCGAACCTATTCTTTCCATGACTCCTCTTAACTGAAACAAGAGATTGAACCAAATGGAAGAGAACTCGATTCAATTTCATTACATCAATCTCCCATATCGGCGAGATAGGAATATTTGAAAAGACTCTCTTTCCAACTGGATCCTTGTAGCTCGGCTATCTCCAGCCGAGCTATTCTCTTTTTTTTTACTGGACAGAACTAATAAATGTGATTTTTGAAAAAAAAAAAAACAGGAGAGAGAGGGATTCGAACCCTCGATAGTTTTTTAACTATACCGGTTTTTAAGACCGGATCCATCAACCACTCGGCCATCTCTCTCAGGGACAACTTCTATTCTACCCCTTCGGGTAATATCTAACTATAAGCATAAGGTCGGGCCGATACCAACCATACCTGTTACATATGATGATTTCTCATTATAATCTGGAATGGAAAAAAGAAACGAATTTCCCTCTCCTCTCACACTCAAATATCAAATTGAAAAAGTTTGAAAAACTTGATCAATTTATGGTCAAATCCTTTCCATAGTGCATTTGATCAGAATTGAAAATTGGGGATCGGATGGTATAGTCTATTCAATTTGTTGGGAGCTTGTAAGATCACAACCATGACTATTGCTTTCCAATCGGCTATGTTTGCATTAATTGCTATTTCATTTTTACTAGTGATTGGTGTACCTGTTGCACTTGCCTCTCCTGATGGTTGGTCAAGTAGCAAAAATGTTGTATTTTCGGGTGTATCATTATGGATCGGATCAGTCCTTTTTGTAGGTATCCTTAATTCTTTCATATCTCAGATCTGTTCTAGATGTTTTAGGTTAAAACTCCCCCCCCCTCCCGGAGGGCTTTATAGCTCTTCTGAAGGGCCTTTTCCTTCAAGTCCAAGGAGGAGGGGTTTTCCGTAATTGAAAAAATAATTGGACCATTAAGAAATGGCATCTACTTACGAATGGGATTGAACATATATGTATTTTCCATATTATGTTCAAATTATATGAATATATCATATATTCATAACGAATAAAATGCGGGTATGGTTGAATGGTAAAATTTCTCTTTGCCAAGGAGAAGATTCGGGTTCGATCCCCGCTACCCGCCATTTTCAAATGGAATATGAAAATGAATAGTTCATGTATTGATCGTATCTTTTCTTTTCCTCACTTTTCATTCTATTATAAAATGAGAATGAAGAGAGTAATCCTTTCCAGACCAAAATACTTCTTATCTTCTGGTCTGGCGGAGACAGGATTTGAACCCGTGACCTC
>JASDQU010100063.1:34150-46209 GCA_032191745.1 Picea mariana | reverse complement strand
ATAAACTGTTCATATCGAAAGGATTGTATCCATTAATAAGTTGTGAAGAATTTAACCATAGATAATCTCTTAACCATCCCATTAAATAAGTGGAAGACTCATTAAATTGTGCTACATTACCCTGCCATAACATTATATGCTTCCAATGCCAATAGAAAGTAACCCATCCAATAGTATTCAACATCCAAAAAACTGCTAAATAAAAAGAATTCCAGGCCGAGATATCGCAAGTACCACCCCGTCCCGGACCATCGCAAGGAAAACTATAACCAAAATCTTTCTTATCTGGCATTAACTTGGAACCACGCGCGCATCCAAAGCACCTTTAACTAGAATCAATGTAGTTGTATGCAAACCTAGAGCAATAGCATGATGAACCAAAAAGTCTCCAGGACCGATTGTTAAGAACAATGAATTATTATTATCATTAATAGCATTTAACCAACCAGGTAACCATATGCTCTTACCTGCATCGAATGTTGGACCACTTGTTGAAGATAGGAGTACATCGAAACCATATAAGGTCTTACCATGAGCAGATTGTATCCACTGAGCAAATATGGGCTCGATCAATATTTGTTTTTCTGGAGTACCGAAAGCAAGCATAACATCATTATGAACATAAAGTCCCAAGGTATGGAAACCTAGTAATAAGCTAACCCAACTAAGATGAGATATTATTGCTTACTTCTGTTCCAACATTCTTGCGAATACATTATCCTTATTCTTCTCCAGATTATAATCCCTAATGAGGAATATAGCTCCATGAGCAAAGGCCCCTGTCATAATGAACTCAGCAATGTATTGATGATGAGTATATAATGCAGCTTGGGTGGTGAAGTCTTGTGCTATGAATGTATAAGCGGGTAAAGAATACATGTGTTGAGCTACCAAGGAAGTTATAACCCTCAAAGAAGCTAAAGCAAGACCCAATTGAAAATGAATAGAGTTATTGATTGTGTTATAAAGACCCTTATGTCCGCGTCCTAATAGGCCTCCTGGAGGAACATGTGCCTCCAAAATATCTTCCATACTATGACCAATACCAAAGTTAGTTCTATACATACGACCAGCAATTGAAAAAACAAATGCAATAGCTAAATGATGATGAGCCATATCAGTCAGCCATAAACTTTGAGTTTGTGGATGGAATCCTCCGAGAAGAGTTAGAACAGCAGTTCCCACCCCTTGGGAGGTACCGAATAAGTGACTACTGGAATCAGGATTTTGAGCATAAAGATTCCACTGACCTGTGAAAAGCGGTCCTAAACCTTGGGGATGCAGTAATACATTCAAAAAATTATCCCATCTTACATGCTCTCCCCTTGATTCAGGAATAGCGACATGAACTAAATGCCCTGTCCAAGATAGAGAACTGACTCTGAACAGTCCTGACAAATGATGATTAAGACGGGATTTGGCATTTTTGAACCATGAAACACTGGGTCTCCATTTAGGTTGTAGATGTAATCTACCCACTATTAAAAAAATGGCAGAAACAAATAGCAAGAAAAGAGCTCCAGCATAAAGATCTTCGTTAGTGCGTAAGCCGATTGTATACCACCACTGATAAACACCGGAATAAGCAATATTGACCGGACCGGGAGCACCTCCTTGGGTAAAGGCTTCTATAGCTGGTTGACCAAAATGAGGATCCCAAATTGCATGAGCAATAGGTCTTACATGTAAGGGATCGCGTACCCATGCTTCAAAATTGCCTTGCCAAGCCACATGGAACAAATTACCACAGGTCCACAGAAATATTATAGCCAACTGACCAAAGTGGAAAGCAAAAATTTTATGATAAAGGCATTCTTCGGTAATATCATCATGACTCTCGAAGTTATGTGCGGTTGCAATACCGAACCAAATACGACGAGTAGTTGGGTCCTGGGCCAAGCCTTGGCTGAACTTTGGAAATCTTGATGCCATAATGCTTTTCAAATCCTCCTATCCATTATCCTACTGCAATAATTCTTGCCAGGAAGAACGCCCATGTTGTGACGATTCCACCCAGAAGGTAATGAGCTACTCCTACAGCACGTCCCTATACAATGCTCAAGGCTCTGGGCTGGATAGCAGGAGCAACCTTCAATTTGTTATGGGCCCAAATGATAGATTCAATGAGTTCTTGCCAGTACCCACGGCCGCTGAATAAGAACATTAAACTAAAGGCCCAAATAAAATGAGCACCTAAAAATAAAAGACCGTATGCAGATAATGAAGAACCATAAGATTGGATTACTTGAGAGGCTTGTGCCCATAGAAAGTCACAAAGCCACTCGTTAATCGTAATGGAACTCTGTGCAAAGTTTCCTCCCGTAATATGAGTTACCACTCCCTGATCACTTATACTACCCCAAACATCGAACTGCATTTTCCAGCTGAAATGGAATATTACTACCGAAATTGCATTGTACATCCAGAATAAACCAAGGAAAACATGATCCCAGGCAGATACTTGACATGTTCCTCCTCTCCCGGGTCCATCACAAGGAAAGCAAAAACCAAGATTCGCTTTATCGGGTATTAAACAGGAGCTATGGGCAAATAGAACACCTTTAAGTAGGATTAAAACAGTCACATGGATAGTAAATGCATGAATGTGATGTACCAAAAAATCCGCAGTTCCTAATGGAATTGGTAACAAAGACACTTTGGAACCTACTGTCACCAAATCACCACCTCCCCAGGTTAAACTGGTACTCGCTGTTGCACCGGGAGCTGTTGAACCAGGTGCTGAAGCATGAGTGTTTTGTATCCATTGAGCAATGATAGGTTGTAATTGTATAGAAGTATCTGAGAACATATCTTGAGGATGTCTTGGAGCGCTCATAGTATCATTATGAATATACAGACCAAAACTATGGAAGCCTAAGAATATACATACCCAGTTGAGGTGTGATACAATTGCATCATGATGTCTAAGAACGCGATCTAATAAATTTTTGTATTGAGTAGTTGGATCATAGTCTCTTACCATAAAAATCGTTGCATGTGCAGCAACACCAACTATGATAAACCCACCAATCCACATATGATGTGTGAACAGAGAGAGTTGGGTACCGTAGTCAATAGCTAGGTATGGATAGGGGGGCATCGAATACATGTGGTGAGCTACGACAATAGTTAAAGATCCTAAAATAGCTAGGTTAATAGCTAATTGAGCATGCCATGAGGTAGTTAAGATCTTGTAAAGACCTTTATGGCCCTCCCCTGTAAATGGACCTTTATGAGCTTCTAAAATGTCCTTGAGGTTATGGCCAATGAACCAATTGGTCTTATACATATGACCGGCTATCAGTAAAAGAACTGCAATAGCCAAATGATGATGCGCAGTATCGATCAGCCACAGACCCCCCATTACTGGATTTAATCCTCCACGAAAAGTCAAAAATTCTTAATATTCCGACCAATTCAGGGTGAAAAACGGGGTCAATCCCTTCGCAAAACTGGGATAAAGTTGAGCCAAAAGATCGCGATTCAAAATAAATTCATGAGGAAGTGGTATCTCTTTAGGATCCACTACAGCGTCTAGAAGTTGGTTAATGGGTAGAGAGACATGTATTTGATGTCCTTCCCAAGATAGAGACCCAAGTCCTAGTAACCCTGCTAAATGATGGTTCAACATGGATTCTACATCCTGGAACCAAGCCAATTTTGGAGCAGCTTTGTGATAATGAAACCAACCAGCAAAAAGCGTTAACGCTGCAAAGATGAATGCACCAATTGCAGTGTAGTAAAGTTGCAATTCACTGGTTATTCCAGATGCTCGCCAAATCTAGAAAAACCCAGAGGTTATTTGTATCCCTCGAAAACCTCCACCTACACCCCCATTCAATATTTCTTGACCTACTATTGGCCAAACTACTTGGGCACTAGGTTTTATGTGAGTGGGATCACCCAGCCATGCTTCATAATTGGAGAAACGAGCGCCGTGAAAGTACATCCCACTTAGCCAAATAAAGATGATGGCTAGTTGACCAAAATGAGCGCTAAATACTTTGCGAGAAATATCTTCCAAATCATCAGTATGACTATCAAAATCGTGAGCATCAACATGTAAATTCCAGATCCAAGTGGTAGTATCAGGGCCTTTAGCTAGCGTCTTTGAGAAATGCCCAGGTTTGGCCCATTTTTCAAAAGAGGTTTTCACAGGATCCCTCTCTACTATGACCTTGACTTCTGGTTCTGGTGAACGAATGATCATTGAGTTCTCCCCTTTCTGAATGGAACATTAATAAGAAGAAACCTGCCAATAGGAATTTGTGAACTTTCGAGAGAGATATCTCAACTCGGTCCTCCCCTTCTTTTCTAGTTTATGACTAGAGCGACTATGATATGGGAGTCGATCTGAGGCAGGTGTTTATTGTTATTATGACATATCTTTTAGGTGCTTAATGGACCGAGGGCTGTTATGAGCCAAAAAAGGCCTTTTTAGTGTAATTTAAAAAGCATTTCCGGTGATTATTACACCATTTCTAAATATATATATATATATATATATATATATATATATATATATATATATATATATATATATATATATATATATAAATTTCTAACATAGACAGACACAGACTATGGATCTTATAACATGACAGAGCTTTTCACTTGAGATTAGTGTTTTTCGTTCACAATTTCCCGAAGGCGAGTGAAGAGGATACACATTGCTCGACTCTACTAAGACTCAGACTAGACTCTCTCTCAATTTCCGAATGCCTCAAATGAGAGGGGAGGAGTCTTATTTATACAATTTCTAGCAAGTTACCGGTTATTATAAACTGGCAATTGCCGGTGACTAAAGATTTCTTTAAGTGGATGGGGCAGTTGTGGACTACAGCTATTATCTCATCCCTTAGAGGCTCGGCCATATGGGGACCCATACCAACTTTTACGGAATGACTTGACTAAAGAAAATATTCGCAAATCTAATTATACGAATATATAGATCATATCATATGATTACACTGTGGAGTTCTACAGGAACCCACGGAACTGACGGGACACCACTGTCGGGCCGTTAGACATGAATGAAACATCTTTATTACAAATAGACAGCACTAGGCCCATCATGCTTCCATACAGTTAATAATATTTAACTCAGCTACAGAATCAAAAGATTTGTCACTATCATATCCAAAGTGACTGCTTGGTGGAGAACTATGTTCTTTTGAAAATGGAGGAAGTCCGCTGAAGCATTTATAAAAAGGTGATCCTTGCATGGCTGGTATTAGCTCATCTTCTGGTATGCATAAGTCACCAAAATATTCACTGGTAACTCTATATGATGGGGGCTGAGATGGCTCTGTCTTTTCAAACTGAAGCTCACTTCCTAAGAATGATAAGTTGAAAACAAACCATCCTTCATGATGAGCTGCTTCTTCGATTTCTGCACGGAACCACTGGATAAAAGCTTCTTTACTTGCTCCAAAGAAATCAGCATCTCTGGGATAGTAGGTCCAGTATAAAATATATAACCAACCAGACCACCAAATAGGGGTATCCTTGAATGTGGAGCATTCAAAGACTATCCAGCATGATCCATCATATTTAGTTTGTAGCATGATTTTGCAGTAATCTTCAAAAGTAATGCAAGGTGTATACAGCACAAAATAGACTTGTCCTTGGAATGGTCCTCTAGACATTATACCTCTAGCCACATTATGACTATATCTGAAGTAGCTGTAATAAGAATGCTGATGGTTACAGGATTGTACCCAATTATTCAAAATATTTATGCATGCAGGGCTGGACTTAATACTACAAACTAAACAATCAAAACAGTAACAATATTTACAATTATTACACACTAGGATCCATTTGAATCCTGGTGGAGGAGCATCCCTTATGCTCAAGGAGGATGAAGCCATTTGATAGTTTTATCTTTATCTTTAGATGGAGCTGCTTCTCTAGTAAGCAGATCAGCAACATAGTTGTCTTTACCAGGCTTGTAATGGATTTCAAAGTCAAATTCGTCAAGCCACAAACTCCATCGCAGAATTCTGTTGTTTCCCTGTTCCAACAGACGTTGATTAGATAACATTCCCTTCATATGCTTCAGATATGTTCTTACAATAAAATGAACAGGTTTTAGGAACAATCTGAATTTCTTAATGCCATTTTTGACAGCAAGAATTTCTTTATGTGAAGAAGGGTATCTTGACTCAGTATCACTAAAACATCCAGAAGTGTATATACAAACTTCTTTCAATTTGGGACCATTTTTCTGCAATAATACTGCTGCCCAAATTTCATTTGAGGCATCAGTCTCTAATACAAGTTGGAAGGTCATATCTGGAAGATATAACTTTGGGAGGTTCTGGATCTTCTGTTTTATTATCTGAACAACTTGAGTCATCTTGTAATTCCATGGTATTATTGAAATTGGTATCAGAGCCATAAGTGTTGTGTCAAGCTAGTTTCTGCCTGAGCAGTCGGCCAGGAGCCTGTCTAATCTTCTTTAGGGAAGACATAAGACTGAATGCCCTGCTTTTCTGTGCAGTTATAGCTTATGTGTTAAGTCTGAAATCCATACCATATGCATTTATTGTAACCTGTGAGATCAGTTGATAAATATAAAGAAGTTTGTTCTGAAGTGATTCTTATTGGATGCGAGCCTTGTGTCTGAAGTATATGATTGTGAGATGTGTAAATGCTAAGTATCGAGTGAAGTGATCTACTTGAATGTGGTTTCCAACCGTTGTTGTAGGATACATAAGACATCCGTTAAAGCCAAATAGAGGCGTGGAGTGCTACAGAGTCTTTTTCCCATAGTAAGTTTGATCTTACCTCTCGGTATATTTACTTGCCTGCAATATTTCAAGTATACTGTCAGAAGTTGCAGTAGTTGACAATGGCTTCACAAAACAACAAGTCTTCTTATGATTTATCTGCTGATGTTAAGTATAAACCATCTAAATGGTATAAGCACTTTCTCAGTCAGTCCTCTTCCTCTAAATCTCTATATAATACTAGATTGATAGCTCAGGAATATGAGCCCGATGTTAATTGGAGAATGCCTGAGATAGAACCATCTAAGATTTATGATCTACCTATGTTTCAGTTTCGTGCTACTACACTCATCCGTTATTGTTCTCATAATGTTCCACTCTCTCTTGGTCAAACCGTTTACCAAATTCCTCTTATTCAGTAAGCTGATATTGATTGGGGATTAGAACATGGATATAAATATGTCCATCTAGGACTTATTCAGTTTGGGATCAATACTTTAGTACGACCCGGTTTAGATACTTCTGTTCTAAACTGTATTATTGATTCAAGGCATAATACCTTCTCCGATGCCTTGATATCCGGATTCCAAGCTCCTTTGCACAATGGACCAGTCTGGTCATCTGCCATTCCCAGATATCAAGTTTCTCTTACAGACCCCTACATCAATACTCTTTTACAAGCCTATGTACAGTTTTCAGGATTTGATATGGCTGAATCTTCTGAAATTTACCAGCTACATACCACTACCTGCCTACGCTTTGTTTCTACCACTATGCCTGCCCTTAACCCTAAGTTATTGCAGCGCGCTACCAGTGAAAGCGTGGTGGTTGGTCCCGGCAATGTTACCCCACTCACTTTAGAATTTGCTAAGCTTACTACTGTGGAAGAATGGTATGTCGAATATGAACCTATCTCTTCCAGGATATCGCCTCCCATGGCCAGAGAACTCAAAATAGAGCAAAACGCATCTGGAAGAAATGTCTTAAGAATAGGAAGATCACAGAGCACTAGACATCAAGATTTAGAAAGACAATTGTCTTCTCTTTCTACAAGTAGCTCTGATTCAACCCAAAGAAGATCTTCATTCTCTAACAGATCATCTCCTTCTTCCTCCTGCTTCTCCAAAGCACCTGTATATAAACCTGTTTTACATAGATCAGCTTTGGATGATCATTAGCTTACTCATCAAAAAGGTTCTAAGAATTGTTATTTTTGCAAAAAACATATCCCTACTCAAGAGCAAACCTCTGAACCTTCTGTAAATACAAATATGTCCCACATCCCATCTGCTCCTAAGAATTTTAGGACATTCCAGTCAAAAATAGAACACAATGGCCAACATGCTAATTGTTCTGAATGTCAAGATCTAGCCATCCCTATGCTAAAAATGATCAATACACCTTTACCAAGAAGTGACAGGGATAAAAAGTCTAGCTCACCACAGAGAAGTCTTGGACCGGGAAATCATATTCCTACGTTCAAAAATGATATGGTAGCTGACTTAGATTTTGTAAAATATAGAAGAGCGGATGCAGAACCACCTCAAGATATAGTGAGACTCCAAAATTATGCAAACTACCAGTCAGTTTGTCTTGCACAAAACATTGATGATATAGCGCAAGATTTGTTACAGACTAAAATCCATATGAATGGTTTGCATTCATAAATTGATTCCTTAGAAAACAATCAGGAACAAATGAAGTCTCAACTAGAAAAGATTCTTGAGAAATTAGAAATAATTCAGACTGCAGTCTTTAGTCTGAAAGATTCTTTTGAGGAAGAAACTAAAACTTCTTCCCCCCTAAAAATTGAAGATATTGAAAGGAATGCCTCTTTCAAATGGTTTGGTTCTTCAAGTTCTAAGGAAGAACAAAAACATCTAACTCTCAAACAACTAGCCAAAGAAGTCCCAAATCCAACCTTAGCAAGAATTGCTGAAGTTCTGGAAATTGTTGTTGAAAAGATAGAGTTAGTCAAAAAGCAATCTTCTGCATTAGAAGATGATATCAGATTAGCATCACAAGCTAAAATCTCAATAGTTCCTTTTATCAAAGCTATTGATGATGCTGAAAGTTCCTCGACAAATGCACCCCGTTCATCACATGATGATGCAGGTGGAAATGCTTTCCAATTTGCTTGGGAAAAATGGTGCAATGCCAAATATGGTTCGTCCAAAAAAGTCCCCTTTGACCCTGCTAATACTGGAGAACATCCTTCACTCTCCCGAGAGAATATAGAATCTGCACCCATCTCAAATCTCAATTGCTTATCAAAAAATGAAATAATGATGGCAATCCATAAATGGCAAGCTTGGTCAAGAACCCAGAAATTGATATTCAAAGATAAGGTATCTTGGAGCGACCTAGCTTTAAGATTGACTTGGGGATTCACTGGAAACTTAGGACTTTGGTGGGAAAGAGTTCGTGAAGAAGACAAGCTACGATTATTGAATAATAATGATCCAATCAAAGAGCTTGTCAAAGCAGTAGTGCATGAATTCTATGGTAATATAAAAATTGACTCTAGTCATTTTGTTGATTTATATATGAGTAAAGAATTATGTCATATATCTCAACTTCAAGAATTCCTCTGTACTATGCAAGATTTATTATACAAGGTCCCTAATCCAGAAAATCCAGCATACTTATGGAAGTATTTAGTTGCTATGCCTGGAAAAGTACCCAACCTAGTTAGAGATAGATTTGAGGAAATGGATATTGATATATCTCAATTATCTCTAGCAGGTCTGCATGAGCATATTGTTATGGCTCTACAAAAAGAATGTCTTCGAAAGAAGACTGCTAAATCAATCAAGAAACAATTAGGTTTTGACTCTTCGGTCTGTGATATGTTTGCAGAAACATATCACTTTGGTTGTAATAAGAAAAAGAATAAAAAAGGATCTTGTAAAAAGGATTGTGGTTGTTTTAAATGTAAACCTAGATCTAAAGGATTTTCTAAGAAATATCCTAAAAGATTCACAAGAAACAGTCATTCCAGAAAGAAAGCCTATTTCAAGCGCCGACCCCAGAATTATAAAGCAAAGCAGTCATCCTGCTTTATCTGTAAAAAGCCTGGCCACTGGGCTTCTCAGTGTCCTCTGCGGTCAAATACTAAATTCCAAAATAAAATTATGGATCTATTCTAGTCTGGCTATGATCCTTCAGAATGGGAATTAGTTGACAACCGTTCAGATGGTGAATACCTGTCCCTCACTGAGGATAGTGATTCCTTTCCAGACGACAACCCCTACCACAAAGATTCTGACTCTAACTCAGTACTCTCCCAGATCGATGAAACCTTGCACTTTCTTGATATAAAAATGATGACACCCTACATAGACCTCCAATCTCTTCTCAAACAGAGGTCTAATCTCCAAGCTAAAATGTCCATTCTCACTCCTGGACAATTTCATCTCTCCAGACGCTATGCTTCTCAAATTGCTCAACTCACTGCCCAAATTGATAATATCCAGCAGCCAAGCGTGGTGAATATCCAAAATTACACGCCAACAGATGCTGATTTTATCCCAGCTCAAAGAAAAGAGTCTAGAGAAAAAGGTATTGTTAAGTTTTCAGAACCTATTCTGGAAACTCATTCAGAGGATGAATCCTTAGACAATACCATATTCCACCTTGAAGAATCAATCAAAGAAAAAGAAGCATTAGTTGTTGATTTATGGAAAAGCTTAAAGCTGGAGAAAGAAGAATTGAACTTTCTCAAGATGAAAAGAGATGAACAACTAGAACGAGAAATGTTCAATGAAGATACAGAAACTGGACCGTTTGAGTCTAAGCAAGTGAATGGCTTAGATGATAGATTGGTCATCCCTGTAAATATAAAAGTCCAAGGATATCTACAATACACCTTAGATGCACAACTTGATACAGGTGCAATGAATTCCTGTGCTAAGCATGGAGCTATTCCATCATATTATTGGCAGCCAATAAACATATCATTTAGAGTTGTCAACAAATCTGAGATAAAGATCAAATATATTTCTCCAGATTTCCCTATACTCATACAGGAAGAAAAGGTATCTATTACACTTTATTGTTACGATACTGGTGCAGATATACTGTTAGGACAAGACTTTGTAAATAAATGTTTACCTTTTGTTATAGGTAGTAACTTTGTACAGATCACAGTTTTGGGCAAAACAGTCAAAGTACCCAGCAAGTCTTGTTATGAAACAAGAATTGCAGTAAAAGAAACTTTCCAACAAATTGAGAAATCTGCAAGCAGTCTGATACATATCCAAAAGATCATTGGACATGCTGAAAAGCATGGTATAGAAATGATAAAAGATATCAAGGAAAAGATAGAATCTGATTGTACATCAGACTATCCAAATGCCTTTTGGACCAGAGAAAAATATTTTGTCAGTCTGCCCTATAAGGAAGATTACATCCCAAAACCACAGAAAGCCTCTGCTAATCACATGTCTCCCACAGAATGTGAATATTGTCAGAAGGAGATTTCAGAACTATTAGAAAGAAAGTTGATAGAAATAAGTAGGAGCCCTTGGGCTTGTCCTGCCTTCTACGTCAACAAACATAGTGAACAGAAAAGAGGAAAACCTAGAATGGTGATAAATTACAGAGCTTTAAATGATGCTTTACTCCCTATCAGGTTTCCTTTACCATCCAAAGAGTTGTTGTTTTCAAAGATTGGGAAATGTAATATTTTCAGTAAATTTGATTTGAAAAGCGGATTTTGGCAAATTGGGATAATTCCTAAAGATAGATACAAAACTGCTTTTGTTGTCCCAAATGGTCAGTATCAATGGAAAGTCATGCCCTTTGGTTTGAAGAATGCACCATCAGAGTTCCATAAGCGGATGGATGACATCTTCAAACATCTTAATTTTGTAATTGTATATATTGATGATTTGCTTGTGTGTTATGTAGACTGTAAAGCGCATGTACATCATTTGAAGGTTGTTTATGACCTTCTGTATAGACATGGTTTGGTGCTCAGTCGATCTAAGCTGTGTTGGGCACAAACAAATATTGAGTATCTTGGACTAATACTATCAAGAGGAGAAGTAGAACTCCAAGATCATATTTTGAAAAAGCTTTCAGAATTCCCTGATGAAATTTTTGACCAGAAACAACTCCAAAGGTTCCTTGGTTGTCTTAACTACATCCGACAATTCTATGAGAATCAAGCAAAGGATGTCATGATACTCCATAAAAGATTGAGTAAAATAATACCATGGAATTACAAGATGACTCAAGCCGTTCATATAATAAAACAGAAGATCCAGAACCTCCCAATGTTATATAACATAGACAGACACAGAGAGACAGATGTATATATAT
>JASDQU010100062.1:628579-640009 GCA_032191745.1 Picea mariana | reverse complement strand
GTGAGTTCTCCGAAACCCATCCAGACCAAGAAAACCAAAATGACCCGAGGTGGATCATGCAAGAAGATGAAAATCCTGAAACCTTCCGAGAAAAAATAGCGGATCACCGCATGTTGGTCCTCAAAAATAACCAAATCCCGAAAGGCTTAATTCCATTGGAAAGACTTTTCGATCAAAATGACATACCTGTGAAGTCTACTTTGCAGCCCCAACCAGAAGAAGTGGAGGATTGCAACATAAGAACTGAGAAAGATTCCAGGGTGGTAAAGATATCTAAATTTCTCCCTTCTAAGGTAAAGGACCAGTATAGAGACTTACTTAGACAGTATAAATATGTTTTCGCCTGGTCCTATGATGAGCTTCGAACATACGATACTACTATAATTGAGCACAAGATACCTTTGAAGCCCGGAGTCAATCCTTTTAGGCAGAAGCTCGGGCAATTTAACCCCATTTTGTTGCCTGTTATTGAAAGGGAAGTTAAGAAGCTTTTAGATGCAAAAATAATTGTACCTCTAAGATACTCAGACTGGATAGCAAATTTGGTCCCTGTCAGAAAAAAGAACGGAGAAATCAGACTGTGTGTAGATTTTTGGAACTTGAAAAAGTCCTCTCTTAAAGATAATTATCCACTTCCTAAAATGGACCACATCCCAGAAAGGGTAGTTGGGGCAAATCGAATGTCTATGATAGATGGATTTTCTGGGTACAACCAAATAGCCATGAACGAGCAAGATAGAGAAAAAACCACTTTCACCACGCCATGGGGTACATTCATGTATGATAAAATGCCTTTTGGTTTAATGAATGCAGGGGCTACCTTCCAGCGCACCATGGACATCGCTTTCGTTGGAGAAAGAGATAAGTTCATAGTAATCTACCTCGACGATTTAACGGTTTTTTCTAAAACCGATGAAGAACATTTGGTCCATTTAAAACAGACTTTTGAAAAATGCCGTAGGTATGGTCTATCTTTGAACCCAAAGAAATCACATTTCGCCATGCAGGAAGGTAAGCTTCTAGGGCATATTGTATTTAAAGATGGAATCAAGATTGATCCTAAGAGAGTTGAAGCGATACAAACTATCTGTATTCCTAGAAACATTAAAGAAATTCAAGCTTTCCTAGGTACAATAAATTTTTTACGAAGGTTTATACCAAATTTCGCTGAGATTGTTAAATTGATCACAGGAATGCTGAAGAAAGATAGCAGAGTAAATTGGACCACCGACGCTAAATCATCGTTCAAACATATTAAAAAAGTTATCAGCGAGGTACCTGTGTTAACAAGCCCAGATTACTTGAAGGATTTCCTCATCTTCTCATTTGCTTCTCAACATACTATCACCGCGGTGTTACTGCAAAAAGATGATGAAGGTTTTGAGCGCCCGATCACGTTTTTTAGCAAGAGCCTTAGAGACGCCGAACTAAAATATGATATAATGGAAAAATAGGCGTACACAATGGTGAAAGCGCTAAAGGCATTCAGAACTTACGTTCTACATTCAAAAATTATCGCGTATGTACCAACCAGTGTTGTGAAGGATATATTGGTACAGCCAGACAGCGATGGAAAACGAGGGCGCTGGCTCGCTAAGATACAGGAATTTGATCTGGAAATCAAACCTACTAAATTGATAAAGGGAAAGGGTCTGGCCAAACTTTTGGCTGAATCGAACCTTAGAGATCTTGACATCAATTGCCTACAAGGGGAAGGCGAAGACACACATTTGCAAGAGCCAGATGACCAGACAAATCCAAACAAGATTGAGGAAAAATTCATGTCGTCAAGCTGGTATAAAGATATAGTTTTCTATTTGTTAAACCTGAAATGTCCAGATGGACTAACACCAGCCAAATACAGAACTTTAAAACTCCATGCTGTAAAGTTTTGCATCTCAGAGAATCAACTATACTGGAAAGATCCACTTGGGTTCTTATTGGTCTGTCTGGTTGAGTCGAAAACTCCGCGAGTTATAGAATAATTTCATGAAGGAATCTATGGAGGGCACCATGCATGGAGAGCCACGGCCTATAAGATCTTGAGGGCTGGGTACTATTGGCCGAAACTATTCTCGGACGTCAATACCAAAGTACGTGCCTGTTACTCATGTCAAATATTCGCTGGTAAGCACAAACTCCCTGCATTACCACTCGTTCCAGTCAAAACCGAAGCCCCGTTTCAACAATGGGGATTATACTTCATAGGGGAAATCAACCCCCATTCCAGTTCTCAGCATAAGTGGATCCTAACAGCCACAAATTATTTTACAAAGTGGGTGGAAGAAATTCCAACTAACAGAGCAACAGATTCGGTGGTGATTGATTTCTTGGAAGATAACATTTTGTCGAGATTCGGGTGTCCCCGAAAGATTGTTACCGACAACGCCCAGGATTTCAAATCCATGGCTATGATCGATTTCTTCCATAAGTACAGTATTGTTCTTGTCCATTCCACTACTTATTACCCTCAGGGAAATGGGTTGGCTGAATCATCAAATAAGAGCCTGGTAAATGTGATAAAAAAGGTACTGAACGAAAACAAGAGATCTTGGCATGTACATTTGAAACACGCATTATGGGCAAACTGCATCAGCACTAAAAGATCTATCGACATTTCGCCGTTTCAGATGGTATATGGGACCGAGGCAGTTCTGCCCATAAACTTAGCATTTCCAGTGACGAAATTATGGCAGGATCAAAACGAAGAGCCCAATCATGTGAGTAGAAGAATTAACCAACTCATTGAGGTTCAACATTTTAGAGTGGAGGTTGATGAGAAAGTACAAAAATACCAGGACGATATGAAAGCACTTTTCGACCTTAAGGCGAAGGACAGAGAGTTCCTCCCAGGTGACTTAGTGTTGATATGGGATGCGAGAAGGGAAGAAGCCGCAAAGCATGGCAAATTTGACCACCTTTGGTATGGACCATTCAGAGTCTCGGCTCCAGAAGGAAAGAATGCCTTTCTTCTGGAAAACATTGATGGAGAGGTTTTAAGCGCCCCTGTCAACGGGCGATATCTAAAGCACTATATGACGTGATGGTGGTTGGGTAGAAAGGAAAATAAAATAAAGAATGAATAAATTGTATATATATATATATATATTTGTAAATAAATAAAACTTTATTATGAATTTTGGCACATATTTATGTTTTTGTTCGAACATTTATTTTCAATTTTTGGTTTTTTGTTCCTAAAATTTCGGCGCATTTTTCAGTCAGGTTTATGTTTGTTTTTGCAGGTTTCCAGCCTCAAACGAGCCTAGCTTCAGGTGAAATTAACTCAAGACATAAGGTTCATATCAATGTTGGAAATAGGGTGACATAAAATAGGTGATACATAAGATAGTTCATAATCCCCAAAGAAATTGGAAAGAGAAGATAGAGGTGAGGTTTCTTAATACTCAGATCATGAAAGGTTGTTTTTAGCAATCTAAANATTCTCGGACGTCAATACCAAAGTACGTGCCTGTTACTCATGTCAAATATTTGCTGGTAAGCACAAACTCCCTGCATTACCACTCGTTCCAGTCAAAACCGAAGCCCCGTTTCAACAATGGGGATTATACTTCATAGGGGAAATCAACCCCCATTCCAGTGCTCAGCATAAGTGGATCCTAATAGCCACAAATTATTTTACAAAGTGGGTGGAAGAAATTCCAACTAAAAGAGAAACAGATTCGGTGGTGATTTATTTCTTGGAAGATAACATTTTGTCGAGATTCGGGTGTCCCCGAAAGATTGTTACCGACAACGCCCAGGCTTTCAAATCCATGGCTATGATCGATTTCTGCCAGAAGTATAGTATTGTTCTCGGCCATTCCACTACTTATTACCCTCAGGGAAATGGGCTGGATGAATCATCAAATAAGAGCCTGGTAAATGTGATAAAAAAGGTACTGAACGAAAACAAGAGATCTTGGCATGTACATTTGAAACATGCATTATGGGCAAACTGCATCAGCACTAAAAGATCTATCGACATTTCACCGTTTCAGATGGTATATGGGACTGAGGCAGTTCTACCCATAAACTTAGCATTGCCAGTGACGAAATTATGGCAGGATCAAAACGAAGAGCCCAATCATGTGACTAGAAGAATTAACCAACTCATTGAGGTTCAACAGTTTAGAGTGGAGGTTGATGAGAAAGTACAAAAATACCAGGATGATATGAAAGCACTTTTCGACCTTAAGGCGAAGGACAGAGAGTTCCTCCCAGGTGACTTAGTGTTGATATGGGATGCGAGAAGGGAAGAAGCCGCAAAGCATGGAAAATTTGACCACCTTTGGTATGGACCATTCAAAGTCTCGACTCCAGAAGGAAAGAATGCCTTTCTTCTGGAAAACATTGATGGAGAGGTTTTAAGCGCCCCTGTCAACGGGCGATATCTAAAGCACTATATGATGTGATGGTGGTTGGGTAGAAAGGAAAATAAAATAAAGAATGAATAAATTGTATATATATATATTTGTAAATAAATAAAACTTTATTATGAATTTTGGTACATATTTATGTTTTTGTTCGAACATTTATTTTCAATTTTGGTTTTTTGTTCCTAAAATTTCGGCGCATTTTTCAGTCGGGTTTATGTTTGTTTTTGCAGGTTTACAGCCTCAAACGAGCCTAGCTTCAGGCAAAATTAACTCAAGACGTAAGGTTCATATCAGTGTTGGAAATAAGGTGACATAAAATAGGTGATACATAAGATAGTTCATAATCCCCAAAGAAATTGGAAAGAGAAGATAGAGGTGAGGTTTCTTAATACTCAGATCATGAAAGGTTGTTTTTAGCAATCTAAAGTAATATTGTTCAAATTGCAATATGCAGGGTTAGATAACAATATTATTTTTAACCTTGATCTTCAAACTAAAATTTGAATGAATATGTTAAATCCAAAACGGTCAGTCATAATTTCTGTTCTTAAAAGTATCCGAAAACCCGTCTCAAACTGTTGTGACCGTTTTGTATATTGAGCCATTGAATTGCTACCTTGTTTTCTGTCTATATTTGGGCCTGATTCTAGCAAGTCACTATCTTCCTGAATCTTTGAATAGGAGTTAAAGTTTTTCGTTTTAAACCTTGGGGATTTTGGAACAGATCTTAATAAGAAAGCTAGTCCTCACAACTACTTGATCTTCTGCTAAGCTAAGGAACGTTTATAGTGATCCTGACTTTTCTAGGTTTTTCAACAACGTCGAAAAAATCAAATCTTGCTTGAACAAGATGTCCCTTAAAGTTTTATTCTTTCTCCCTTGTCTCCCTATGAACTAAAGGTCTTGTGAGGGTCAAAGGAAGGTTGATACCGAGTAATCAAAATAAGTTGACAGACCTCTGATAAAAAATATTTTACAGATCTCAGCCCTGATATAAACTGATTGCTCCCATCTTCGTGTTTTAAAGGTAAATATTAAGACAGGTGGTGAAAGGAAATTTAGAAATGATTGCCCCCACCTAGTCTATTAAGACGATGAAAGGAAATTCAGAAATGATTGCCCACGTCTTAGCGTTTAAACGCATAAATTTTTTCCGAAGTGGTGAAAAGAAATTCAGTAGAAAAGGGTCAGACAACTTCACCGAGCTACTGAACAGGCTCGCTGGCAGTGAAGAAATGTCTGGGAGATATGTAAGGCTGTTATACATAAACATCAATCTACTCCGGTAATCAACACTTTCCGAAAACCTGAACATTTCCCCAATTCAGACGGGACTTCCCTATGTTAGATTATATAACATCATTCGTTTGATGCAAGCTGAGAATCATAACACCTGTTGAATATCCTAGGATCGTTACGACTGTCTTAAAGCGTTCCCCAAACTTAGTAGCGAGAAAGGGAAAATTGCGAAGTGACTTCAGCTGTTTTTTAAAAAAAGAGCATCTGAGTTCGAAAAAAAATTTCTGGGGTTCAAAGCAAAATTTCCCTCCCCTTCTATCTTTTTCCTTGAATTTTCTGTTGATATTAGCCACCCGTATTTTTCACCTCGCTCAAACTTTCAATTTTTGATACTTGAGATCTAAAACAGCTTTTCTTTTCCTTCCGAAATCATAAAGTTCTGAAATCTTGTCACGTGAATGGCAATGCTTTTTCATTTTCAAAAGAAAAGATTCATTTTTTGCTAATATGTTTGCCTTTTTTGTTTATTTTTCGGATATCGCAAATCAGACGCTTTGATTTTTTATTTCTCAAGTCCCGAAGTCGCAAAACTGTGAACTCATTTTCCAAATTTTCCACCTAAGGCATTGACTGTGGTAAAACCTTTAACACTTGATTAGGCATCGTCAGTATTTCGCGCCTCAGCATTCGTCGAGGACAATTTTTTGATTCTTACAGCCCCGATAGCTAAGAACATGATAGCTTTTGTGAAAACCTTGGTTGATAACTAAAGGTAAAAAACTAACCACGGTTAAACTTGGTTCTCGGCACATTGCCGCTTGACATTTTCTTTCATAAAGTTAAGGTATCCAAAACTCCGATTCACGAAGTTGCGACATAATTATATCAATATTAATTAATCGCCTAATCTAATATTTCCCTCTCTTAATTCGAGCCTAATTATCGCTGCATCGCGATATCGCGACTCGGCATATTATTCTCCAAAAAATTTGTCTTCGAATTCCGGAGTCATGATATAGCGATTAAGTTAATCATATCATTAAGGATCCGCCAATCGTGATTACCATTGATTGCATTAAAATCGGCCCTCGCAGTATCGTGAGTTAAAGGGTCAAAACACGAAAACCAAGTTCGCGATGCAACGAAAGGCGAGGAAGTTTTTTAAGTCAATAAGATTTGTAATACTTTAAAATTAGAAGGAATACATCCCGCGCTTCAAGTTTGGCACACTTCACGAGGTACTTATTTATTTACTCTCCATAACCCGAGTACCTGTCAAGCCGCACAATATTAATGATATTAATGAGAAATTAGGGTGAATCCACGAAGAAAATAAGATCGGATTTTTTCAATAAATTTGGTTTTATTCGCGATTTGACAGACTTATGTCAAAGGTACATGATTTTCAAATATATACGAGATTTTGTTTTATGTTTTGAAAACATTTCTTATTAATGCATAGAGCTCGCCTTTCCCCGAGGATACTCATTTCCGCATGTATACACAGGTTTACTGCAGAAGAACAAAACAACAAGCTTCAGCTATGGCACCAAGGAGAGTGGCGAAATCAAACGTCGAGGTTGCGGCACAGGGTCAGGACAACGTCTCAGATACTTCACCCCAGACGAGTGGCTCAGTATCCACCTGGTCGTCTATTTCAAACATTCTACAGTTCGAGCTGGTAAACTGTTCAGACTCTGATGACTATAACTATGATATTGTGAAAGACAACATGAACACTAAGTACAAGACAATTGTTCAGTCGGGGATGCACCTGGTTGTGACCAGACCTCGGTTGCTCCCATACTACGACATGATCCGATGGGCATTGGATCACGTCGACCTGCCTTCCAGAACTATCTTAAATGACCAACAAGCCATGATTGGAACTTTTAGGCCCGAACATATCCAGTCTATGTATAAGCTCCCACCAACCTATGAACACACATATGGCAAAGAATTCCTRGYGGACTTCAAAAAGAAGGAGTGCGAAGAATTTGACAAAACCAT
This sequence comes from Picea mariana, assembly GCA_032191745.1. NCBI lineage: Eukaryota > Viridiplantae > Streptophyta > Pinopsida > Pinales > Pinaceae > Picea > Picea mariana. Next base: position 632,381 of record JASDQU010100062.1, on the reverse strand, counting down.
GCCAGGCTTGATAAAGGATTGGGTGTCTCGTTCCTCGACATTCAGAGTGAACGACAAGGGTGTGTATTCGATTTCTTCGTTGGAGCCAAACTATATGTATGTGGCGATGATGACTTGTCGGCTTTTCGGCTGGGAGGATACCGTGCATTTTTACGTCCAGTGGGTACCTCTCATCTTTCGGGTAGCAGAAGGTTCCTCATTCAATTGGGATAAAATGCTCTCCGATAGTTTGTTCAACAGGATCACAGACTACCAGGAGAAAAAAGCAGCTGGGAAACCATCCGGATTCTACATGTCCGCGTATATCATGGATGCAATATGCTCCCTGATGCCTTTTCCTTTAATGAATTGGGCTTGGAGTCCAACCCATGAGAAGACTATTCACGAGTACCATGATAAGCTATGGGAAAATAATGCGAACAAGTCTATTTATGATATTTTTAACTGGGTGATGGTGCCCCTGCACGTCACCATTTTTGGTCTTTTGCCACCCCGCATCTCGAATAGCATTGCCGAGAATATGAGCCATATTGCAGACTGGTACGTAGAAGAATAATTCTCTTATTTGAGAGTGTTCAGAGATGTTGTTCCTCCTTCAGCACTACCGCTGTTCATTCCCGACAAGCTGGCCTGTCGCAAAATTGCCCGACAAACAGTAATCGGCAGAGTGAGCAAAGAACTCAAGGTGTCATCCAAGAAGGTATGGCCATCTTTCCCTATTCGGATAAATTCATATTCATTATTATATTTCAGGCATGCTAAGGCTGAGGCCGCAGCCATAGAATACTTGAGCTTAGTCTCTATCGAGTACAAGAAGCATGATCCTCAGGGGATCGTAAGCACCCATTTGGGACATTGTGGATTGAAGAGGTTCGAGCATGAATGTTCGCCCTCAAATGATGTTTTCCAAGGGGCGAGGTCCTATTCGAAGGTGCAATTTCGAATCAGATCCCTAGCACCCGAAGACAGGGCCTCAGTTTTAAAATTTCAAGAGCATAGGAAACGATGTCTCCCCGTGGTGCTGGGAGGTTTGGGACTTTCCAAGAATAAAGAAAAAGAGGCTAAGAGTTCTAAGGGAAAAACCTCTAATCCCGAAAGATGTCAGGCAGGAGAGCAGGAGAAGAATCCTGAGTAGGAGAAGAATCCCAAAACGGGGAAAAAACCCAAAAAAGAGAAGAATCCTGAGCAGGAGAAAAATCCAGGAAAGGAAAAAAATCCTGAGCGGGAAGAGAATCCCGAAACAGAAAAAGAGATTACTGATCCTCCGAAGGAGAAAAGTCCTGAGGTGGAAATAAAAGACACAGACCCACCGAAAACTCAGAATCTGGAGGCAGAGACTAAGACCTATGATCCCCCGAAAGAGAAAGATCCACCCAGCACACCAGGGAAAACGACGAAGCAAATCGGGGCACCCATCACCTCTGTCACCCCTTTGCAGTCAACGCAAGGAAACATACAGGAAGGGTGGATTTTTGGTGAAGAACTGAGGCCTATAAGGGCAGAGGAACTCCCTCCTAATGAATTCTTTATTGATAAAAAGAGGAAAGTTGTAGTAAAGTGAGAATTTTACCAAGAGGGAGAGTACACTGGTAAAAAATTCAAAGTGATGACCGATGGGATGAATAAAAAGAAGGATGAATTTGCCACGGAAATTGCAGGAACGCTAGGAGCGTATGCGACGGAAAATCAATTCTCGGTCGAAATGCTAAAGAAGCAGCTCAAAGTAAAAAATTTCCTGATCAAGACTCTTGAGGCCAGGGTGGCTTCAGTAGCAGAAAGAGCTAAAAGTCAAGCAAGCGGAGAAATTGAGTTGGCCCGATTGGCCAACAAGAAAGAAATTGAAGTCCTCAAGACCAAACTGGAACAAGCCAATTCTACGATTCGAGATGGTCGGGTACAATCAAGCCAGCAGAGGGATACGATTACACAGCTGCAGACTCAGTTGAAGGTCGCAGAAAGCAAGGTGGTTGACATCGAGATCGTTAAATCTCGAGCGACTGATATTCGGAGCAGGATCTCCTCTGCTCAACAGAGCCTGCTAAACAAAGTAGGAGATATTCAAGAAGACTGCTTGTTAATACAACGAATCTCTGAGAATCTGGTTAACAAAGAAAGGAACGCAGAAGCTGCTCGGGTCGCTTTCCAAGAGGCAGTGATAGCGACCAACAACAGGTTTTCAGGGCCTCTCGGGCTTACCATTGCCGAACAAACCAGGGGTAGTATCTTGTTAAAGAATTGGGAACAGGATATTACCTTAAGCAAAGACCAGGTTCAAAAAGTGGCAAATTCATTAGAAGAGGTCGTCAATAACATAAATGGTGAGCAGTTGGGGATAGAAATTGGAGCTGACACAGAGGCGCTAAGGCAAATAAATATAGATCATATTTCTCTCGACATAAAGGAGGAGAATGAGAGAAGTTCAGTGGAAATCTCCAAGATGGACAGGATAGACCCAGGTCAAATCTACAAACATTTGATTCAGCCTAGTGCACAACTTGGCACCCTTGAACTCATTGATATACAAATAAATGATAAGCTTCCACAGTTGGCCCGAGAGTGTTATCTTGCCAAAGCCCGTTGTCAGGCCGAGCCTTCACAGCTTGTGACCTAGTTTGTGGACAAGTGTATCATGTACGCTGAATCCATGCGAGGATAGGCACCTAGCACTTCTTGAAGATAGAATAGGTGAAATGGAGTTATCTCGTTCCCCCCAGCTGTCAATGCAAAACCTTCACATCTTGTATTTCATTTTTTGGGACAAATGTATCGTATGTATTAAATATAAGAAAAAACAAGCACCTGGCACCTTTTTGAAAATGGATAGGGACAGATGGAGTAATTTGGCTCTTCGGAACCGAGAGGCCAATCTTGTATAAATAGATCACAAAAAGAAGAAGAGAGGGCTGGACTTTTTGGCATCAATTGTAAATAGAGTTTTTTGTATGAAGGAAGCTAATACAAACAAATTTGAGGATTCCTGATTCCGTCCCGACCGTGTTATGAGTTTGTTTCGTTGTGTTAATTGTTTCTTTTCATTTTGCTCTACATAATTGACGTGCATCACTATAATTTCGTACAACCATGACTATAGTGAAGTGATATCATGTTTTCTGTAATTGTTTCTTGATTTTCCTCTACACCAGCTATTTGCGGGTGTAAGACCAATTTACATTTACAGAATTTTATGTTTATTTACATTATGTCGATTATGCTCATGTCAATTTCTTCTACTGTGAATACGTGGGTTTTCTGTTGATGGGAGCTTTCATTATCTACAATTAAACGTTTTTCTCCCATTTCATAATATTTACTAAGATAACACGGTTACGGGAAAAGGCCTTCACTTTGTACGCTTATTTTTTCGTTTCATGCAAAAGTTTCTCTTTATTTTGACTGAATTGAAACAACACCAAAATCTCTTGTTAAACCATTTCCGTATTAATGACTGTTCCTCAATGACTGTACCCACAACAACCCAACCTAATATTCAACCCGGATTGCCTAATCAAATACATATCGCTCTAAATCTTTTTGACACGATCCTTAGAACTGCGAATACCCGAGAGGAATTAGAACGTTCATGGACAACCATTGAACAAGATATCACCAGACAGGAACAGTTGGAAGCTAGGCAGCAAGAACGTAGAAACCTTCACTAGTTTCCTATACCGAAGGTTAGTGAAATCCGTTGTCAACCTTTATCATACTTTCGGATGCCTTGACACTGTACTTTAAAGCCTTAAGTACAGACTCAGGAACAACAATAGCCATGTGAATAGATGATATGATGTCGAACATGGTA
>JASDQU010100062.1:583384-610231 GCA_032191745.1 Picea mariana | reverse complement strand
ACAGCTCCGTGTTTCAGCATCTGCCTTCTTGAACCATGTAGCCGCTTCGTGTTTCGGCATATGCATTTGAATGAAGTGACGGCTCCGTGTTTCAGCATCTACCTTCTCGAACCATGTAGTTGCTTCGTGTTTCGGCATATGCATCCTCGGACTGTATAGCAGCTTCCGTGTTTCAGCATCAACTGGACAGTTCTTTGTTTCAGCATCGGTCTTGAACTGTTCTGCAGATATAGACACTTATGTACTTCTAATCAATGGTTAAGACCAAAAGTAATGTAAAATATCATGCAAAACAAATTAAACGTGTAGTAATGAGAAAGGACGTTATGTACCTTGGAATGATCAAGTGGAATGATAATATAAGTCTAAATATAGGTGATGGGGAGTATAACCATGGCAAAAATATGGGCAAAAAGGGTACAATATATGGTCCTAACACCAGGTAAACATGACTTACTGCAGATGTAAAGGATAACTTTGGAGATCGAAATATAAGACTTTATTAACCTTCAATTTCACGTTAAAACAAGTGTACAGACGCAGATGATGAAAAATTAATTCTTTTTAATGGAAAGATATGCCTGGAGATACACTTTCATGTCGAAAAATATCTTAGTTTTTTTGTTATTAATACTGTCATATATTGACGATTTCGAAAATGAAGTTTCAAAAATCACTACCTTCTTCAAATTCTGAAATACAAAATGTGGTTTAATTATCACTAATCTTGTTTTAAACACGAATTAACCTGAAACTTAAACCTTGTTTAGAGAAAATGCGATTTTGCGTTTCATAACTTCAGGGATCCTGTTGTCAAGGGATAAGCCACAAGAAATCCCTGGATTGTGTAATCGCGATGAGATTAGTGAGGCACTAAGACACGTATTAGAGATTTAATTAAACCAGGTCAATAATTAATTACTTTTTTTAATTTTTCGGAAAAACGAGGATTGGGAGTCTTAGGGTTGAGAATTTGAAAGCGCTTTAGTGGCAAGAAAAACCCGAATTGCAAAAGATTAAGGGAAAGATAAAATGTTTAGGAACTTAAATAATCACGTGTTTAAAGAGTGTTCTTGGAAAACGACGGGAAGGTAACCTTTATTTCTCCTCCCTTTTTATTTTTTAAAAATGTTAAACCTTTTTGGAACTTCAGCACCGGGAAAATAAGATAGTCTAAAATCATACTTCTAGAAAAACCAAAACTCGAAAACCTGAAAAGGAATGGAAAGCTCAGATCTCCCTTTTGATTAAGGGTGGCTCCATGACTTAGGAGAATATGAAGCTTTAGTTTTCAAGGATGGGAAAAAATTGAACTTCGTGTCAACAGGTCCCACTGATCCAGATGCTCTAGTCCTCTCAACTAGGAAATTACACTAGTAATGTGGCTCTCCACATGTCCAACAACCGGTCTTTGGTCCAGTACTCCTGGTCCCTGAAGTATAAAATGACGCCCCACGAGCCTGGAACCCTAGTTTGTTCTTTTGAACATGGCTAAATTGTTGTTATTTCTATCGACGATGTTGTTGGTGTTGTGGTCCTCTTTAAGGAGTCCATTTTTGAGATGTCGATCGGCATGGTGTAGTAAAATTGGATCCTCTCGGAGTGCCTCAATACCCTGGTGGATGTCTAACTGGTTTTTGATGTTGTTGCACACCAGATGTTGTCGGTCTTGTTGGTCTCACCGAAGTCTTGCTCTGACCCCCGCTGATGAGATCCTCCTCTGCTATGAGGTTATTCTTGATAACATCATGCAACTTTTGAGGCATCAAAAACCTCTCTTTTTCATGAATCATGACATTAAGGATGAACATTGTTATCAGGCTAATTGTTAAGTGTGAACACAAATCAATCCCCCTAGCTTGACTACAAAACTAGAACAAAACAATACAATACACTACTCTTTCCTTAGATTTCAATTATCAAATGAGAAATGGATCTAGAACATATTTAAATTTTGTTATCGGGCTAATTGTTAAGTGCGGAAAGAAATCAATCCACTTAGCTTCACTACAAAACTAGAACAAAACAAGATAGTACACTACTCTAGACCTATGTGTTAAAAGACTCAAATTTGAACATAGCCAAGAGACATACAATGTGGATATATGCAACAATAGAAACTGAATATACTCCATCACAACCTAAATCTGTCAAAAAATATACAGGGTCTTCATTTCCACTACTCTATAGTATGAATCTAGCCATGTGATTACAAGTGTTGAAGTTGAACATGGTAGAAACCACTTGATTAATGGTCAATGATGAAAACCATTAACAAGTGCGAGGGAAATCACCATTAATTTCAATGACTCTCAAGGTACACTAGTACAATCCAACGGGTGCGAATTAGTGAGCTGAAGTCGAACACTTGGAAAAATCTCCCGATCAAGGGTCAATAATGAAAACCCATTGTTGAAAGTGAGGAAATATTTCATTGAGGCATGCAAGTTACAAGGTACCAATTGGTTTATAAGTCTAATTCCTGGATAATGAACTAAGGTCGATAGGAAAAGACTCGTCACAGAAGGGCATTAATGTATACCCCATCAATGACATGAAATAGGTAACAAGATTTGAAGTAGATCAGAGTAACCAATGAATCAGGACTAACTCAGGAATGGTCGACACAATACAAGGATTATGGACTGCAATAGAAGGATTTTCGAGTTGAAATTCTCTTTGAACATATTGACGACACAACAACTGTATTGGAAACACGGACTCAAAAACAAGGATCACAAACCAATTTTTAATCTTATAAAAGAGTATGATTAGGACACAAGCGAATTTTCCAACCTAGACACAAAGCGAGTGAAAGGGTGTCATATTCAAAAGCGAATCTTCCATAGAATACAAGTTTGGATGCATTTCTTTCCCAATTTTCCCCCACCATTTCTGGTGAGTACCTCTTTATTTTTATACAAGCTTGAGGAGGATAACATATGAGGGAAATGTAAGCTCATCCTTTAGATGATTCCCTTGGATTATGTTTAAAGATCCCTAGGAAGGAATGCTTTGGTCCCATATGGGCCCTTCAATGTTTGTTTAACGAGTCCAAAGAGAGAAAACTCGGGGGTTTTTCATGTTTAGAGAGTCTATAAAACTCTTAAAGAGGACTCCACAAGTTCCTTTTTCGTAATTTGATATGATGAGACCCAAAAAGTGATAATCTACTATCCATCAAATGTATTATTCAAATACTTTTACGAGCATGAAAATAACAAGGTCGSTCGTCAATCTTTTCATGTTTAGAGAGTCTAAAAAGAGATTAAAGGGAACTCCTAGGGTTTCCTTTTTCGTATAACCTTTACGAGTCCGAAAAATTGATAAAAGTGTACTCGGTTACATTCTTAGATATTTATGAGAACGAGAAAGAACAAAGACTAAKCTSATGATTGTTTTTAGTTTTACGCAAGATTAAAACAAAACAAAAATATGCTTGGGATAGATTTTATTTTTACACAAGCTTAAAACTAGCCAAAACTATTCTTGGACCTGGTTTCATTTTTACACAAGATTGAACCAGAGGAAACTATGCTTGATGTAGGTGGTTTAATTTTTACAAAAGCTTGAACCATAGAAAAATATTCTTGGACTTCCCAATGCATAACACAAAGATTGTTAGGATTTAGCCCCTAGCTTAGGAAACTAGTGGCATAACTTCAACAAGAAGTCTAGAGGATGAAAGCATTAATTTTTTTACTGGGCTAATTGTTAAGTGCACACACAAATCAATCCCCCTAGCTTCACTACGAAACTAGAACAAAACAAGACAGTACACTACTATTTCCTTAGATTTCAATTATCAAATGAGAAATGGATCTAGGACATACCTTTTAAATATCGATGATCTGACTTCGTCAACACAATCCAAGCTCTATCATGAGGATTCTAGAGAAATATATGCAATGAAACACAGGCCAAAGAAGAAAAGAATAACAGAGTCTTTGATATTCTATTTGATATAAAACTATGCACACGATCAAGGAATCATACAATATGAACAAATAACATTCATATAGGAAAGAAAAGTATATCTCTATTAAAGAATGTGGAAGAAAGATACAACCAGATGCCTTGATGTTGTCAAGTTCCTTCCAATAGTTCCCTTCTTCCCACACAATTATAATCCACGGATTCTGAGACTATATATCTAATAGCTTCTCACAATCTATCTTGACAAAGCAAAGCTCAAAGCCAACATACAAACTCCAAAAACTCCAAGCTACAAAACTCAATAACAAGCCAATCTAACTTCCTCATTGACATATCCTCTCCTTTTATAAGATGAAGAGGACAAGGTGAGGAGGTTAGGATGATCCCTCTAAATCATGAAAGTGAGTAAGATCCAAACTGTTTAGAGGCCACCTCATCATAAAAGCTTCTAATTCTATAAGCATCGAGAAGACGCAAGTTTTTCCCACGTACAGGAATTTTTGCACCCTAGCTATAGAGCAACCTAGGGAAACTCCACAACTTAGATATACAGCAAGGTGAAAAAATCGGGAATTTCCGCACCCTGTGTATAGTGAAACTTGTGAAAATCCTACTTAATAGGGTTTTTACAAAGAAAAATACAAATTCTTCTCTCAAGAAAAGTCCTTCTCCCTTCTTTATTCAGGAATTCAGGCCACTAACCCCTCTGAAGAAAAAATATAGGTTTACATCATTAACGGTCATAAGGGAGATGAAAATAATGTGTAAGAGAGAGCCCCCCAAAGTATGAATTTAGAACAGAGTGATAGCTGAAATACTTTATCGAGTGTGTGTAGGGAACAAGGAACATGTCAGTCGGAAACCTGCCAACAAACAAGGAAATTTAGTACAATAATATATTATCACTGAGGTAGGCATTCTCATAATCAGAGTACAAATGACTCAAAGCATAAATGACGACATGCAAAGATCCATGTCAAGTAATATAGGTCATGGAAACCAAACATACACTGTGGATCCATGCCATTATGAATCAAATATGAACATAGTCACCAAAAATACATTGTGGATCTATGTGTTAAAAGACTCGAATTTGAACATAGGCATGAGACATACAATGTGGATCTATGTAATAGTACAAACTAAATATACTCCAACGCAACCTGAATCTGTTAGAAAAGATTTAGGTTCTTCATCTCCACCACTCTATAGTACGAATCTAGCCATGTAATTACATGTGCTGAATTTGAAAATGGTAGAAACCACTTGATTAACGGTCAATGATGAGAACTATTAACAAGTGTGAGGGAAATCACCATTAATGTCAATGACTCTCAAGGTACACTAGTACAATCTTATGGGTGGAAATTAATGAGCTGAAGTCGAACACTCAACGGAATCTCCYGATCAAGGGTCAATAATGAAAACCCATTGTCGAAGGYGAGGAAACCTACATTTGAGGCATGGAAGTTCCAAGGTACCAATTGGTTTCTAAGTCTAATTCCTGGATAATGAATTGAATTCGATAAGAAAATACTCATCACGGGAGGGCCTTAATGTATCCCCTATCAACGACATGAAACATGTAACAAGATTTGAATTAGATAAGACTAACCACTGAATCAGGAATGACTCAGGGATGGCTGACACAATAGAAGGCTTAAGGACTGGCAAAATGGCCAGTACAATAGAAGGATTTCCGGGTTGAAATCCTCTTTGAACATATTGACAACACAACAACTGTATTGGAAACACTGACTCAAAAACAAGGATCACAGACCAATTTGTAATCTTAGAAAGGAGTATGATTAGAAGACAAGCAGATTTTCTAAGATAGACACAAAGCGAGTGAAACAATGTCCTGTTCAAAAGCGACTCTTCCATAGATAATAGGTTTAGATAGATTTCTTTCGCAATTTCCCCCCACCATTTCTGGCGAGTACCTATTTATTTTTACACAATCTTGAGGAGGATAACATATGCTTGACATGTAAGATCATCCTTCATATAAGTCCCTCAAAAAGTGATAATATATTTCCCATAAAATGTTTTATTCAAATACTTTTACGAGCATGAAAAGAACAAGGTCGCTCGACAATCTTTTAATGTTTAGAGAGTTTTAAAAGTTCTTAAAGGGAACTCCAGGGGTTTCCTTTTTTGTATAACCTTTATGAGTCTAAAAAATTGATAAAATTGCACTTGGTTACATTCTCACGTATTTACGAGCATGAGAAAGAACAAAGACTAAGCTCATGATTGTTTTCATTTTTACGCAAGCTTAAAACAAAAAAAAAATATGCTTGGGATAGATTTTATTTTTGCACAAGATTAAAACTAGAAAAAACTATGCTTGGACCTGGTTTCATTTTTACACAATATTGAACCAGATGAAACTATTCTTGATGTAGGTGGTTTCATTTTTACACAATCTTGAACCATAGAAAACTATGCTTGGACTTCCCAATGCATAACACAGGGATGGTTAATATTTAGGCCCTAGATTAAGAAACTAGTGGCCTAACTTCACCATGATGTCCAGAGGATGAAAGAATTAATTTTTTTATCATGCTAATTTTTAAGTGTGGACACAAATAAATCCCCCTAGATTCGCTACGAAACTAGAACAAAACAAGACAATACACTACTCTTTCCTTAGATTTCAATTATCAAATGAGAAATGGACCTAGGACATACCTTTTAAATATAGAAGATCTGACTTTGCCAATGCAATCCAAGCTCCCTCACGAGGCTTATGGAGAAATATATGCAAAGAAACACAGGCCAAAGAAGACAAGAATAACAGAATCTTTGATATTCTATTTGATATGAATCTATGTACATGATCAAGGAATCATACAATATGAACAAATAACATTCATATAGGAAAGAAAAGTATATATATATATATATTAAATAATGTGGAAGAAAGATACAACCAGATGCCTTGATGTCATCAAGTTCCTTCCAATTGTTCCTTTCTTCGCACACACTTCTAATCCATGGATTCTGAGACTGCAGATCTGATAGCCGCTCACAATCTATCTTGACAAAGCAAAGCTCAAAGCCAACATACAAACTCCAAAAACTCCAAGCTAGAAAACTCAATAACAAGACAATCTAAATTTCTCCATGAGAGATCCTCTCCTTTTATAAGCTCAAGAGGATAAGGTGAGGAGGTTAAGATGATCCCACTAAATCATGAAAGTGAGTAAGATCCAAATCGTTTGGAGGCCACCTCACCAAAGAAGATTCTCCTTCTAGAAGCATCAATAAAATGCTCATTTTTCCCATGTACAAGAATTTCCACAGCCTAGCTATAGAGAAACCTGCGGAAAATCCACCATTTATCTATAGAGAAAGATGATTAGGCATTTCCACACACTGTGTTTTTAATAGGGTTTTTAAAAAGGAAAATACAACTTCTTCTCTCACAAAAATTCCTTCTCCCTTCTTTGTTCAGGAATTCAGGCCACTCACCCTTCTGAAGGAAACATATAGGTTTACATCATTAACAGTCATAAGGGTGATGAAAATAATGTGTAACAAAGATCCCCACAAAGTATGAAGTTAGAACAAAGTGATAGCTGAAATACTTTTTCGACTGTGTGTAGGGAACAAGAAACATGTCGATCGAAAAACTGTCAACAAACAAGGAAATACAGTACAATAATATATTATCACTGAGGTAAGCATTCCCATACTCAGAATACAAATGGATCAAAGCTTAAATGTCGACATGGGAAGATCCATGTCAAGTAAGACAGGTCATGGCCACAAAACATACAATGTGGATCCATGCCATTATGACTCAAATCTAAACATAGCCACCAAAAATACATTATGGATCTATGTGTTAAAAGACACAAATCTGAACATAACCATGAGACATACAATGTGGATATATGCAACAATACAAATTGAATATACTCCAACACAACCTGAATCTGTCAGAAAATATTTAGGGTCTTCATCTCAACCACTCTATAGTACAAATCTAGCCATGTGATTATAGATGTCGAAGTCAAACATGGTATAATCCACTTGATTACCGGTCAATGATGAGAACCGTTAACAAGTGCAAGGAAAATAACCATTAATGTAAATGATTCACAAGGTACACTAGTACAATCTAACGGGTGTGAATTAATGAATTGAAGTTGAACACTCAGCAAAATCTCCCGATCAAGGGTCAATAATGAAAACCCATTGTCGAAAGTGAGGAAACCATCCATTGAGGCATGCAAGTTGTAAGGTACCAACTGGTTTCTAGTTATAATTTTTGGATAACGAATTGAAGTCAACAGGAAAAGACTCATCAAAGGAGGGCCTTAATGTATCCCCCATCAAAGACATAAAATAGGTAACATGATATGAAGTAGATCAGAGTAACCAGTGACTCAAGACTGACTCAGGTATAGCCAATGAAATAGAAGGCTTAAGGACTACAAAAATGGTTGACACAATATAATGCTTAAGAACTACAAAAAAGGTCGACACAATAGAAGGCTTTCTGGGTTGAAATTATCTTTGAGCATATTGACGATAAAACAACCGTATTGGAAAAATTGACTCAAAAACAAGGATCACAAACCAATTTGTAATCTTATAAAGGAGTATGATCAGGACACAAGTGGATTTTCCAACCTGGACACAAAGTGAGTGAAAGGGTGTCATGTTCAAAAGCGACTCTTCCATAGAATACAGGTTTAGACGCATTTCTTTCCCAATTTTCCCCCACCATTTTTGGTGAGTACCTGTTTATTTTTACACAAGTTTGAGGAGGATAACATATGCTTCAGATGAGTCCCTTGGAATATGTTTAATGAACCCTAGAAAGGAATGGTCTGGTTCCATATGGGCCTTTCAATGTTTGTTTAACGAGTCCAAAGAGAGAAAACTCAGGGGTTTTTCATGTTTAGATAGTCTAAAAAACTCTTAAAGATGACTCCACAAGTTCATTTTGCATAAGTTAATATGATGAGATGGAAAAAGTGATAATCTACTGCCAATCAAATGTTTTATTCAAATACTTTTACGAACGTGAAAAGAACAAGGTCGCTCGGTAATCCTTTCATGTTTAGAGAGTCTAAATAGAGCTTAAAGGGAACTCCAGGGGTTTCCTTTTTCATATAACCTCTACGAGTCCAAAAAGGTGATAAAAGTGTACTCGGTTACATTCTCAGGTATTTATGAGCACAAGAAAGAACAAAGACTAAGCTTCAGATTGTTGTCATTTTTACGCAATCTTAAAACAAAACAAAAATATTCTTGGGATAGATTTTATTTTTACACAAGCTTAAAACTATCCAAAACTATTCTTGGACCTGGTTTCATTTTTACACAAGCTTGAACCAGAGGAAACTATGCTTGATGTAGCTGGTTTCATTTTTACACAAGCTTGAACCATAAAAAACTATGCTTGGACTTCCCAACGTATAACACAGGGATGGTTAGTATTTATCCCCTAGCTTAAGAAACTAGTGGTATAACTTCAACAAGAAGTCCATAGGATGAAAGAATTAATTTTTTTATTGGGCTAGTTGTTAAGTGCGGGAACAAATCAATCCCCCTAGCTTCACTACGAAACTAGAACAAAAAAAGACAGTACACTACTCTTTCCTTAGATTTCAATTATCAAATGAGAAATGGATCTAGGACATACCTTTTAAATATCGAAGATCTGACTTCCCCAATGCAATAAAAGCTTCGTCATGAGGATTCTGGAGAAATATATGCAAAGAAACACAAACCAAAGAAGACAAGGATAATAGAGTCTTTGATATTCTATTTGATATGAAACTATGTACGTGATCAAGGAATCATACAATATGAACAAATAACATTCATATAGGAAAGAAAAGTATATCTGTATTAAAGAATGTGGAAGAAAGATACAACCAGATGCCTTGATGTCATCAGGTTCCTTCCAACAGTTCCCTGCTTCCCACACAATTCTAATCAATGGATTCTGAGACTGTATATCTGATATCTTCTCACAATCTATCTTGACAAATCAAATCTCAAAGACAACATACGAACTCCAAAAACTCCAAGCTACAAAACTCAATAACAAGCCAATGTAACTTTCTCAATGAGAGATCATCTCTGTTTATAAGTTGAAGAGGATAAGGTGAGGAGGTTAGGATGATCCCTCTAAATCATGAAAGTGAGTAAGATCCAAACCGTTTGGAGGCCACATCACCATAAAAGATTCTCCTTCTATAAGCATCGAGAAGACTCTCGTTTTTCCCATGTATAGGAATTTCCACATCCTAGCTATAGAGCAACCTACGAAAACTCCGCAACTTAGATATAGAGAAAGGTGTAGAAATTAGGCATTTCTGCACCCTGTGTATAGTGCAACCTGTGTAAATCCTACTTAATAGGCTTTTTACAAAGCAAAATACAACTTCTTCTCTCAGGAAACATCCTTCTCCCTTCTTTCTTCAGGAATTCAATCCATTGACCCCTCTGAAGGAAACATACATGTTTACATCATTAACAATCATAAGGGTGAAGAAAATAATGTGTAACAGAGATCCCCCCAAAGTATGAAGTTAGAATAGAGTGATAGCTGAAATACTTTGTCGAGTGTGTGTAGGGAACAAGGTATATGTCGGTCGGAAACCTACCAACAAGAAAGGAAATTTAGTACAATAATATATTATCACTGAGGTAGGAATTCCCATACTCAAAATACGAATGACTCAAATCATAAATGCTGACATGCGAAGATCCATGTCAAGTAAGACACATCATGGCCACCAAACATACACTATGGATCCATGCCATAATGAATCAAATCTGAACATAGTCACCAAAGATACGTTGTGTATCTATGTGTTAAAAGACTCAAATTTTAACATAGGCATGAGACATACAATGTGGATCTATGCAACAATAAAAATAGAATATACTCCAACACAACTTGAATCTGTCAGAAAAGATTCAGGGTCTTCATCTCCACCACTCTATAGTATGAATCTAGCCATGTAATTACATGCGTTGAATTCAAACATGGTAGAAACCACTTGATTAACAGTCAATGATGAGAATCGTTAACAAGTGCGAGGGAAATCACCATTAATGTCAATGACTCCCAAGGTACACTAGTACAATCCAAAAGGTACGAATTAATGAGCTAAAGTTGAACACTCGGCGGAATATCTCGATCAAGGGTTAATAATGAAAACCCATTGTCGAAAGCGAGGAAACCTACCTTTGAGGCATGCAAGTTCCAAGGTACTAATTGGTTTCTAATTCTAATTCTTGGATAATGAATTGAAGTCGATAGGAAAATACTCGTCACAGGAGGGCCTTAATGTATCCCCCATCAATGACATGAAACATGTAACAAGATTTTAAGTAGATCAGAGTAACCACTAACTCAGGACTGACTCAGGGATGACCGATTCAATAGAAGGCTTAAGGACTGGAGAAATACCCAACGCAATAGAAGGCTTTCCAGGTTGAAATTCTCTTTGAACATATTGACAACACAACAACTGTATTGGAAACACTGACTCAAAAATAGTGATCACAGACAAATTTGTAATCTTATAAAGGAGTATTATCAGGATACAAGTGGATTTTCTAACCTTTACAAAAAGAGAGTGAAACAATGTCATGTTCAAAAGCGACTCTTCCATAGAATACATGTTTAGACACATATCTTTCCCAATTTCCCTCCACCATTTCTGGCAAGTACCTCTTTATTTTTACACAAGCTTGAGGAGGATAACATATGCTTGAAATGTAAGCTCATCCTTTGGATGAGTCCCTCAGAGTATGTTTAATGAACCATAGGAAGGAATGGTTTGGTCCCATATGGCCCTTTCAATGTTTGTTTAACGAGTCCAAAGAGAGAAAACTCAGGGGTTTGTCATGTTTAGAGAGTCTGAAAAAAACTTAAAGAGTACTCCACAAGTTTCTTTTTCATAAGTTAATATGATGAGACCGAAAAAGTGATAATATACTTCCCATCAAATGTTTTATTCAAATACTTTTACGAGCATGAAAATAACAAGGTCCCTCGACAATCTTTTCATTTTTGGAGAGTCTCGAAAGAGCTTAAAGGGAACTCCAGGGATTTCCTTTCTCGTATAACCTTCACGAGTCTGAAAAAGTGATAAAAGTGTACTCAGTTACATTCTCACATATTTACAAGCACAAGAAAGAACAAAGACTAAGCTCAACATTGTTTTCATTTTTACGCAAGCTTAAAACAAAACAAAAGTATGCTTGGGATAGATTTTATTTTTACATAAGATTAAAAGTAGCCAAAACTATGCTTGGACCTAGTTTCATTTTTACACAAGATTCAACCAGAGGAAACTATGATTGATGTAGGTGGTTTCATTTTTACACAAGCTTGAACCATAGAAAACTATGCTTGGACTTACCAACGCATAACACAGGGACGGTTAGTATTTAGCCCCTAGCTTAAGAAACTTGCGACATGACTTCAGCATGAAGTCCAAAGGTTAAAATAATTAATTTTGTTATCGGACTAATATTTAAGTGTGGACACAAATCAATCCCCCTAGCTTCACTACGAAACTAGAACAAAACAACATAGTACACTACTCTTTCCTTAGACTTCAATTATCAAATGAGAAATGGATCTAGGACATAACTTTTAAATATCGAAGATCCGACTTCGCCAATGTAATCCAAGTTCTCTCACATGGATTCTGGAGAAATATATGCAAAGGAACAGAAGCCAAATAAGACAAGAATAACAGAGTCTTTGATATTCTATTTGATATGAAACTATGTACTTGATCAAGGAATCTTACAATATGAACAAATAACATTCATATAGGAAAGAAAAGTATATCTGTATTAAAGAATGTGGAAGAAAGATACAACCAGATGCCTTGATGTCATTAGGTTCCTTCCAACAGTTCCCTTCTTTCCACACAATTCTAATCAGCGGATTCTGAGACTCTATATCTGATATCTTTGCACAATCTATCTTAACAAAGCAAAGCTCAAAGCCAACATACAAACTCCAAAAACTCCAAGCTACAAAACTCAATAACAAGCTGATTTAACTTTCTCAATGAGAGATCCTCTCCTTTTATAAGTTGAAGAGGACAAAGTGAGGAGGTTAGGATGATCCCTCTAAATCATGAAATCGAGTAATATCCAAGCTGTTTGGAGGCCACCTCACCATAGAAGCTTCTTCTTCTAGAAGCATCGAGAAGACACTTGTTTTTCCCAAGTACAAGAATTTTCACACCCTAGCTATAGAGAAACCTGTGGAAACTCCACAACCTAGCTATAGAGAAACGTGCAAAAATCAGGCATTTCTACACCCTGTGTATAGTGCAACCTATGGAAATCCTCCTAAATAGAGTTTTTACAAAGAAAAATACAACTTCTTCTCTCATGAAAAGTCTTTCTCCCTTCTTTTTTCAGGGATTCAGACCAATGACCCCTCTGAAGGAAACATATAGGTTTACATCATTAATGGTCATAAGGGTGATAAAAATAATGCGTAATAGAGAGCCCCCCAAAGTATGAATTAAGATTAGAGTGATAGCTAAAACACTTTGTCGAGTGTGTGTAGGGAACAAGGAACATGTTGGTTGAAAACCTTCCAACAAATAAGGAAATACAGTACAATAATATATTATCACTGAGGTAGGCATTCCCATACTCAGAATATGAATGACTCAAAGCATAAATGTCGACATGCGAATATCCATGTCAAGTAAGACATGTCATGGCCACCAAAAATACACTGTGGATCCATGCCATTATGAAACAAATATAAACATATTCACCAAAAATATGTTGTGGATCTATGTGTTAAAAGAATCGAATTTGAACATAGGCATGAGACATACAATCTGGATCTATGCAATAGTACAAAATGAATATCCTCCAATGCAACCTGAATCTTTCAGAAAATATTTAGGGTCTTCATCTCCACCACTCTATAGTAAAAATCTAGCCATGTAATTACAGGTGTTGAATTTGAACATGTTATAAACCACTTAATTAATGGTCAATGATGAGAACCATTAACAAGTCAGAGGAAAACCATCATTAATGTCAATGACTCCCAAGGTACCCTAGTACAATCCAATAAGTGTGAATTAATGAGTTGAATTTGAACACTCGATGGAATATCTCGATCAGGGGCCAATAATGAAAACCCATTGTCAAAAGCGAGGAAACCTGCCTTTGAGGTATGCAAGTTCCAAGGTAACAATTGGTTTCTAAGTCTAATTTCTGGATAATGAATTGAAGTCGACAGAAAAAAACTCGTCATAGGAGGGCCTCAATGTATCCCCCATCAATGACAAAAAATAGGTAACAAGATTTGAAGTAGATAGGAGTAACCAGTGACTCAGGACTGACTTAGGGATGGCCGATGCAATAGAAGGCTTAAGGATTGGAGAAATGCCCAACGCAATAGAAGGATTTATGGCTTGAAATTATCTTTGAACATATTGAAGACAAAACAACTGTATTTGAAACACTGACTCAACAGTAGGGATAACAGACCAATTTGTAATCTTATAAATTAGTATGATCAGGATACAAGCATATTTCCAACCTAGACACAAAGCAAGTGAAACGGTGTCATGTTCAAAAGAGACTCTTCCATAGAATACAGGTTTAGACACATTTTCTTCCCAGTTTTCCCCCACCATTTCTGGCGAGTACCTCTTTATTTTTACACAATCTTGAGGAGGATAACACATGATTGAAATGTAAGCTCATCCTTTGGATGAGTCCCTTGAAGTATTTTTAACAAACCATAGGAAGGAATGGTTTGGTCCCATATGGGCCTTTAAATGTTTGTTTAACAAGTCCAAAGAGAGAAAACTCGGGGGTTTTTCATGTTTAGAGAGCCTGAAAAACACTTAAAGAGGATTCCACAAGTTCATTTTCTATAAGTTAATATGATCAGACCAAAAAAATGATAATCTACCACCCATCAAATGTTTTATTCAAATACTTTTACGAGCGTGAAAAGAACAAGGTCGCTCGACAATCTTTTCGTGTTTAGAGAGTTTGAAAAGTCATTAAAGGGAACTATACAGGATTCCTTTTTTGTATAAACTTTACAAGTTCGAAAAGGTGTACTCAGTTACATTCCAACATACAAACTCCAAAAACTCCAAGATACAAAACTCAATAACAAGCCAATCCAACTTTCTCCATGAGAGATGCTCTCCATTTATAAGGTGAAGAGGCTAAGGTGAGGAGGTTAGGATGACCCCACTAAATCATGAAAGCGAGTAAGATCCAAATCGTTCGGAGGCCACCTCACCATAGAATCTTCTCCCTCTAGAAACATCGAGAAGACGCTCATTTTCCCAACGTACAGGAACTTCTGCACCCTAGCTATAGAGCAATCTGCGGAAACACCGCAACTTATCTATAGAGAAAGGTGCAGAAATCAGACATTTTTGCACCCTCTGTATAGTGCAACCCAGGGAAATCCTCTCTAATAGGTTTTTTACAAAGGAAAATACAACTTCTTCTCTCAAGAAAATTCCTTCTCCCTTATTTCCTTATGAATTCAGGCCACTGACCCATCTTAAGACAACATATAGGTTTACATCATTAACGGTCATAAGGGTGACAAAAATAATGTGTAACATAGAGTGCCCAAAAGTATGAAGTTAGAACAGAGTGATATTTGAAATACTTTTTCGATTGTGTGTAGGGAACAAGGAACATATCGGTCAGAGACCTACCAACAAACAAGGAAATACAGTACAATAATATATTATCACTGAGGTAGGAATTCCCATAATCAGAATACAAATGACTCAAAGCATAAATGACGACATGCGAAGATACATGTGAAGTAAGACAAGTCAGGGCCACCAAACATACACTGTGGATCCACGCCATTATGACTCAAATCTGAACATAGCCACCAAAAATACATTGTGGATCTATGTGTTAAAAGACTCAAAATTGAACATAGACACCAGACATACAATGTGGATCTATGCAAGTGTACAAACTGTATATACTCCAACGCAACCTGAATCTATCAAAAAATATTCAGGGTATTCATCTCCACCACTCTATAGTACCAATCTAGCCATGTGATTATAGGTGCTGAAGTCGAACATGGTAGAAACCACTTGATTATTGGTCAATGATGAGAATTGTTAACAAGTGTGATGGAAATCACCATTAATGTCAATGACTCCCAAGGTACACTAGTACAATCCAACAAGTGTGAATTAATGAGTTGAAGTCGAACACTCGACAGAATCTCTCGATCAAGGGTCTATAATAAAAACCCATTGTTGAAAGTGAGGAAACCTTCCATTGAGGCATGCAATTTTGAATGTACCAATTGGTTTCTAAGTTTAATTCCTAGATAATGAATTGAAGTCAATAGGAAAAGACTCATCACAGGAGGGCCTTCAAGTATCCCCCATCAATGACATGAAACAGGTAACAAGATTTGAAGTAGATTAGAGTAACCACTGACTCGGGACTGACTTAGGGATGGCCGACGCAATAGAAGGCTTAAGGACTGTAGAAATGGTCGAGGCAATAGAAGGCTTTTCGGGTTGAAATTATCTTTGAACATATTGATGACACAACAATTGTATTGGAAACACTGACTCAAACACAGGGATCACAGACCAATTTGTAATATTATAAAGGAGTATGATTAGGATACAAGTGGATTTTCCAACCTAGACACAAAGCGAGTGAAAGGGTGTCATGTTCAAAAGCGACTCTTCCATAGAATATAGGTTTTACACACATTTCTTTCCCAATTTTCCCCCACCATTTCTGGCGAGTACCTCTTTATTTTTACACAAGCTTGAGGACGATAAAATATGATTGAAATGCAACCTCATCCTTTGCATGAGTCCCTCAGAGTATGTTTAACAAATGCTAGTAATAAATGGTTCGGTCCCATATGGGCCTTTCAATGTTTGTTTAACGAGTCCAAAGAGAGAAAAATCGAAGTTTTTTCATGTTTAGAGAGTCTGAAAAACACTTAAAGAGGACTCCACAAGTTCCTTTTTCATAATTTAATATGATGAGACCGAAAAAAGGATAATCTACCACCCATCAAATGTTTTATTGAAATACTTTTGCGAGCATGGAAAGAACAAGGTCGCTCAGCAATATTTTCATGTTTAGAGAGTCTAAAAAGAGATTACAGGGAGCTACAGGGGTTTCCTTTTTCATATAACCTTTATGAGTCCGAAAAAGTGATAAAAGTGTACTCAGTTACATTCTCACATACTTACAAGCATGAGAAAGAAAAAAGACAGCTTGACATTTTTTTCATTATTACGCAAGCTTAAAACAAAACAAAAATATGTCTGGGATAGATTTTATTTTTACATAAGCTTAAAACTAGCCAAAACTATGCTTGGACCTAGTTTCATTTTTACACAAAATTGAACCAGAGGAAACTATGCTTGATCTAGATGCTTTCATTTTTACACAAGCTTGAACCATAGAAAACTATGCTTGGAATTCCCAACGCATAACACAGGGATGGTTAGTATTTATCCCCTAGCTTAAGAAGCTAGCGACATAACTTCAACATGAAGTCCATAGGATGAAAGCATTAATTTTTTTATCGGGCTAATTGTTAAGTGTGGAGACAAATCAATCCCCCTAGCTTCACTGTGAAACTAGAACAAAACAAGGCAGTACGCTACTCTTTCCTTAGATTTCAATTATCAAATGAGAAATGGATCTAGGACATACCTTTTAAATATCAAAGATTTGACTTAGCCAATGAAATCCAAGATCCATCACGAGTCTTATGGAGAAATATTTTCAAAGACACTGATCTAGGTGGATATCGATGGCCACCCACCTTTCCCTACTGGCTCAAAACAATTTTCTGGCAATTTTGGCAATTTACTAGTTTTAGCAGGTTTTAACTTCCGAGGCCATTTTGAGGGCCTAAATGAAGGTTTTTCAATATATAGGTTCTCAATTATATTCAAAGCCATGATTTAGCCCCAAAAATTAATCTCCTTGATGATACCTTTCCAATGAGCTATCATACGCCTAAAACGGAGATCGTATGCAAAAGTTATGACCCTAGGAAGTTAATGTACTAGCTTACCCAAACAAGACTCACATGACTTTTGGCGCTTCATCTCCTAGGGTTAGGTTTTTAGATGTCTAGGGGTTTTGGCATTCCTGTTTATTGTAAAAAGGCCTTCAAATCCTCATTGTAATGATCTTCTTGCGAATGCGAGTAGCCGTCACATCTCTTCTCAGAGATAAGCTGCCACCATTCTAACAAGTCTTTCATTCTATATTTTTACAGTCTCTGTACATTTCTTTCATTAATAGAAATCATGTATTATTGTATATCTGTGATTATGGTTGCATATCTGATACATTTATGTTATATTATTGAATATCTACGATATCTTTGTGCATTTCTTTATTATATCTCTAATCTCATTTCGCGCCGAAAATAATCTGGATCAAACACATAGGCCAAATAAGACAACAATAACAGAGTCTTTGATATTCTATTTGATATGAAACTATGTGCGTGATCAAGGAATCATACAATATGAACAAATAACATTCATATAGGAAAGAAAAGTATATCTGTATTAAAGAATATGGAAGAAAGACACAATCAGATGCCTTGATGTCATCACGTTCCTTCCAACAATTCCTTTCTTCCCACACACTTCTAATCCATGGATTCTGAGGCTATAGATATGATAGCCGCTCACAATTTATCTTGACAAAGCAAATCCCAAAGCCAACATACAAACTACAAAAAATCTATGCTACAAAACTCAATAACAAGCCAATCTAACTATCTCCATGAGAGATCCTCTTCTTTTATAAGTTGAAGAAGATAAGGTGAGGAGGTTAGGATGATCCAACTAAATCATGAAAGTAAGTAATATCCAAACCATTCAGAGGTCACCTTACCATAGAAGCTTCTCCTTCTAGAAGCATTGATAAGATGCTTGTTTTTCCCACGTACATAAATTTCCGCACCCTAGCTATAGAACAACCTGCGGAAGCTCTACAACTTATCTATAGAGAAAGGTGTGGAAATTAGGAATTTTCGCACCCTGTGTATAGTGAAACCAGCATAAATCCTTCTTAATAGGGTTTTTACAAAGGAAAATACAACTTCTTCTCTCAGGAAAAGTCCTTCTCTCTTCCTTCTTCAGGAATTCAAGCCACTAACCCCTCTGAAGGAAACATATAGGTTTACATCATTAACGGTAATAAGGGTGATGAAAATAATGTGTAATAGAGAGCCCCCCAAAGTATGAATTTAGAACAGAGTGATAGCTGAAATAATTTGTCGAGTGTGTGTAGGGAACAAGGAACATGTCAGTCGGAAACCTGCCAATAAACAAGGAAATATAGTAAAATAATAAATTATCACTGAGGTAGGCATTCGCATACTGATAATACAAATGACTCAAATCATAAATGTCAACATGTGAAGATCCATGTCAAGTAAGATAGGTCATGGCCACCAAACATACATTGTGGATCCATGCCATTATTAATCAAATTTGAACATAACCACCAAAAATACACTGTGGATGTATGTGTTAAAAGACTCAAATTTGAACATAGCCATGAGACATACAATGTGAATATATGCAACAGTACAAACTGAATATACTCCAATGCAACCTGAATCTATCAGAAAATATTCAGGATCTTCATCTCCACCACTCTATAGTACATATCTAGCCATGTGATTATAGGTGTTGAAGTCGAACATGGTAGAAACCACTTGCTTACCAGTCAATGATGAGAATCGTTAACAAGTGTGAGGGAAATCACCATTAATGTCAATGACTCACAAGGTATACTATTACAATCCAACGGGTGGAAATTAATGAGTTGAAGTCGAACACCTGGCAAAATCTCCCGATCAAGGGTCAATAATGAAAACCCATTGTTGAAAGAAAGGAAACCTGCCATTGAGGCATGCAAGTTTCAAGGTACTAATTGGTTTCTAAGTCTAATTCCTAGATAATGAATTGAAGTGAACAGGAAATGACTCGTCACTCGAGGGCCTTAATGTATCCCCCATCAGCGAGACAAAATAGGTAACAAGATTTGAAGTAGATCAAATTAACCCGTGACACAGGAATGAATCAAGGATGGTCGACGCAATCGAAGTCTTAAGGAATGCAGAAAGGTCGACACAATAGAAGGATTAATGGGTTGAAATTCCCTTTGAACATATTGACGACACAACAACTGTATTAGAAACACTGACTCAAAAACAGGGATCAGAGACCAATTTGTAATATTATAAAGGAGTATGATCAGGAGACAAGCAAATTTTCCAACCTAGACACAAAGTGAGTGAAAGGGTGTCATGTTCAAAATCCACTCTTCCATAGAATACAAGTTTAGACACATTTCTTTACCAATTTCCCCCCACCATTTCTGGCGAGTATCTCTTTATTTTTACACAAGCTTGAGAAGGATAACATATGCTTGAAATGTAACCTCATCCTTCAGATGACTCCCTCAGAGTATGTTTAATTAACCCTAGGAAGGAATGGGTCAGTTCCATATGGGCCTTTCAATGTTTGTTTAACGGGTCCAAAGAGAGAAAAGTCGGGGGTTTTTCATGTTTAGAGAGTTTGAAAAGCACTTAAGAGGACTCCACAAGTTCCTTTTTCATAAGTTAAAATGATGAGACTGATAAAGTGATAATCTATCACCCATCAAATTTTTTATTCAAATACTTCTACGAGTGTGAAAAGAACAAGGTCCCTCGATAATCTTTTCATGTTTAGAGAGTCTAAAAAGAGCTTAAAGGGAAATCCATGGGTTTCCTTTTTTGTATAAACTTTACAAGTCTGAAAAAGTGATAAAAGTGTACTTGGTTACATTCTTAGGTATTTACGAGCATGAGAAAGAACGAATACTAAGCTCGGGATAGATTTTATTTTTACACGAGTTTAAATCTATCCAAAACTATGCTTGGAACTAGTTTCATTTTTACACAATCTTAAACTAGAGGTAGCTATGCTTGATGTAGGTGGTTTCATTTTTACACAAGTCTGAACCATAGAAAATTGTGCTTGGACTTTTGAATGCATAACACAAGGATGGTTAGTATTTAACCCCTAGCTTAAGAAACCAACGACATAGCTTCAACATGAAGTCCAGAGGATGAAAGTATTAATTTTTTTATCGGGATAATTGTTAAGTGAGGAAAGAAATCAATCCCCATAGATTCACTATGAAACTATAACAAAACAAGACAATACACTACTCTTTCCTTAGATTTCAATTATCAAATGAGAAATGGATCTAGGACATATCTTTTAAATATCGAAGATCTGACTTTGCCAATGCAATCCAAGCTCCGTCACAAGGCTTATGGAGAAATATATACAAAGAAACATAGGCCAAATAAGACAAGAATAACATAGTGTTTGATATTCTATTTGATATGAAACTATGTACGTGATCAAGGAATCATACAATATAAACAAATAACATTCATATAGGAAACAAAAGTATATCTGTATTAAAGAATGTGGAAAAGGATACAACCAAATTCCTTGATGTTGTCAGGTTCCTTCCAAAGGTTCCTTGCTTCCCACACACTTCTAATCCATGGATTCTGAGACTGTAGATATGATAGTTTCTCACAATCTATCTTGACAAAGAAAAGCTCAAAGCCAACATACAAAATCCAAAAACTCTAAGCTACAAAACTCAATAACAAGCCAATCTAACTTTTTCCATGAGATATCGTCTCCTTTTATAAGATGAAGAGGATAAGGTGAGGAGGTTAGGATGATCCCACTAAATCATGAAAGTGAGTAAGATCCAAACTGTTGGGAGGCCACCTCACCATAGAAGCTTGTCCTTCTAGAAGCATCGAGAAGACACTTTTTTTCCCCACGTACAAGAATTTATGCACCCTATCTATAGAGAAACCTCTAGAAACTCCACAACTTAACTATAGATCAAGGTGCAGAAATCAGTCATTTCTGCACCCTATGTATAGTGCAACATGCGGAAATCCTCCTTAATAGGGCTTTTACAAAGGAAAATACAACTTCTTCTCTCAGGAAATTCCTTCTCCCCTCTTTCTTAAGGAATTCAGGCCATTGACCCCTTTGAAGGTAATAGATAGGTTTATATTATTAACGGTCATAAGGGTAACAGAAATAATGTGTAACAAACATGAACTTGTTGACCTTAAGTTTCTCATTATTTAGGTAGGGAGCATACCAAAGTTTCTCCATGAAACATGCCTCGTACTCGAGCACCGTATGGCCGCCCTGTCGCAAGGAGTTGAATTCATTGAGCTAATGTTCGATGAATTCCTTAGACATAAAAGTCTCCAGGAACAATTCCCATGACACATATTCAACGACCATGCTCAGTTGTGATAGGAGCGTCATCCACCATAGAAGAGCACCCCCCTTCATTTGAAAGACCGCCATGTGAACCCTAGGAAGGAATGGTTCGGTCCCATATGTGCCTTTCAATGTTTTTTTAATGAGCCCAAAGAGAGAAAACTCGAGGGTTTTCATGTTTAGAGAGTCTGAAAAAAACTTAAAGACGACTTCACGAGTTCCATTTTCATAATTTAATATGATGAGACCGAAAAGTGATAATATACCGCCCATCAAATGCTTTATTCAAATACTTTTACGAGCGTGAAAAGAACAACGTCACTCGGTAATCTTTTCATGTTTAGAGCATCTGAAAAGAGCTTAAAGGGAACTCCAGGGGTTTCCCTTTTTGTATAACCTTTACGAGTCCGAAAAAGTGATAAAAGTGTACTCAGTTACATTCTCACATATTTACAAGCACAAGAAATAACAAAGACTAAGCTCGGGATTGTTTTCATTTTTACGTAAGATTAAAATAAAACAAAAATATTCTTTGGATAGATTTTAATTTTACACAAGCTTAAAACTAGCCAAAACTATGCTTGGACCTGGTTTCATTTTTACACAAGCTTGAACTAGAGGACACTATGCTTGATGTAGGTGGTTTCATTTTTACACAAGCTTGAACTATAGAAAACTATGCTTGGACTTCCCAACGCATAACACAGGGATGGTTAGTATTTAGCCCTTTCTTAAGAATCTGGCAGCACAACTTCAACATGAAGTCCAGAGGCTGAAAGGATTTCCCCCCAAGCTTCGGTTCATCCAATGACATAGGAGGAGGAAAAGAAGATTCAAATACTATACGTAACAAATTACTTGAGTTAACTGAAGAGGGAGAAAAACCATTTCCTTTTTTAACGAGCTTGACAAAGAAATAAGAACTATGGTCTTGAAGCTAGGTTTAATCCCTAGACCTCTGTTTCATTTTTTAACAAGCTTGACACAGAAAAAAGAACTATGTTCGTAAGCTCTGTTTCAATTTTTAACGAGTTTTCTACAGAGACGCGAAAAATATCCTGACATCTGGTTTCATTTTTTAACGAGCTTGAAATCAGAAAACCATGCTCAAGGCTAGTTTCATTTTTTAATGAGCTTGAAATCAAAAAACCATGCTCAAAGCTGGTTTCATTTTTTAATGANATCAGAAAACCATGCTCAAGGCTAGTTTCATTTTTTAATGATCTTGAAATCAAAAAACCATGCTCAAAGCTGGTTTCATTTTTTAATGAGCTTGAAATAAGAAAACCATGCTCAAAAATCTATTCCTGATCACGACTTCCAAGAGAACAGTGCTCTGGAAGGACACCGTGTCAAAGGACAAAACTCGGTCATGGATTCCAAGATATCTTCACTCGACGAAAGAAACACACTACAGAAGGAACACATGTAGAGGGTTGTGATAGGGGTAAGGAGATCAGGCTCTAATAGCCCTACCGAAGAGATCACCAAGTAAACTACCGAATCTAAGTCAGAAGAGACTAAGCTTACAGTGAGAGACTCATCTTTATCAGTAGTTGAAGGCATGGGAGACAATGCCACATACTTAACCTATGGAGGGGGAAATATCATCTGTATATAATAACCATTTAGGGAGGCCATCCAGTCAGGATCAATGAATGAAAGTTGATCAATAGTCACAATTCTTCCATCGTGAGGGAAAGATATCACATGAAAGAGAGTGTACACAATAGATTTCATGGCATAGACATAATCTCACCCAAGGAGTAAAGTGAAATCCAAGGGGTTTTGGACTACCATAACGTCAATAAAGACATTTTTCTCGCCCAAAGTTACAGGAAACTGAGGAAGGCTCCCTAAAGGTTGACTGGTTCTTCTGTTAAAATCTAACAGATTCTGCGTAACCAGCGCAGGTTGAGGACAAACCAAATCTTGCCAAGCAATAGAGGAAAAAATATTGATGGATGCACCTTCATCTATCAACGTCTGAGGAATGTCCCGACTAGAAACATGTATTGTAATATGGAAAGGAATGTGAGAGGGAAGACAAGTTTTAGTTAACACACCCCAATTAAAAAGGATGGCCTCATTACTTGGAGGAGGTTCCATGGGAGGAGGAATGCCCCCCAACACGATAGATTCTGTATCAACGAGAAAAACATGGGAAACATCGGGTTTACTCTCGACCGGAAGAGTAGGATCGACCGATGACAAGATCATATCGATCACTTGGGTTTCATTCTCCAAGGGGAGAATGGGGTCTACAAGTGGAAATGGATTGACCGCTTGGGTTTCACTCTCTGGAGGGAGAGTGGGATTGACCAAGGATGGGATAAGATCAACGACCTTTTCAACTGGTTCAACTAAGGACATGCCAAAATTGACTACATGATCAACTAGACTGATCGATGAAGGGGTCAGGTTGATCATTCCATCAACTACAAGTGGGTCGAGAGTAATCTTACGATAAGTAGCTAGAAGTTGACGTTGTGAAACAATCATGTATTCCAGTAATTTTGACGCTTCGTCCATACAAGGTAAAAGGTGAGTTAGATGACTCTCTTTGCATAACATACATANAGGGGTCAGGTTGATCATTCCATCAACTACAAGTGGGTCGAGAGTAATCTTACGATAAGTAGCTAGAAGTTGACGTTGTGAAACAATCATGTATTCCAGTAATTTTGACGCTTCGTCCATACAAGGGAAAAGGTGAGTTAGATGACTCTCTTTGCATAACATACACAGGAACTTGAATCTTCTTTTCTTCTTCCTAATGGTATCTTGACTAGTAGACGAGAGGTCATTAACATGTTGTTCAGAGGTTGACGACATGGGTTGGCGAGGTTGTGTAGACCAGGCTTCTATAACCTTGGCTAGATTAGGGAAATCCTTAAGAATATGGCTACCCCTACAAATCTTTCAAGGGTACTTGGGCTTACCAGTTGTTTGGATGATCTTGGCATCATCAACACTCCTAGCATGATTAAAAGTAACTGGATTCTTTTCAACATGTCTGGTAGTGGTTGGAAGTTTGGAACCTTGTTTATTTGTCTTCTTGTTATTCTTGTGTTTCTTCTTCTTTTTATCCACCGAGTTACTAGATTTAGAGCTTTCACTCGGTGAATAAAATGAAATGGAAGAAACCCTTGCAAGTGAATAAGGAGAAGAATATCTTACTAGTGAATAAGGTGAAGGATCAACATGAGGTTGATGTTCTTGGGAGGAAGTGCTTACAAATGAAGCACTAACTGCATTTGGGACTACCTGAGTGGAAAACAACCATACTAGTAATCCAATTGTGAGACTTG
The DNA here is from genome assembly GCA_032191745.1 of Picea mariana. Taxonomy (NCBI): domain Eukaryota; kingdom Viridiplantae; phylum Streptophyta; class Pinopsida; order Pinales; family Pinaceae; genus Picea; species Picea mariana. The sequence goes on along the minus strand of JASDQU010100062.1, from coordinate 584,628 downwards.
GAAGACTCAAAGTAGCGATGTGAGGAGGACCAATGTTTATGTAAGAAGGAAAAACAAAAGGTTCCCCTAGAGTAGAGGTTCCTTCATTGGTCATTCCAGGAACTGATGCCATTAAAAACAAAAATCCAACCTAGAGTCCACTAGGGAAAACAAACAACACACGCTAAAAATCTAGTAAACAAGCAAACAAACAAAAGTATCTCACAATGAGCACACTAGTTGGAGATGAAATCCAATTTCGTGAGGACAAAGTAAAAAAGAGATGACATAGAGTGGGTGGAAAAGTTACGTTGACGACCTGCTTAACGAACTTATGCCTTGGTGCAATCTCCCACACATAATCATGGGTATACCCTCAAAGGAGCCTGAGTGAGTTTGGCCAACGTCAATTCCAGGTACCTTGAAGACTTACCCCTCCACAATCTCCTCGTGTAAAGACCCTAAAGAGATAGGCCACTAAGGTTACCAATTACTACTGTGATTCCTATGGAAACAATCGACAGTCTGATCCGCACACAAAGGAAGGGTATCTAAATCGAAATCAACTTAAAAGGATTCCACTCATCATTGTGGGTATACCTTCAAGTGACCCCCATAATACACACAATCTATACACCAATACCAACAAAGCAGGGTGAATAACTCTGCCAGTCTCAATGCAACCTTAGGTTTGACCCTTGTGTGAGAAGGGATTCCCAGGACAAAATGTAGCAAGTGGATTTCACTGCTCCCTAACGCAAGATTCTATGTTTGTTTTCAGCTTTGGAAAGTTATATTTCACACCTATTCCAAAGCCCTATAACTAATTTAATGTAGGTTTGCTACCAGAAAGTACAAAAATGTCTAATCAATTTTTTTAAGCGCTTTATTTTTAAGGTTGTTGTTACTCAAAAAGAAATTGGCCTAGACAATATGGTGTTTTGACCGACGCTAAACAATGCAAAGAAATGAGAATGCAAATATTTCACTTCGATGAAAGCTATATTACGAGAAGGAGAAAACGTTTATCATTTCCATATGCCCAATGTACCAAAATTTTATTAAATTCATCAACATCAAAATCTTCAAGAACTGAGAAAAAGAGATTGTACACCAATACACGATTCTTGGCCCCCCCGGCCATGAGGGGGAGTTGTTTTTTAGAAATCCAGACCAAAAATGCCAAAAATCATGCAATTTCGCTACTTCAAATGCAAGGATGCCCCCAATCTAATATAAAGAAAGAAATCTATTTTTTTTTTTTT